>QUSF01000060.1:940448-1327130 GCA_003676055.1 Chloebia gouldiae
TCCATCCATCCATCCATCCATCCATCCATCCATCCATCCATCCATCCATCCAACATTTAGAACTGCTAATTATTACACCATTGGAGATGGGCAACTCTAACATTTGGAAATAATGGCAGAGCATATAAGGATATGAATGATGAAAAGGCAAAACAGCTCAAGGTTTTGAATTCCTTGCAGTGAATTTTGTGATTCTGTGGATCTCCTGGGCAAAAAAAAAAAAAAAAAAAAAAATTACTGTGATCTTTACCTGAACCCCATACTTTTGAATAGCCAGATTTTTGAAAACCTTTCCGGTAAGAGTTTCTGTTATCTCAAAATAACCTCGGAATGGATACTTTATGCACCATGGAGAACAGCTTAAAAAAAACTTTTAGGTAGAAACTGTGAGGTTACCGTGAAGAGTAGACATCCACAAGGAGTTTGTACAAACTGGATAAAACAACTGCCAGTAAAACTGAAAGCAAATGAGATCACTCTGCCTTCTGTATATGGCACTTATTTTATAGAACCCTTATTTTGGATGTTCCTTAGAGACTCAAAATACATTTTATAGGCTCCTGCTCTCCATCCTTCTTTTGTGAAGTCCTGCACCACAAAACCATATGAACAGACTTCATAAAAAAAACACAGCGCTGATGAGAACGAGCCTCCTTTCCAAGAAGTACTTAGTAATTAGGAGCACCACTGCATGGACCATTGGAACAATGACTGAGATTGCAAAGGACAATCATGGAAAAACCCAAACTGTGTGGATGAGAACCAGGTCAGGATGTAACACATTCCTAGCACTGAAAGCAACGGCTTGTTGGATCTGAAACCTGTAATAAACACAGCGCCAACTGTTGCAGCACACTCTAATCTGGAGCAATACATTTATCTTAAATAAATACCTTGTGTGGGAGGGGGCAATTCATGTGTTTCGGTTATTTTTCCAAGCAGCTGTTGTTAGACAGAGGCTCTCAGTGCCCTGAGAAGTATCCTGATGGAAAAATATTTTGTAGGTGAAGAGGTCAAAAGTGGGGTGCCCTTTAACAGAGGAGGGCTCAATTTATCAAGTGACCATGCAATTTGTCATAGTGACATCACTACCCCACTACATCTGTTTTAAACCCTGAAGTACTGTATATAACACATCTACATGGAGTGATTTTCCCCCCAGTATTTTGAACTGTACGTGCATGTTTATAAACTTAAAGACAGATTCACAAGGAGGACTCTGCTCTTTTCCTGTTTCATTCTCCAGAATCACTTACATCAAGCACACAACAGGCAATAGCAATGTTTGTATATCTATCCAGCTGGAACATCAAGCAATTAAGTAAATTGATTGCTATTTCACAGTATTCTTAGATTGCCTGAGGTCATGCATGTTTCTCCTGGTTTGTATTAGAGCATCTGTGTCCACAAGCATAACTGGAACTGAGATTCTCTGTTTGGCTCTTTGTTTCAGGCCCCCAGGACTGAGAAGCCAATTTTCTCCATAAAGTATCTCAGATCATCACAGAATCACAGAATGCTCTGGGTTGAAAGGGACATTAAATATCACCTAGCTCCAACCCCCTGCCATGGCCAGGGACACCTTATGCTGGACCAAGTTCCAGGGATGTGTAGTTGTGGATTGATAATGCCAACTCACCCCAGAAAATTCCAAGAGAGGGTACTTCGAAAGGAAAATGGGTGCTCCTCTTTCATCTCTCAGTAATTTTGCTGACTTGCTGGATGTGCTTTTCTTTTACAAAGCAATTGGACAATAATGATAAGAAATTACCAGACGCCACCAAGATACATAAAACCCACTAACCTAAAGAAACACTGGAAGACATTATTTTCATTTCATCTAATTACAGGGTGAATTTTAAAATGTGATCTGCACAGAGAAAAGTTGTCACTGCCCAGATGATCACAGAAAAGTGAGAATGCTTGCTTCAGAAATCTGAACCAAGCAGAACTCTCTGAGAGGACATTTTGGCCTTTAAATAAATGTAATTTGTGGATTGATGATAACTAGGCACAATACTGACATGAGCTCCCAGACACTGCTAGACAATAGGAAAGTGCAGGAAATCCATAAGTTGGATCTTTCTCCTTGGGGGATACTTTGTCTGACCTGGAAACCACACACTCAGCCCTGTCCAAAAAGGAAAATATTAGTCACTGGTAGGTGGGCTCTCAACCCTACCTTCCAGGAGCCTGATGACAGGCTGTCAAGGATGGTCCTTGTCTAGAGGGACTTGGCTTCAAAACAAAATATTACAGCAAGAACATTACCATTTGATCTCCCTCATACTTTCTGTCTAAAAGCAAGACCACATACTCAGGCAGGATGCAGAATTGGCATCAGTGGAAGCAACATTCCCCCCTTTAACCATTAGTTTTTGACTGCAAGTTTGATGATCTTGAAGATCTATATCTCATCACATTCTCATTAACATTGAACCTGAGAAATCAGGAAATAATAACTGGCCACGAAATTACCATGAATTCCTAAGTGCTATGCATTTGTAGTGTCTATTTTGTCTCTTCCAAGTTTCCTGTTAATGGAGAAGAAGAATCCATCAATACATTAACTGGTTTAGCACAGTCCCCAGATTTTTTCACTTTGACTGTATTTGGGTAACATCATTTAAACTTCCAGTATCACTGCTTCAGCTTCACTATATGAGGGAAGCCCTCAAACTTTTTCTAAGGTTTTTTTTTTTTCATTACTTAGGGCTTCTCTGCTCCTCACCTATATTTCCCAGCTATTCCCTCTGCTCATACACATTCTCCATCCCACAGCAGCGTCCCAACTCTGCATAGCCAAGCAAACAAGCAATTGGGGTCAGAGTAATGAGCAAGAGAACAGAATGTATTGCAGAAACAGCAGTGAAAGCTCCAGCACAAAGAAGCCCTGACAAGCAGTGCTGTCTCCTGCGACACCCATCGTTCTGAGGTCACTCACCCATGACCAAATGCCACCTGTGTGGCATCCAAAAGCACAAGATGTTAATAAAGCTAATTACTAGTCCATGTCCCAGTGCAAGTGGCTCCTTATCCAAAATTCTCTTGTTGAGGAGGGTTAAGACAAATACTGAGACTTACACACCTTAAAATGGCAACTTGGGTTTCTCCTCTGAGATGTTCATGGATTTTATAGCAGTTTTCAGCCATCACTTCTCCTTTACTGGAGCTTTCCTGCTTCTCACTGCTGGGTTTCACACTTTCTCCTGTGCTTTGGCCCATGAGCTCTTTTAAAGGGACTGAATAACGCTTCCCACATGACAAATTGGCAGAACTGGATCATTATTATTCTTTAGGTTAAACAAACAGTTTGGATAGGGAACAGGTCTAGGTTAACTGAGGTAACAAGAGGAAGGAACAGAGCTGCTGCTGAGTCCAGACACTTCATGGGTGGCATTTTCTTGATTCACTATTGCTGCTCTGAATTGCACAGAATTGGCAACCCAAGTGTTTTGCAATCAGAAATCAGGACCAAAATTCTGTGCAGTTTTGGCACTGAGGCCACACGTTAGAGCTTGGGTTGTGTTTTTTTGGTTTTGGTGGGTTTTTTTTTAATTACTTTCCTCCTTGAAGAGGAGATCTAGCAATTTATTGTTGCATTTTACTTTTCTTTCTTAAGCAGATCTGCTTTTCCCAAACATTTGTCTTTGCAAATCAGGGCTTGGAAGGAAACACCCAGTGCAGAAGACCTGTGATGCCACCGAATGTCTCAATCTGCTTTGAAGGGGATTTTCCCCTTGCAGCTTGGATAGATCTCCATGGAAAGATGAGGCATTGGCTTGTTTTCAGGACTGCTCTGATCTCACCATCTGCTTATTTGGGGGAATCTCACAGGATTTATCGCAGTTATTGCTTTGCATGGGGACAAGCTAATAAAAGGTACAGCTTTCATATTAAGCAAATCTTGGTGTGTGGTATGAGACCTGGTGCAGTGTCTGGACCAGAAGGCAAAATTTCACCTTAGTCAGTCTTTTCTAAGAGACAGGTAAGTCCCTTGGTAACTGCAAGGAGGAATGGTTGAATTTCATTGTTTGTACAGAAGCCCATACACACGCTTTCAAAGTAAACCAACCTAGATCCCCATAGGGTCTCTCAGACTGTTTACTTTTAAACTTCTGGAAAATTTGGGGTGGTAGTTTAATTGACTTGTTACCTTACTCTCCTGGCAGCTCTTTCAGTACCTTTGCTCACTATAGTGCTGTAAAAATGAAAACAGGAAAGAAAAGGGGGGAAAAAAAGAAAAATTAAATCCCATAAAGATAACACAATAAATGCTGCATCAGCAGTTTTCTGAAAGGATTTTGTTGTTATCAAAACTGGCAGACATTAAACAGACAGTCTCAGAATAACTGATATGGGCAAGGGGGTAAGCATTTAGTCTCCTGGTAGGCCAGCCACCTGTGCAAACAGCACTTCCAACTTCTATTTCGGCTCCTGGCTCCTGAACAGTCAATTATTTAGGGCTTTCCAGAGATTTCAGTGGTAGAGAAAAAAATATCCAGGCCTGTGTTTGAAAGGTAGCTTTATCAGCATAGCTCAGTGGTGCAATTACAGCCTGTCTTTGTTCCTCTGTAGGTGACCGCAGGTTCCAGCCGCCTTTGTTTAACTTTTGGGGAGTAGTGATAGCACCATTCATAATGCTCCCATGCTCCTCCTGCCATGCACAGGCCTTTCTACCTGCAGGAGTACAGGATGGATTCAGTGTGACACAGAGTGTTTTATCCCTTCCTTTCCTCCTGAGAAGAGATAAAACATTAGTGAATAACTTATGGGTGGTTTCAATAATGACTAAATACCACAGAAAATAAACTACTTGGAAAGACCTTTTCCTGTTGCTGAAGCTTTCCTGAGCCATCCTTCAACAATGCACAATTCAAGAGTGAAAAAAGATGAACAGGTTTATCTCACTCATCTGGATTAGACATTGGTGTACATGATAAATATTTTTAGGTAGGGCTAATAATAACAAAAATAATAAGAAAAGAAACAGACTAAAAGGAGCTATATTCTCTCCTATTTTGTGGAGAAGTAGAACCACTAACTGCTAAATTATACATTAGTTAACCTGGTTGATGATTTCCTAAGTGTCTGTTGTAAGGCTTCTTGTACACATGGTGAAGGAGCATATATGATTTCAGAAACCTTTGATGATCTACATCATACCTTGCTCTCCCATGGGGATTTCAGAAGAAACTGTGCTACTTTTATTTAATGAAATGAACCCTTTTACACAAGCATAAAATAAGTCATGTGGGAAAACACATTGCTAAAGTGATGTATAAAATGTTTGGCTCTGATCTGCTCATTAACACCCAGGAACAAGGTTTAACAGTCAGCGCTGACAGCTCAGTTTTCAGTAGCGGTCAGGAGATGAAACATCAAATCATTGAATACGCTCATGCAGGCAAAAATTTTCCCTGTGTATTCTTCTCCTTCCAGGATTGTTTACCAGTCATGTATTTGTAATTCTACCTTCACTTTTTTATTTGGTGTCTCTCATAATGAACTGCTCCAAATTCTTCAAGCTGTTTAAACACTGATGCGCATGACCCACCATTACTTGTTTCCTTCCCATTTTATTTGCCCAGTAAGGTACATGCACAGCCCCTTTATATCCTACAAAGTTAATATTTTCTTGCCAAGTTTTTGACTGCAATCCCAAGGTTGCCTTAATGAGTATTTTGGGATCAAAACTGATGCCAGTTTTGACTAGCCAGCATCCTGTTACCTTTCCAATATATTCCTTAGCAGATTATTCACAGCTCATTTAACAAAACAGATTTATCATTTTGTCTTTCTGTTAGGCTCCATATCCTATTATTTCATCCTGCTATTCCCAGTAACATTTCTGTCAATGGGCTATGTGCCATGTCCTTTTGGCAATATGGCATTTACAAGTTTGGTCTTAAAGCATCTTCAGTTTATCACCAATGAAAGAGATTGCACCGCATTATGCAAGCACACAGTTTAAACAATAATGCATAGTTTAAACACCTTTTAGCTACCTGAAATTTGCTTGGTTTTCTTAATTGAAATATTTTCCCCTTGAAACATTGAATCCCTCCCAGCCTAGGGATGGAAATGCACCCACAGCACCCTAGGTGCATTTCCCAGATTCCAGGGGCTCTACCCAAAGTTCTACTGGGATGTTGTCCTCACTCCTGGAGGTCTTACAGATTCCTTCTGCTCCACCTACATAAACAGTGCACACAAAAGCTGTGTGGCTCTCCAGCTTTCCAAACTGTTCCCCCTCAGCAGGGCTCTCAAGAGGTCTGTGCTTTCCACTGTGGCTGCTCTTCCAGGAGCCATCAGGCCCGAGTGAAGTGCTGATGGACACACAGCCATGGCTGCAGCCAAAGAGCTGTGAAACACCACCAGGGACTTCAACTCCGACTTTCTGCTTAAGCTCAGCATAATTGTTTTCAATAAGCAAGGAGAGCATCAGGAGAAATATCTGTTTTCTGTGAAGAGAGTAAACTAAGATAAAACCTTTCCAGGAAAACTTACCATTATCCACAAAAGTAAAGAAAGGCCAAAGTACATTGGTTTTGTTTCCTTCATATGTCTTTTTTTGGGGAGGAGGGTTGGAACATCAGGCAAATGCTAAAATATTCACAAAGCCCAGTGTTAATAGACATTTGGCATCCATCCTACATCAGCTGGACCTGTAATCACCGAAGAGATTTACATGGACCAATCTGCCTTGCTTTGGTCATCATCAATCTTAAGACAGGGTGCTGGTTTTTACAAAGTGTCACTCATCCATAAAGTACACAGTTCTAGGGCAGATATGCTAGGAAAAATCACAGTAAGATGAAGACTGGAAATATAATTAAAAAAAACCAAAACACAGCAATGAAATTCAGTCTAATTTAGAGTCTTCATCTCATCACTGTTATTGCCCCTCAATAAAATGACATATTTTAATCACTTTATTGGTAACATTTCTGTGGTGCTTTGGGTTTGTCTGGGGGCTAAACAAGTACTCCCCTATTCACTCCCTGATGTTTTTGTAAGGGCCTTTTTATGCATGGTTTTATGTTGTAAACTTAACACAGCCTGGCCTTTTTTAAACTGTATAGTGAAAATACTGTGGATTCATTTCAGAGGATAGCAAATGGAAAGTACATTGCAACAGATTTTATCTTATACTCCACCTTTTTTTTTTATTACTCCCTCTTAAAATTTTAATTTCTAGACTTTGTATCCCTTTATTGATTTTAGAAGACATGGTGTGTCTTCACCTTCCTCTTACTCAAAATTCACTTTCATGAAGATCCAAAAAAATGTTTGCCATCATACAATTTTGTTATCCTTTTGACCACCAAAACAATTAGAAAAGAAATTAAAGCCTGATGAACCAGCTTTCCATCTGCATTGTCAATGGCAAAACTGAGAAATTCACATCAGTGATTCATACAGCTTTCCAATTACTGGAAAATAAAATGGTCTAAAGCATGGGAAAGAAGGTTCTTATGCAGAAGGATTAATTTCTATATGTACCAAAATGTTTGATTACACAAAACTGCAGATATGCTTCTCCGTATAATGATGGCAGATGATAAAAGCTTTGTGTTTGATGTAGTAAATGGGGCCCTTCGTCTCAGGTGTGCAAGACTTCCAGCCCTTTTTCCAAAAAATGGAATGGAAGACCTTAAAAGACCTTTCAGGATATTTGCTCTCAAGATTTTCATGTCTTATGTGAATGCTGACTGGGAACTAATGTTCCCAATTCAATCAAAAAGTCCTCCTCAGAGGACTCCAAGTACATGTGCAGAAGTCTTTGTGTCTCCAATAATTATACAGAGAAACTAGGCATTTAAGTTAGACTCTGAGAATTAGACTTCATGGAAATCCTTAGCTAGTTCCCAGATAAATATCACAAAAGAAACAGATTTCTAGCCACCCCCCCCCCCCCCCGCCCCCATCCCAGCTGCAAAATTTAATTTATTTTCCTCCATTTATGAGGCAGGACTCACTCTTCTAGCCTTACACACATTCCTCTGCCACATCAAGAGAAAAATACATTAGGAGCACCTTTCTGTCATGATTTCCTGTGAAATATTTTAATTAGATTTAATTGTCACAGTGTACTTGCTGTGTCCCCACTCTGAAATGGGGGGCTTAGCCCCTCCCCCAGGTTGCTAGAGTTAATAAAATAAGCAATCCTTTTCTGCATCCTTATCTGCCATCTGGGCATTGCTAGGTTCAGTAATTCCCTGTACCAGTGGAAGCACAGATGGATTTGTGGAATTAGGGCTTCACACAGATTGTGATGTAGATTCCCTTGAAATGGGAGCTTTTGTTTTTAAACAAATTAAGTGTCTCCTCCTCTGCTTGGTTACAAAGGCCCTTTTCCAATATCCAATCACATATCCCTGTAATCCTTTTGTTATTGCAGCCTCAGTAACTATCTCACAGGGAGAAATTAAAGCCAACCTCTGTCTAGAAATGGTGGGCAGCTCCACTAAGTCACAGGCTGGAAGCCTTTTGTGCAGTGTCTGACTTGACATACAATTCCCAAAAGGACCACAGATATTTGCACTATTTTTGCCTTTCTCCCATTATTTCCTTATCATTTGCCCCATTTCCCTAAGTTTCTGGAAAGTCTTTGAACCTGGGAAGGGCTTTTGGAGCAAGATAACCACGACAGAAAATTAACCCTTTGCCAATCCTTCAGCTGGCAGCTGTTTGCCATCAGTCCTGCTTGGACACTAAACTACTAGCGGGCTTTTCTTTCGTGTCTCTTTACCATGGAGCTCCTGCATCCAGTGAAGGTCACAGGACACTTTGTATTTTTAAGGAGCTGACTTCAGCCAGTGTGTGATATTTGCACAGTTTCCAGAAAACACATGGAACAGAAAATTAGCCATATTTATCCTGATGATTTAGAGATGCTATTAAATTCTACTTCCATTGCTAATGCATGCTGAAAAAAAAAAATCAGCTTTTTTTTTTTAATTGTTATTTATGACATCTATGGAATAGAAAGTAAGCCCACTAGACCAGAAACAATCTCATATTCTTCATTCAAGTTACAAGTTTAATAGCCAAAATGTACTAAAGTCATTAGAAAGCTCAGTAAACTCTTTTTACAGTAAGCTAAAAAAGGTTACAGTCCCCAAAGTTTGCCTTGTTTAAACATTCATTTGTCTGGCTGCAGAAGTATTTTCCAGCATCTATTATTTTCTGTCAGCTGACAGCACTGAATCTTCCAAGTATTGAATTTAATGCTGAAAGAAGAAACACTATTCCTGCTTTTCTTTTGCTGTCCCAGTGCTCCAGCCTCACTGCTAATCCTGGGCTGGGATTCTAGCTGGTGTCGTGGGCACTGCTGGGGCCCCAGGGAAGGGAAGGTGGCCACCTCAGATGATTCCTTCCACCCTTGCTTTTCTAAATAACAGTGGTCTCCTGCCCCAGCTGGTTCTTCCATTGGTGTAAAAGTAAATCTAATTTTCACCAGGCCACAGTGCGGCAAGGAAGGGAGCAAAGAGGTCATCTGTGATGTTCTGGCCTTGAACTCTGCTGACATTCAGATCTGTGTGAATAGTATTATGGTGATCCAATTGCAACTGATAAAGTTAAAGGCTGTAAATTATTTAACCCTGCTGTTTGATTTATTCCTAGAAATCTTATTCAGTATTCTGGGAAGCAGGTTGTGTTTTTTTATTTTTGTTTGTTTGGGTGTTTTATTTTTGTTGTTTTGTTTTGTTTTTTTCCTTTTTTCTGCTTTTCCATTACCTGCTGAGTAAGGGAAGGATTACAGTAATGTCAAATTCCTTGCATTCTTTCTATTGCAGAAGGCTGAGAAAGAAAATTCACCATAGGTTTTTAAGAAAAAAATCCTGAAGAATACCTGTAAAGCAGAACTCCAAGCTTCACTAATGGGAGATGAAAATTTTATTGTTGTTGCTGCTATATTTGAAATGTTTTTGTATAACTAAAACCCCTTGATTGATGATGCAAGGCTGAAATTCAGATTATCCTGGTAGTCATCCCCTTTAAGAGGTGGGGAAAAATGCCTATACAGGCATTCCCAAAGAGGGCTGTTTAAGGTGGTGGTAAACTGGAAATTTCAAGGATGGTTCCCCTCTGTACGTTTGTGCAAAAACTGTGACTGAATCTTGTTCATGAGAGCACCCCACTGAGGCTGAGAATTATTTTTGTTTGAGGAATGAACCTGCTTTGTCCTTCCTTCCCAGCATCAGCAGCAGGAGACGAGGTGCTGGGCCTGGGGACAGGGTGCCCTGCTATCACAGAGGAATCCCCTCTCTCCACCAAATATTCAGTGCCTCTTTCTCACGACCCCACTTATTTGGGGACAGAAGAAACTTTTCCACCAGAGATGGGGAAAGATTTCTGGCTTTCAGGTTTCTATACAGCGCAAGGGTGGAAGAAAACCCTGCAGAGGATCCCTGTAGCCATCCAGCCATCGTCCCTGTGGGGTCTTTGCCTGCAGAGTCACGTTTTACACTTTGGGCACTAACACACAGGCTGACTGAAGTCTGTGGTCTTGTCACAGAATAGTTGACAGATGCATAATGGTGTGTTTTACAAGACTGTTCAAGGTGATCTTTTGATCTCTCGTTGGCCTAAATAGCAAATATTTAAGTATGAAAACACTGACTCCCCAGCCATACCTCCTCCGTGACCTACATTCTGTGAGTAGAAATACCCCAGGCACTTACCCTTTATGAGCCTTGGAGCAATTTGAAAACATCACCTACACAGTTTTTCCAATCTTTACAAAGAGTTTGAACCCAAAAAAGAGGTGAGGGGATTGTTACTAAAAAATAGAACAGGCAGTGCATTATGCAACCGCAAGGTATATGGCACCTCTGCTCTTCAGCTGCAGAGTAATTGCTGACTGCTCAGGCTCAGGAAAAATGTTTAAAGCCAACTTGCATGAACATCTCCTGTTTTTAAAAGGCATACATGCAGTACTTTCATTTGCTCTACAGCAACATGGGTGTTTTAGCATGATCTCTGCTCTAGTGGCAACCCCAGTGGAGAAGCACTGCAGGTTTAAAAATAGTCTTAAATGTGGAAGGCAAATTCACAATGAATCCATTTCAAACACTGAAACAGGATGCCCTTTACACTTATTTGTGTGTAAGGGATTTTGATTTTAAGGGATTAGGGTTCAGCAAATATATTAATCAACTCCAGCATTTGATTGAGCTCCTGACATGATCACCAAGTGTGCTTTCTCTATGAAAAATAAGAGAAAATCACTTTTAAAGTGAGCAGTGTATCTAGTATAGACCTCAGGACATGAAGCATGTTTTCCCCAGTTTTAATGTGCAGTGCATTTCCCTTTTCTCTTTGGAAATTCTTTAATTATTTTTCTTCACCCTGTGCTCCCCCCCTGCCCCCCCCCCCCCCCCCCCAAATTAACACTTGGTAACTTGATTTGAAAACTCCTAATATCCTCTCCTTTTTCACAAAGATGCCAATGAAATTACAGAACTTATTTTTACCAACTCAGTGCCCTCAAATGATTTCTGTTTGAATCCTGTGAGCAGTTTCACCTGCAAGGTGTAGTGTGTAAATATCCACCCTTTCACTCAGAGCAGGGGGAAAACTGTGCAACTAGAAATTATGTTTGAGGACTGTATGGTTTTCTCTACTACCTAAGGAGAAAATAGAAACAAGAACTGCAACATTTTGATGCCCATTAATTATTCAAATGCTCCAATATTTTGTTTCAGACTAGGTTCACAACATGCTGATGCAGTCTAACAATTAACTGGAAAAGGAAGGCATATTAATCATATGCCTTGTTTCAGCTTAAAACTACTAGATTTAATATTAAAATCCTACAGAGCCCCATGCTTTCAGAAACAGCATATAATTTTAGATTTACATGGATATAATTTAGCAGATTTTAACCAGGAATTGTAGCATACAAATGCAGAGTCACAATTCAATTACTCTATGCTCACAAATGCTCTTTGTCTGCTACAAATACTCAATTTTTGACATAAGTGTACAGGCAGGATGGTGTTTAGTAGATGAACTGATAATTTTTTCAGTCTTTTCACCCAGCTGACATGGGTGACATTTCAAGATGATATAGATGACCTCTTCAGTGAACTGCAGGAAGTTTTTTTTCAGGTTAGGTATCAGATACTGTGTGAAATGCTGGTCTACAGCTATTTTCTGTATCTGACATGACTCAAGCCCATGTAGAAAGGTCAAGTAACTTGCCCTAAGGTGACAGAGTGACTGAGTGGCTCCTAGACCTCTGCTCCCAGCTCCTATACCTCCCATGCTCCTCAGCCACATCACACAGAAATTGAACAGCCTCCACCTAAAGTGTTACTGCCTCAAATTGTGTCTTGCTGAAACTATGTTTGAAGAGGGAAATCAGTATCTAAAGGTGTAGAAAAGCATGACTTTTTCCTCATCAACAAGCCTGCAAATGCCTGTTTTCCCCCTCTTTTCCTGATGTCCCACCTGGTCCAACATCCATCAGTGCATCTCCCCTCACCAGCAGCCTGCCTCTGCATCAGCACCCTTCCAAAGAAGGCAGATTGCAAACCACACTTCTGCTGAGGGGCTTATTTATTTCTTCTCAGTCATAACCTCCTGGCTCATTTAATAGACTAAGTATCTGGGATGGAGCCCAAATCTTTGTAGCTGGATTCTGTTTTCTGTCCCTTAGGGAAATTCAGTCCTCCAATCAGTGTGAGCTTGAGACCCCTCTATAGTGTTCCCTGCTTGATCCAGGCAAGTACACTGAAAGTGAAAGAAAAAACCCAGTCTGTCGGACCCCAGCTTGAGTTCCTAACAAAATATTGCTGCTTTGTTTTTAAAAATGCTGTTAAAAAACCTACACATATAAAGTAAAGCAATCAGCCATCCAGCCCCAGACTGGAAGTGTGTTACACAGACAGCTTGGCCACAGGGCTCCCCTTGACTTTAATGGGAGTTTTGATACAAGATCTATTTGCAGGGCATTGGTAATCTGTACATTCACTGCCACTAGAGAACTTTTTAGAGAAGTAAAATATCTTGGGGGGTTCAAGCTAATGGAAAAGCTTTGTGATGTCATGACAGCACAGCTCAGATGTTATTTTACTCTTGCGTGTCTGAGTAGATTGGTGATGCCATGATTCCAGAGCTCTGGTATGAGGTTTTACATGCTGTCTTATTTCCACATGTCTGAAGAGTCCTGAAGTTTTCCCTGCAATATATCACAAGTCTGTAAATATGAGGATACAAGAGAAAAAATCCTTTATTCTTTCTGAAGGTAAAATGCTATACTACTTTTTAAATTAAACCTTTCTTTGAGGGGATTTTAACTTTTAATACTGGGTTGCCATGTATAGATAGAGGCTGTTATTTTTCTAATCCCTCTGAATATTTAGCATTCCACCAGAGGTATTTTTTTATTGGCTTGTGCCATAAATCTCAGTCATGGCTCTTTTGTGCATACTAAAAAGTTAAAGAGGTTCACCAACTCAGCAAAACCACACATAACTGCAAAGCTACAAAAACAGATTGTTTCTGAGATTTTAAGAAGAAAAATTAATGCCCAGAATTATGGCTTGATGGGATAAATCTTCAAGGAAACAACTGCCTTAGCAGTGAATATTTATAAGTGATTAGGTATGCTTCTTAGAATGATCCTTTGGAAGCCAAACATATTGCAGTACATCTCTTTTTCTATCAAAGGATTTATATCTTAATTTTGGACTTGACACTTTGGTGTGTGAGTGGATCAGCTCAAAGAGCACATAATTTTCTCACTGAGAACATTTTAGCAGCACCATTGCTCTTCCTAGTGCCCTCACTGCCTCTGATTTTGGAGATACTACAAAAGCAGAAGGTTTTTCTGCCAGTTCCCTTAAGAGAGAGGGGAATCAGTGAGTGAATTGAATTTAGAAATAATTTCAAGCAGTCTGTCACCCTCAGATGATTATGAAGAGGTTGCTGTACAAGGAAGGCAGGCAGTTATACCCTGCCAGTCTAGATTGCATAAGAGACAACAGAGATAGCTGAAATCTAATAGTGTGTGAAAAAAGAGCTGGTAGATTTATTCAAAATGTGGAGCAAAGAGGCTACACAAAAGTAGAGAATAATTTTAACAGATGGTTCTTCAGGAAGGCTCAGAAAAGAGAAGGTCACAAATACCAGAGTGGGAGATGCCCAGGAGATAAACAGATTAAATGGAAAGAGAATATGGATTTTGCTGCTCTGTAAAAAAAGCAATGACAAAATATTCTATGTCATGCGGGAGGGGTGAACAAAAAAAGCAGTTGTCAAATGGGATCAGCTGGGGAGAGCAGAGTCCGTTCTAAACACTTGAGAGAAAATAAAAAAATATATATGGTTTATATATCTGTGTCTAAACAACTGAAATAAGGAGCAGACTTCCCCAAGATTCTGTTCACTGATTATCTGGACAGGGGACCTGGCCAAAATGTGCTGCACTGAGGCTCCTTTTTGGCCAGCATTTCTGCACTTAGTTCCATGGAAACTATGGAATGGACAGGTAGGAGGAAAAGACCTCAAGTGCACATCCCGATCCCATCCCAGCACAGATCTGGGATGTGTCCAGGACCTGCACTTGGAGCCAGAAGCCGGGAAGCGCTGCCAAATCCCTCAGTATTCGTATCGTCTTAGCAGAGCGCAGGAGGATCGTGAAACCATCAGTGTGATGCAGCTGTGAAAGAGGGAAAATGCTCTTCTGGGATGGAGCAGGGGAGGGATTTCCAGCAGAGATAAGGAAGCATTAATACCTTAGAAGGCCCTTGTCTGGCACAGTGTACTTAGTGTCCTCCACTTTGGAGAAAAACCGACTTGTGCAGGAAGATGTGGAATCAGGAGCTGCCTGGAGAAAGAAGACACTGAAGAAATACGTGAAAGACGGAGCTGGGTGGTTTAGTTTACCCATAAAGGAGAAATAATCACTATATTTTGACGCTTGGGGACAAAAACAGCAGCTAATTCCCATACACTTACTCCTCAGAGCTTTCCAGCCTTGCCTGCTTGGCCCATCTGGAGGGTGACAGCATCATCACCAGTGATGGCTGTGGCTTGCTGCTGCTCTCTCCTTCATGCCACAGCTGCTGCTAAGGTGGAGGATACCTTTAAGATTTTCCCCAGGTGGAAACATTGCTGTTTGTCCAAAATAGCTGTGCTGTTCAGGCCCATATTGCTTGCTCTCTCCATAAATTCAGCTACTTGACCATGGTTTTGGTTTTCATTTTTTTTCTGGCACATGGCATCTGGTCCCACAACACACCCAGTGGCTCAGGCCAAGAATGACACTTAATTTTTGAGCAGCCTTATTGATGGTATTATAGCTAATATAAATTATACTGGAATATTTAAAATAGCAGCAAGCTCATTCTTTTGCACCAAAATAGTATATGAAGGACTTTGTATTTTCTTTTAATCATTTTCATTCAACAGATAAGCACTTTGAAAGCAATTGTTTCTAATTCAAAGCCAAGTCAGGTATTACAATGCAGGAGTTATTAAATATTTGAGTTTGGGAACACTGAAACATTAAGAAATGCTATGTTTTTACAAAAAAAAAAAAAAACAACAAAAAAAACCCCAAAAAAAACCAAAGAGACAAACTAGCCAAAACCACCCCTCTCTAATGACCCTGACAAGAGGTAGACACTTTTTAGAAGGAGGCACATCTGGGGTAAGATCATCAACTTGGGCACCCAGCCCAGCCTCACTTGGGGGCAGCCAAATTTGCCCATCTGTTCATACGCTTTGTGAAGCATTTGCCCTGCACAGAGAGCCTTCAGCACAGAAACCACCATCCAAGTTCCACTTAAATCCTCAAAACATGGTCCAAAAACAGACTTAAGTGACACAGATCCATGTGCAAACCGTTTGTGGAGAAGTAAATTGGGTCATTTTTCAAACATTGACACCTGTGTGCACAGCTGATAGATTCTCACACCTGGCTAAACAGATGATTGGATTTGCACCTGGAAAATCCATTTTAGAAATGATTTTTGCATGTATAAACTAATGTTGTAGTTCACAACCTCCTTAGGAGTTTATGCTTATAAAAGACCATGTGCAAGGCTGGTAATTGGAGGTAAATGTTGCCTCTCAATGCAGAGAACAAAAGAGAAAAAAAATGGGAATAAGAAGCAGAATTCTTATCCTGTGCTCCTCAACTGTTATTAAAAAGAAAAAACCTGGAAGCATGTTTTCCCTCCTTAATTCCATCAATACTTGAAAACCACTTAAGGCTACAGCCTAGCACAGGAATGTATTAACCTCTCTGTCTTTTCCAGGCTTTGCCAAACTTTTTAAAGTCTTTGCACCCTACAGTTTTGTATCTCAGATTTCTCAGTCTGAGTGGAGCAGACAAAATTACAAGCACTCTGGTCCCTTGCATCCTTCCTCTGACAGAGCAGCCCCAATTCTTTCCCCCAGATCAATGAGCAAAAGTCAAATGAAGGGCTAGGCAGCAACCCTGAGGCCTGTCTTCCCCACTGCTGCTGGCAGCAGAGGGCTGTGATGGGATACACAGGCACATACCCAAAGTGGCTGAGCTGCTGGGATGGAAAATTAATCTCACAAACACCAATCCCAAAGATTCTAACCTAATAATGATCATCGATGTGCTCTGCCCATGGGCCACTGGTGAGGACCTGTGCCTACTCCAAACTTGGATCAGAGCAGACAGAACATCCTCCTCTTACTTTGGAGCCATATTTTTTCTTCACCTTCACCATCGAATTGAATTTATATTTTCATCTGTCAACAATACAGTGCAGATAATACCAGAGGCCTCCAGAATTTGCACTGATTAACTATGATCTTGAAAACACTACCCGAAAACACTACCCAAAAACATGCTGCTGGCAGAAATGGCTGGAAACAGCCCATGCAGGAGGTCCAAATAAAACTGGTGACATGTCAGCAGAAAGAATCAATGTTTCTGCCATGGCTGTTGCTGTAAGAACAGTAGGAATTAAACAGAAATGAAACAGAGCAGTCAAAGGCTATGGCAGACAAGGAGCACTGGGATTGCCTGGAAAGGCAGTGAGAAGCGCCGCCAAGAATAATTGGTGAGTGAGACTATGCCACACTGGAGAGCCATCACCATCCAGGAGCTTGCTCAGCAAGCTAGGAAATGCCTGGGTGCAGGCATCACTTTGGAAATGCCGATGGAATTTTGCTCAAGCAAGACAAAACAGGACTAACCCGTTAGGTGTGAGAATTGGCAGCCCAGCTGCACGGAAAATGTGGAGCTGGTGGAGGCTGCGGATGAAACAGAAGTTTCTCTGCTGCGCCAATCAATCATTTCACACCTTTGTCACTTTGTGCTGCCCACAAAGCTTTGGTGGGATACTCAAGCTAAATATACATTTACAGGAAAATGTGATGCCATGTTCAGCAGTGTCTCACTTGGGTCTGAAGAGGTCCCTCATTTCTAAGCTCTTCCATCCAGCTACTTCCCAAAATAACTGTGATCATGACAAAGGATGAAAGAGCAGAGAAGCTGGAAGATATGAAAGCACACGGAAGAAAAAGAAACATCCTTGGTCATTAGTTGCAACAAATGGATAGAGCTCCTTTGTCTACCTGTGAGCCTCCTGCCCAGATTCTTAGAGGCAGCAAGAAGTACAGTGAAAGACTGCAAGAAAGAGATGGAAAGGAGTTTGATTCCTTTCATTTTACTATGAAATGATTGCACAGATCTGTGGTTTGAGGGAAAGCAGGAAAACAAAAGAACCACCATATCTAGGCCTGATACAAAACCAAAATATGTATTACTGTGAAAAGTGACTGCAAATGGAGTGCCTTGGGAGTAAGCATTGCACTCAAAACTGTTCTTATCTGCCATTCATTACCGTGTCAAAATTGCTGGTATCTGGAGCAGTGCTTCCTGTCAGTCCTGAGATGCATCCAGAAATTTCAAAGTAAAGCTGAGTTTATTTTCTCTAGTGAGTGCAGCAGACTAAATTAAGTCTCCAGTGGATTTGCAGAATAGCTTACTCAACATCTGTAAATAGCTTTACTGGTATTCAGAAGAATTAGAATCACCTCCTCTGCTTTTCAGCAAAATCCACAAGGCTATAGGGGAATAAATGTCACACCTCCCTCCCCCAAAAGCCAGCAGCTGCTTTTGAGCAAAACCCAGGACCAAATCTGCTGAAGAAATTCTCAATAAAGCTCAGGATGTTTACATTTGTAACCAGATTTGTGTCTGAAAACAGTAGTTACCTTCATGGAGGGGCGCTCTCCATGCCCTGCCCCATGGACACTGAGTCTTCCACACGAGATCTGCACCACATCTGTACCAGCTCAGACCTGACCCCCTCTGGGACAGGGAAAGTCATCACAGTCTTGCCCAAAAAACCCATCAAGCCAGAGTCCTCTGAAAGTCCACAGTACTCAAGTCAGAAGGATTTTATGATTCCATAGCTTCAGTGCTTGCTTTATTTAAAGAGAGGAACAGCATTGGCTTTGCCAATGACACCGAGCAGGAGGCTGGGAACATTTTTCTCCCACCCCTTTTTTACCCTTCCTCCAAGCACCTCACTGGGTTTTGGCATCAGAGAATCAAACTGTATCATCAGCTTATTACACCTGACCCTTTGATTTTTAGAAGTCCACAAACGCAGAGGGCTGCTGAAGTTTTTCCAGCTTAGCAGATGTGCCTGTCAGCTCCTGTGTTTCTTTGTAATAAAGTTATTAAAACTATGTGTTTTGGTTATGTGGATTTATTACTTGGATGCTTTTCAAAGCCTTAATCTTGGGGTTTTTTGAGACCTTAAAATGTTAGAGAGGTGGGGTTAATCTTTTTGCTTTTTATATTCTCGTCATTTCGGTGCACTAAAAACAACGTATAAATAACTGGCTTTACCCCTATCTGCTCTGCCTAAAGTGTTGATAGCTTAAATGCAGGCAAATTCTTCTTTGAAGCCAATTAAACTAAAGACTTTTGTAAACAACAGAACATGAAGTGGAAAAAATTATCATATATAAAATAATGTAGGATTCCATTCCTTTTACCACAATAATACTCTTGAAGGGTTTGCTTTCACAAATAATTCAAATCCAGTGAAAGTGATATAAGTCAGCTGAAATTGAAGGAACAGCCCTGAACTTTGATTCACTGTTTTGCTCAAGTAGTTTAAACTTTCAGTGACATGTGATTTAATAAAGACAAAATGGAACTGTCTACCCTAGATGCTACCAAGTAATTTAATACACCCTCTTCCTAGCTGTAGATAAACAGAAAATACCATGACAGGGCTACATCAGCTATGGAAATATTCACTTGAGAGGGAGACTGATCTTGGAAGTCCTTCTAAAATAAAGTGAATGAGCTCATCCTCAGCAGATGAAGGGCCAGGAGGAGGTGTAGGATCAGCAGTGGGGACCTGAGGGGACTGCCAGGACACAGGGCTGTGTGCCAGTGCTGACATGCCAGCCAGGAGTGTGCCATTGGTACCATTGGAAGGGTCTATGGCTTAAGCATGCAGCTCAAAACATAGGAGGAGAATAAATAAAACAGTACAAGAACTGAAGGAGCCGCAATATTAATATTTAGATATTTCCAAATTATTGATATCCCTCTGTGTTTATTTGAAGCTCAGCAGACTGCTAAAGAAGAAACTGACATGCCTTATTCCCAGATTTTATACCCAAGGCTGACTTAAATGGGAATTGTGATGCCTCTCAGTCCTTCTGCTCAGTCAGTTCCAGGCTGGTGCAGAAAAACCTGGAATAAATACAATTTTTCCTTCTTCAGTGCTGGTATGGTTTTCAGAGGTGAACAACAATTATTTCTGTGCCTCTTCCATGGCTGCCACTTCAGAGAGTAACTGATGCAAGCAAAGGGCTGGTTATAAGTTTATATTTTATATTCTAGGTATAAAACTGCCTTCTCGCATGCCCACTGTTAGAAATCAGACCTTAGGTGTTAATAATAAAAGAGCCAACACCTTGGGGCAAACCAGACATTAATAGGAATAAGACATGAACTTTCTAAGAATTTTCAATTTGAAAATGCCAGCAGTAACAGAGGGACTATTAAATACACCACACTTTGTCCCTTGCTGCTGCTTTTACTCAAAGAGAAATTCTAGAGGTATTAGTTTGGAGAAATGAAATCTAGTTTTACGTTTTGAACATTAAATTTGCATGCTAGTTATAAGAAGGTGCATACACAGGCATTTTGGTCAGCAACTCCAATAATCAGTCATTTTGTATTTCATTCAAAAGCTTACCTTTAATATCAGAAATATTAAAAGTAAGAAATAAATTATTATTTTTATTCAGGACTCCGTCAGTGAAATTAATTGATTGCTTTTGATGGACTTATGGTTGGTACAGGAAACATCAGAATCACCTCTTAATTTTTTTTTTTCAGAATATAACTTTATTGAACAGAACAAAATTCACCTTTATTGGAAAAACTGTATATCTGTAGTCATTTATTAAAAAAATGTCAGAACTCAGGAGGCAATTCCTAGGAAATGGCAGAGGAGAGATAAGAGTTCTTCAAAGGGCAGCTAAAAATAACCAGTAAACAATCCCAACTGTGATAATAAAATTGTACAGAAGATTCTTCAAAGAACGGTGTTATTAAAGGTTTCTCCTAAATGACCAGAAGCAAGATTGTAGTTATTAGTGCTGAGATAATTAGCTCCTAGAAAGCTTCTTGGAGTGTATGTAACTTCCTTTCTTCTAAGGAGAAATAACATTATTTCTCTCAGAAATTAACTTTATTTGCCTTCTTTACATTAGGGCCAAAGTAAATATATAAGAAACCCTGTGGCCAAATAACATTTTATACTACAAAAGAATACAAAGGCAGAAAAGGACCCCTATACTTTAATGTTTTTTTTTTTTTTACATTTAAGACCATACAATTCATCATGTTCTCCTCATGGAGGAAGAGGTTCCAGCTAAATACAGAGGGTAGAAATTGCAGAACCATATTTTCTTCTACTTCTTCTAGAAGACATATTCAGACATTCTTCAGCCCTGAAGTTAAAAGAAAACATTCCTTTCATTAAAGGGCTGAGTCAGTAAGAAAGAAAGTTTTACTTAGATATTAGGAGACTACAAGGGATAGAGAAATTCCTTCTCAGCCTCAATCCCTATTTTAAGTTCAGTTTGTCCCTTTTACCCACTAAATGTGGAAGATACGTATGTACATATTTGCACACCGACTCAGGCACGATAATTTAAGGAAAAGAGGTATCAAATACTTGCAAGGTGAAATCAGAACAGGAGCTTCTAAAACCGAAGTACATCTGGATAGCAGAGGTTTAAAAGACTGTTAAGCAGTCAAGTCTGCTTTTGGAAGGCTGGAATTTCAGGTTTGGCTACTAAGGCATGGTTTTATCTAGATGTACACATCTTCTGTCTACCTGGAAATGTTACTTCAGCACCTGGGTGTTAAGCTGGCACTCAAACATGAAGAGAGACATTTTATTTCAAAGTCCTTTATTTAATTTTCCTTGTCCTTGTGCGAGGATATTTCTGTATTTCAATCCCTCTAGGGCTGGTTCACCCAGGGTTATTTGCTCTCCAAACTGTCTGCCTGGTTGTCCAAGTCCCTGTCTCTGGCACACCCCAGCTCAACCACCTCCCAGCAGTTCAGGAGGCTGAAAACAAGAAGAAAACTTTTGCCTGAATATCACAAGAGGACAAGTGAAAAATGATGTAGATGTCAAGGGGGAGGAAAGGCAAAAATACTGCAGGAAGAGAGGAGCTAAGTCGAACTGCATGGAGGTGAGCAAGGCAATCAGCCTGGCCACTCAGCTTGTCCTATGGTGAGCCCCAGATAGTGCTTGAGGCTCTTCAGAGCAAGAACAAGCCTCAGTTTGTTTCTCACCTCTCTCATATCGTTTAATGTCTATATTTATAATGTTTTTATAAAGGGTGAGAGCAAGGAACAGGCAGTCAATTGATCATTAATCTCCCATTTTAGTGTCAGGAAGGAAAACAGTCTTTCGACAGAGTTAATTTAATTGTTTTTATGGGAGATTTAAATATTACTAAGAGCATTATTTAGTAACAGGAAATCCCCAGGAATGGAGGCACTGGAAGGCAAAACGAAGACTTTTTCACATGAGCATTCCATTGCTACTTCACTTCCAGGGACAAAAGCCACACCAGATGAAGGAAAAGAGAATGGAAAAGTGCTTGGAAATGAAGCAGCAGAAAGTGGATGTAATTTACTAGCCACGTTACAAGTTTGTCTCTCTGAAATTAAGTTAATTTACTTCAACTGGATGAATCTATGGGCTCATTTGTGTGGGTCTTCTAGGTGCTACAACTCTTGTCTAAAAGCTGAGTACCTGTTGAGGTCCACTTATATGCAGAAGACAACAAAGAATCTGCAATTCTGGGTTGCTGGGAGTCCTGGGAACACAGCAGCGATGATATCCTCCAATTTGTCCAGTCTGGACATCCATATCTACATCCTCTGAGCATTTGTACTGTGAGGATAAAGAGCGTGGGGAAAGCACAAGGGCAGTGGGAAAGCACATCTGCATCCTGTGAGGATCTGGTGGCCAAGCACTGAAAAGCAGAGACATAAAGTAAGGAGTAATGTGCATGAACAAAGCCTTCTGGAGGAACAAAGAAACCTCTGCCTGGAATCTGGGCCTTCGAACAAATATTTAATCCATAATGCTTGCCTCAGCCCTGTTCCAGAGCTGGGTTTATTGACCTAAAATTCTAGGCACATGCGAGAGCATTTAAGAGAGGCATGTGCTTCATGTCACACTTATCTTTTGGAACAGGAAAAGGAGGACAATTGGTTTTCCTCCATGTTTCAGTTTCAGCCAAAACCTGAAAGGAATAATAGGGTAGTATCGAGGTCTGCGCCTTTAGGCAGCTTTTATGCTTGATAAAATTCATACCAGAAACTGTCCTACCAAAAAAACAAATGCAGAAAGATAAAAACTTTGTAGCAGAAAATGGAAAATGAGGGTAATATAGTGGATTTTCCTGTAGCTGTTTGAGTATCAGTAGCAAAGTCATGAACAGAAAGAAATTGAGCTGTAACATTTGGATCTGGATCGACTGCACTGGAAGTTTTGATTTGGGCCCTGAAATTCTGGGTTGTTAATAAAGGATATTTTGAGACACAGAAAATCTCACACTGAAAGAATGCAAGATCAGGTCAGTGGGAGAACATTTCCTCACATGGCACGAAAGGTTGAATCTCGAGGCATTAACCAGCTCAAACACAGAGCTGAAATGGAGCTGAAGTAACACCAAAGCCAAACATGTCCTCTTCAAAACCAGTTGCCCTGCTGAAGCTTTCTGTTCACTATTTTAATATGAAGAAACTGAGCTGAAATCCAGAGCTATGATGTTTGGTATATCGATTTACTCTGCTTTACTCAACCTCATATGTCAAGAATCTCAGAGCATCACCAGGAGTACAGATATCAGCAGTTGGCAGCCAGTGATTTCTAGCTGCTCAGAGGTCATTTTTCTCTTGGATTCCCCCTGTGAAGGGTTTCAAATTCACTATTAAACAATATCACATTTCATGCCTGCTTGCTACTTCAGGTCCAGGAACTAAATTTCTTCTGAACAGTGTAACAGTAAAAGCCAGAGAGGCTGTTTTCTTTTGGATGTTGGATGTTTCTAGGTATGACTGCAGTGCCATAAACTGTTTGTACCTGTGATCAGATCACACATTGTAAAATAGCCAACACAATTGCACCAGAAAAAGAAAAAAATGGAACAACATGGTTAATTTCTTATCAAAATAGGAGAAAAAAAATTACTGATTTTAGATTGCATTTCACCACCAAGTTTTGTGGTGATTTTATTTTTGCTAGCAAACACAGACAGGATTGCTGGATATTCCCAATGAAATGTTTTTCATCCCTGCATTATCACTTCATTACATTTATGTACTTGGAGTTTAGCTTGGTGGGCAGGATTGAACAGCAGTGATGGTACTCTCTGCTCCACGTCTCAACTTAGCTATAAAGTTGGGACATCCTGCATTTGAAGGGAGTGAATCTGGCTTTTGACAAAAAAAAAGGAAAGTTGGGCCAAAAAATAATTATTTTGCTACACATTGAATAATTTGCAAAAGATGAGCTGTTCATGCCACAGACATGGGAAGAGAAATCCCTCAGGAAGCAGAAAGGTCTTGCTTGTGCTGCTTTAAAAGCAAGCAATGATAAGGCAAGAAGTGCACAAAAAATTGTTAAACTTTATTTTACAAAGGAAAACGAAAACTGTGCTTTTTTAGCAGAAGATCTACTGCCTTTCCTAAAGGCTCCTGGAAAATCCAGCCTTTTGAGAAGATCCCACTGCATGTCAGTACCACAAAGCCAAGAAATATAAAATAAAAATATATCTATTACAATATAATTAGGTAGATGTATGTGTCTAAATATCAGGAATGACCCTCAGCTCCTGATTTAAAGTTCTTTTCACTCTGAAAATCTGTTAACAAACATGCATTGAGTGTACCAGAGGTGATGTCTGAGATGTCACCCAGACAGAAATGTAATGGACACTTTTCATCTGTTCTGGAGACCTGTTGTAAAAGAACTGCAAGTTTGTTTTTTTTTTTTTCAAAAGGTGTGATAATCCACAGTCACTCTTCTGACATTTAACCAATGAGCTCATCATGTAGCTGAACTTAATAGTATGGGGCTATGAGCTGATCATCTGAGTTATTATTGCTGATGAACATATCCTACAATCAACAGTAATTAATCCGTTTCTTTAGGAGACTTAGTATACAGTTAGTTAGTATACAGTGGGTTTCACCTCCAATAAATCAAGCTGTATGAGAGCATAAACATGCAAGAGACTGTTTACAGATGGAAACTCTGACCCAAGGCTTTCAACAGGCTCAGACCACCGGAGCTTTGTCCTCTCAGGGTTCACGTGCCCGATGCAAAGAGTTGCCTGAATGGCACTTGGGACTCCTCAGAGCAAATCCCAGGCAAAGTCCTTTGTGTCAGGAATCTCTAGCAAGGAGGATGACATTCCACATGGTAATCATGTGCCTTGTGTCAGCAATGAGCAAAATTTTGGACTCCAAAGGGCAGTGCTGCTCAGTAGGTGCTAGGGAAAAAGCGTTTGTTGGGTGGTTACACAGACAATGCCCACAATTAATTTCTCAGCAGCAGCACTTATTCCAGCAGATGTTTTTAATTGAAACAACAAAAACAACATGAAAAGCAATAGGGTTTTTTTCCTACAGCTATTTTTGGGCATTAAGGATGAATAGAGGAGGAAAATTAGGGTAAGGCCTGTAGCAATCAACTAAACTGAGCTGCTGAAGTCAGATTAGACATTATTGCAGTGGGTAAAGAGCTTCCATCCAAGCAACACAAAACCAGTTTGCAATTTAAGGAACACAAAATGCACAAAAAAACCAACAAAATGTGATGATTTACACTATTATTTGTTTTCTCAACTTTCTTTGCAGGGGGACAATTAATCTCCCTGAAGGAGATGACAAGTTCAACATATCAGACCTTAAGAACTGCATTAGTGTGAAGAGAGGGGGAAGGACAGGTGAGGCAAAACTGATGAGTCCATTTGCAACTTTACTTCAAAATGCCACCAGTGCATTGTAAGAAGGTATATGTTTGCATTTCTCACTGGAGAATGGCTTATACAGCAAGTTTCAAGACACACTTCCATCAAAGCAAATCAAATATATAAATATATATAAAATAAAATATAAAACAAAATAAAACATAAAATAAAATATTAAAATAAAATAAAACAAAATAAAATATCTCTGTATATTTACAATACTGTTAAAAATAAAAGGAATGGAAATTCCACAGAAAACAGGCTATCTCAGTGCAAAGTGAAAGTATTCTATATTCATTCATTCATTATGTAATGAGTGATCCTATATAATCTTGTGTTTTCTTAATAGGCCTTAAACATAATCTGTATTCTATAGGCTTTCTAATAATAATCTATATAATCATATACCCTAATAAGGTATGGGCTTTCTAATAATAATCACCTGCATTATTAATTCATTGTAGAGCCGTTCCATGATTCTATAATATGTTTTCTCAATGGGCCTTTCAGCCTGTTAATGCAAATTTTCACATCAAGTGTCTCACTGCGCTGCCAAGTTCACAAAAACCATTCCCATCAAGTTTGGCTTAGGGTGGAAGCTGACCCGGGCTTGTTGGATGAGCAGACCTCCAGGAGGGGATGGCTGCATCCAGGGGATGCTCCATGGGCTCTTGGAGCAGAGTGACACCAGCCATCATCTCCCCGCTGATGCCAGAGGCAGTGGCACAGGCATCTGCCCACGCACACCTGGCTGCAGTGCCAGAGGCAGTCCAAACCAACAGCTATTTTTTTCCCATTGGCCCATTTATAGAAATATAGATAGGCAGTTACAGGGCCAGTAAAAGCTGTTTACATGGCTTTCATTACTTTGGTTTTTAATGGAAATGGTATATTCTGTCATTTCGGCCAAAAAAGCTCAAACATTTACTTTGGATATAAATATATGGCTCTGATATAAAGAGCCAGAGCTGCCACTGAAATGCAACGAAGATAAACATTATTTTATGGCAATTAATTGATAAGGCAGATTTAAAAAGTTTAAAACAAAACAAAAAGCAAAACCCTTGCAAGCCTGAGGTAATTTTTATTTATTTCCCTGCCATGAATTACCTCTTTCTCCTTTGCACAGAGAGAGAAAAAGTGGATTCTTTTTGGTCTCTGGCACAACACATATGTTATAAACACTACTTTTTTACAGTCTCTTTAGCTCATTAAGGTATCAAAAGACTCCCTTCTGTGTAGGATGCTGGTCATTGTTGGACATGGGATGCTTGGCAGAGGCTTCAAGTGTTTTACTTGCCAAACCTCTAATGCCAAGTTTGCCTTTGAAGTATTTGCCTACTTGCCCGAGGACCACTCTGTCCCATGGTAATCCCATTTCCAACCAAAAATCTTAACCATGAAAAGGCTCTTTGACCCATCTAAGTCTTGGAGGCTGAGGTTTTGTAGGCATATGTCAAGGAAAAATAGTCCCCAACAAGTCTTTGATTAATCTGATACCTGTGTCAGGAAATGGATGGGTTGCTGCTCTTCCAGCAGCTGTGGTGAACAGTTCTCAATGAGTCACTGACGTGAGTTCCTTTGTTCTTTCTGATCTGAAAAAGGAGAAAGTAAGAGATGTAGCTCAGAGCTACACCCTAGAAAAATCTAGCAAGACTTTCATCACAGGGAAGCACCTTTCTGCAGTCATGACAGCACTGAAAAGATGATCTTGGAATCATGTCCAGTGGACAAATACAGATTACAATCTGGAATTTTTAACAAAATATTTTTCAAGAAGGATCTTTTCTGTTAACAATTAAGTTTCAATTATTTGTGGCCTAGAAATGAGCAGTGGTACTTCATGCTTTGCCAAAAGCTGAGGGAAAGCAGTTGCTCTTTGCATGTACTGCGAAGACATCCAGGAAGACAGGGGTTTTGAAAAGGTTTGTGCTTGAATCCCAAAAGAAAACCCTCTGGTGATCTGTGGTAGGGACTAAAACCTCATAATGTTGCCTGAACAAAACTCACTCATGCCAGCTCATTTCAAGGAAATTCATGTCAGGTGTTTCCACTGACTTACCTTAAGAACAGTTGCTCTGTTGGATTGTGCTGGAGATCTGGGCCACTGCTCATATCAGATCCAGGGAATTGCAGCCTAGGAAGAGTGGACTGCAGTTGCACAAGGAAAAAGAAAGAAATTGCTATCCTGTGGGACCATTTGAAAGCCCTTAAACAGCATAATTGAACTTTTAACTAAAAACTGTTAAATTGAATTTATGAACTGATTATTCCTTCTCTATTCTGGTTGGCCTTACACAGAAATTTTACCTGCTCTCCTCTAGTCATCTCTACTTATTTTTTCTGTTGACCCCCTTTCAGTTCCTTATAAAGCCATTTCATCCATTTTTTTTCCTAAATGCTTTAGATCCAATTCTTTCTGCAATATACAAGCCTGGTTTGATTTACTGAGTATGAATATTCACTTATTTTATGTTTCTGGATAATCTCATATTGAAGCTTACTGAAGATCCATCCTGCTACTATGTGAGATTATTGCACCTATATGTATGATTTTTATTTTTACAGTATTTGAAGTCCCTAGCAAAAAATCACATTTGTAACTAATACGAGTTATTCAGAATTATTGAACAATGGAGGGTAAAGGTTCCACTGTTTTAAATCAGGAGATTTCCCTTGAATAATCAAAAGAGTCTGTGCTCTGCACCTTGAGAGAGTTTGCCATGATTTTTTTCCCAGGTGTTGAGTATGGAGACTTTGGGTATTTGCTTTTTGAACAGACTCTGCATATGAGACCTCTAAAGAATTTCTTTAGAAATTCTTCTTTAGCTCCTGTTGTCCTGACCACTGTCTTTCAAAACAGAGGAAGCATTAGCAAACTTCTGTGTGAAGTTTTATGTCAGTGAAACCTGAAGAAATTGATTTAAATCATATTCATGGGAAAGACGTATTACAAATGGAATTTCACCAAGACCAAATGTTAATAAAAGTCACATAAAACTACATGAAATGAGAACATTTTGCTCTCCCATTCATAGATGGAATAATAGAAATAAATTTTAAAAAATAATAGGAAAAGAAAGATTAAAATTTTAAAAAAGTCAAATGTGTTGTTTGCTCCCAAGTTTGCACATACATTGATGCACAAATTTATATGAAATCATGAATATATATATATACACATATCTATATATAGTGTCCTTAAAAGCTATGGGGAAGCTGCACTATAATAATTATGCTTCTCATATAGCAGTTAACCTTTTTCTGTTTCACAGACAGTTAAACATGCAGTTACTTCTCAGTCATCACATTAACATTACGTTCCTTCAGAGCTTTTTCTCTGGCTCCATACACTTCATGCTCTAGATACTGCAGCTCCCAGTACTTACAAATGATTTACACAGATTACACACTGCTTCATTTATGTATAAAAATTATACAAATGCACTGGAGTATGAATTGGCAAAACAGAGTCAGCTTTATGCAGTACATGTTCCAGTTTCCATAGTATTTTCCTAATTCTGTCAAGTTAATTCATGTACTGCCAGACACTTGACTTTAAAACAGACTCTGATTGTTGCTTCAAGAGCATTATAATGAATGTTATTTGTTCCCCTTCATTATTATGCATTTGTAAATGCCAATTGTCATATTCCACCAGAGGAAAATAGTTTCCTACCACAGGAGAACCCTGGTTCTTCCCCTCAAATCTGTGTGATTTCCTTCATGAAGGCAGGCCTCATAAAACTTGACCATAAGATGACAGCAAGACATACCACGGAATTTCTGACACTGATCCTGATGTTATTGCTGATACACATTTTTGTTCTCCAGTCATATCTTTTCTACCAATCCTTCCCTACTCTTCCATTTCACCTCCTACCAGACTGGGTTTTATGTAGCTGCCAGATGGTATTTCAGTTTAAATCACTGAACTAGCCAAAGATTTGACCATCCAGGTCATGCTGAAAAATCCTGGAGGCTGTGGTTCACTGGGATAAATAATCACTGTGAGCTGCGCCCCAGAACACAAAGCAACAACCAGCAAAGGTCTTGGCAGCTGCCAGCCCTGAAAAGAAAAAAAATTTAAAATTGGAAGCATATCCAAACTATTGTTAACAGAATCTTAATATTTTCCAGCTTTTCCTGAGCAATTATTATAAAACTGAATATTTTCCTGAGTGATTATTATAAAACTGGCATGTCCCTGGGTATTTCTACCCCCTCTTTCTCCTCTGGTACAGCCAGGAGCAGCAGAAACCTGGCCACCAAAGCACCGCACCTGAATAGCATCAGGACCAGAATATTCCTCTTTCTCCAAAGGTTTGGCATTTCCTGACTGCTAAAGACCAGTGGAAGCTCAGGGCTGGTGGTTTCACCACAGCTTTTGTCCCAGCTTGTCATTAGCTGCCCTCTCCATTGGTCATTACTCCTTAATGATGTTCAGTGGTTCTGTCTGTGAAAAGCACCCTGAGTGCATTTTAAAGCATTATAGGAGTATTTCAATGAAAATATTAACAATTACCTTTTTTTTTCCCCTCTCTAATGGGTGCTGTACGCTATTTGCACTTTTAGAGCAAAGGCTATTTCAAGTTTTTTCCATTATATAATTCTCCCCCTTCCCCCCCCCACCCCAATGGTTTATAACTGTGCAATAAAAATTCACTCAGTTTGAATCTTGGCAAACAAGGTTTTAAGTTGGAAAAAATGTCACTAAAGCCAAGTTGGAGTTTAAAGAGTGTAAAATATGAAGGGGACTGAATTTTCTTAAATACATTTTTGTGCTTACACAAATGAAAAACAGATTATTTTTTTATATTTATTGAACTTTGATTGCCATATACAAAATAAGTTCACTGTTGAAGGTGTTTTTCTTGGTCCAAAAATACAGGAATGTTAGGTACATTATTTATTGTCAGACTATAAAAAGGAGAAAGGTGGTTCCTAAGAAAGAAAAATAATCATATGAATAATTAACTTAAGCTTGAAATAAAGCTCATAATGTGAGGACTTCCCAAGATTGTCTACTTAAGTAATGAGGCAAAGCATGCATTTAAATGAAATGCAAACTATGTACCAGTCTCAATAACTCTGGGGCCCATTTTAACACACCATGGACAATGCATCATATTTTTTTATCTCATTTTTATTCATCACTACTGGAAGAAGTGGTGATGAATCTACTGGATTCTACTAGGAATCTACTGGAAGAAAATTCTCTGATACATCTCTTGGATACATTAGAAAGACTTTTAGACTGGTGACAGACTGAAAACATCCAACAGGTCTGGATGAGTGCAACAGAACAGTCAGAACAGCACTGTAACTAAAAGGAATCCTGAAATACTACATGCTGCTCACAAAACCTTCCTTTGCTGTGACTAAACAAACCCTTTTCGATGACATGGTAGGCAGATTAATTATTTTATCATTTTGGTCTCAGTGAGGGAAGTTTGGTCTCTCTGCTGTTACCAGAAAAGCATCTCAGAGTGCCTAGAAGTTGTGTGAAACACGTGAATGATGTTTTCAAAGCCAAGTAGATAAAAAAAAGTCTCAGTTTGAAAAGGTGTCTCATTCTGTGGATTTTTCTTTATTCAGCACAAGGAGCTATGAGCTCTGGAATAATACCTGAGAGGATTTTAGCAGCAATCATTGTAAAAAAGTGCCAGACCAGGGCTTAATTAGAGACGAAAATATTATAAAGCATTTATTTCTATTAATAACCTTCATATACGAAAATAAAAGTGCCTGAGAAGGAAGATGAGGAGAAACAGGAGGAGAAAGCCAAGATCCAACAGTGACAGGTCTCATACTGAACAGAAGTATTTCTCTTGTGAAAGATGCTCTGACCTCTCCTCTGAGTGCAACAAATTCTCCTCTGCCTGGTCAAATGCCAAAGACATAGAAGATTCCCCACCTAGTCTATAAACCAGTTATATATATATCTGGTGATTATATGATTCTTTCAATCAAAATACCTCAGACTTGGGAAGCTGAAAAAGACTGCCTCAATGCAGTTTTGTTATGTATTTCCTTCCCAAAACAGTGTCCTTTTAGAATTGAAAACTAGTGGTTAGAATAAAGGTCCAAGAGTCACAGTTTCTGATTTTTGTTGTTAATGATTCCACACAGTTGTTCTCTGGCTTTGGCAAGTCATTTACTTAGTTTCTCCTGATTTCTAGCATTACACTGATGTAAGATGTATAATATATCCAATATATATTATGCAGCATATATTATACACTTTATAATAATAGAATAAATAATCACACAAGGTAGACACTGTAAAGAACTCTGAAGACCTTCAGTAGAGGTGCATAAATGACATATTTAACAACCATAATTTCAATAGCTCATCCATGTATTTCAATACATTCTGTGCCATGGATAACAGAGAATTAAAGGAGTACAGTAAAATTTCTCAAGAGCTGTAATTTCATACAGAGATCTTATAGGTTTGGTTTAGTGTTGCATCAAGAACAAGCTGGTGGAATATAGTCTGTGCTTCTCTTCAGAGATTAGTATTCATGAGAATCTAAGAAATGTATTCCATTTTGTTCTGTTTCCCACAACAGTCTGACACAAAATATATTAGGAGAACTTTGGCAAGCATCTGATATAATAAAATATTCGGTTTACAAAGCAGAAAGTGTGCCCTGCGCTCTTCCATAAATCTACTATAATAGGCACTTGTGGCAAAAAATACATTTCTGAACACATAGAAAACACAGATTACCGCATAATCATGATGTAATTGGTTGAAAGCCACCACGGCTGCTTTCTGCTGCAAGCCATATAAAAGCTTTCTGACTATTTTAAGTCCAGGGTGGAATGAAGTGAGAGGAAGCCTCCGCAGATTTGACTTTGCTGGAAGTCACATGAGCAGATGAAATGAGATCAACTTGTAAAGCAGAGGCAAGCTGTGGCTGGAAAGATTTCCTCATGGCTGCTGTGTTTGTAAGCTCAGAGGAGAGCTAAAGCCATGTAGACCATTGGTGTGGAATCAGTGAGCACATCATCCTTATTTTCTACCATGCTGCACTCTTACATTAAGTTAATAAGGTATAGATGGGGCTCCTTCACTCACCAGCACAGCAAAAGTAAGCCTGAAATGTCCAAAATGCCAATGCACAAGTTCCCAACAAGTCCTGCACATCTGGCTCTTTCTGTGAGCAAACAAGGGGATTTTTTTCCAGGAAGAAGTACTGGAAATCACTCACAAATGTGCTGCATAGATCCAAAACATTTAAAATAATTTGATTTTGGGTTTTGGGCACATGATTTACATTTGCACTTGCACACAGGCAGACAGATCCTCCCTGTCTCCCTCCCTCTCTCACGCTTTCCTCTAAAAGCTGTTGCTCTTTCCTGACTGGCTTCCTTTCAAATTTGTGCACTAATTTAATTTGGCACCTTTTAACTCATTCCATTATGCCCACCACAAACCTTGCCTAGGGAAAAAAAAAAAAAAATAGAGAGACCCCATGGTGTCAAAGAAATGAGGTGGACAGAGAAGAAAACTGAATGACCAGAGATCCAAGAGTGTCAATGCTGGTGTATAAAACATATGAGATCACCAAAACTGGGCATCCTCTGTGCCACGTGCTTCTGCAGAGCCAAAGGTGAGCTAGGAATAATAGACTCTGCAAGTTTCCCAATCTGAGCCCAATGTGGCACCCATGTGACATTACTGATTTAGAGCCCCAAGTCAGCATCTGCACACAACCTTCTTCAGAGCTGCCTCCAACCTCTCCAAGCACGGTAATGTGGGTGGATAAATCCCCCATAGGAGACTGTCCATGCCATTATGTGATACTGTCACACTCCTGTGTAAATGGGTGGGAAATCCTGGGACTTTCTGAAGGTTTCCAGGTGCTGTGGGGAGGCAGAGGCACCCACACCTCTCTGCCAGGTGACAGAGTCCCCCTGAGAGCAGTGAGGAAACGACAAGCAAAGTGTGACTGTCACAGCTGGGCTCGGAGCCAGTGTGGAGTCAGCACAGCTGTGTGCTCCCCCTCTCCACAGCCCAGCTGGGTGAGTGAAGTGCCCCAGCATCACCATCAGGAAGTGTGTGTGTGGCTGCACTGAACAGACATGGTGCTTCTTCCCCAGGAGCTCTCAGAGCAGTCCTTCAAAAGGTGTAAGACATTTGGTAACTGGTATGAACAGTACAGTTTTTTCTCCTGCTACCAGGAAGAAAATAACTCAGCTTCTAAGTCTGGACTGTGTAAAAACACCTCAACAGAATGATTCAAAATACCTAAATTAGATCAACCCAACTGCGTCCTCTCCAGATAGTGAAGGGTCATGAAGCAGATGTGTAGTTTTGGTGGCACATCCACAGATCTATTAAACACCTCCAGGGTTGCTGACGCCAGCTCCTTCCCTGGGCAGCCTGTTCCAATGCTTGGCAAGCCTTTCAGTGAAGAGATTTTTCCTAATACCCAGTCTCAACCTTCCTGGCACAGTTGGAGGCTGTTTCCTCTTGTCCTGTCACTTGGAGGAAGAGACTGATCCTGCCCTCCCAGAGAAGTCTGGGACCCAATTAAAACGACAGTATTTGGTTTCTCAGAGCTACCACAGCTCTGCACTGAGTCTTCTGCACAGTTAGTGATTTTGGGGTCAGGAGAGGTGTTACTTCAGTGTGCCACATGACAAATTCAGGATTTGCAGCTGAAGTGGCAAAAGTAACTGATCTACCCATCAGAAAGTGAGACTCACATGAAATTAATCACCAGGATGAGGCTGGGAAAGGTGTGCATGGCTGCAGAGCAGGTAACAAGTGTTCTGCTGTACTGCAACGAGATTGTCTTGTATAAACACTCACTTGAGATTCATCTCTGCAGGTTATCACTGCTAGTCTTGTCAGAAGCAGTGTCTGAACCACTGCAGTGATGTTATACAGGACTTGCACATTTTCACAGTTCCAAAAATCCCCCTCTCCCACAAGGACAACTCCTAAAGGAACCGAGATTGTTGTCACAGTAAACCAATAAGAAACCTAAACAAAACTCCCCAAAGTGCTGCTGCCTTGTAACCAAAATTTCCCAGCATTGCTTATCAACATTGGGAATAGAAAAGCATGATTTTTTTTTTCTTTTTTGTCTTCATATGGTGCTAAAGAAAGCCGAGCATACAGCCATCTCACCTCCCCTCTGCATCAGCCTGACAAGTGTGTTTACCCTTCTTTAAATGAGGTTCTTTTTCCGTTTCTGTGAATTATTTTTATGAATTCAGACTAGCAGAGTGGACAGGAAAAATGGCTCAGGAAAGGCAATGCAGCCTCTCTGAGCCTTAGAATATTGGAGAGTTGGAGCTTGTTGGTGACAGTAGGAGCACAGGAAAATGGTTTTCCACTCACTCAGGAGAAAAAGACCACAGCTGTCAGTCAAATACAATACTGACACCACTATAACTAAAAGCAAAAGCTTTGCTAATTGTTGACTATATTTTTTCAAAATCTGGATTAAGCTTTATTCTCAGATCATCATCCATTGAATCCTAAGCCTGTGTAGGTTATCTAAGAAGGGAATTTCATACCCGCTTGCAGGCTAACAAAAACAAGTGTAAATCTCATGATATCTGGACTGTCTTACTAACAAAGATGTACAAATAACTTCTTTTTTGTTGTCTATCTGTAAATTTTAAACTCACTTAAAAGAGATCCTCTTTAGAGAGGAACCTCTAAATAATGTGTTGGTTTGAAAAACTTGGATAACTTTGCTAATTAACCTCACTAATACTTTTGTCAGAGAGTTATCTCTTTCTTACACTGACACCCCTCTGCTTTAGCAACACATCATTCTTAAACTTGGAAAAGAAACCCCAATTCTAAAATTTCTCTCCAATAAAGCAAAACCCACATATGTCTTAGGCATCTTTTCCAGTCACCTGTTCACAGCTGTCTGAGTCCACTGTAATTAACTCCTTCCATTAACCCAGTGGTCCAAGTTTAAATGTCATCGTTAGGAAAAATTTGATTTTTATCCTTAGGAGGAAAATTTTAGAAACAAAATAATTACAAAAAAAAATACTGTTAAAGTAGTATGTTACTAGAGTGCTATCATCTAATAGTTTCAAACTATATATTGTACAACTGTGATATATAGAGGCACCTCCTGATAAATTTATTAGAGGTTATTAAAAATCATAACTGAATGCCCATCTGTACTTAAGTACACAAATGAGAAAATCCCCTCCTTTCCCTCCACTTGCCAATGCCTTTTCCATACCTTTTCTCCTAAGGAAAGCCTCTCTACATAGTATCTTCATATTGCTATATGACTAATAAACCCTTTCTGCTAATGTTCACATGTAAATAAATTTAAACGAGATTTCACACATGTATGTCTCTCCTTGAAATGAAAACTGAAATTTATTCCTCTCCACTTTATGTTGAAACTGGCTTATTTTTTTCAATTTTTTTTACTGTGTCTAGAAACAATTCTGCTTGAAACATTTAAAGCACAAGGCTGTTTTCAATAGATTGACAGAAGCTTTGCGGGGAATTCTCTGCCTTTACTGAAGCCTGGTAGGGCTGGCAAAAGAAATTAGGAACAGCTGCAAAAACTACTATTGCAAAAATAGGCAATCCATCCTAAAATATGAAGTCCAATACCCCCTCAAATTGTTGAAGTTGGGAAGAGGCAGGAATTTACCCTCACCTCCTCCAGACCAGCTCTGAGAAAGGTGTGAGGGCATTACAGTCACACAGACCCGAGGGATATGGGAAACAGGATGTTACAAAAGGGAACCATCACTTTTCTCTCTAGTCTGAGTACAGTCTCAAGGTGTTTGGTTACAGCAAAAAAACGTGCAAATCATCAGAAGGAACAGACTATGATGAGAGTCATAAATCTATTTAGATTAACTGAAATTTTCACCATTTGGCTTCAAGTAGAAGAGCTAAATATTTTTTCTTGCAACTAATCTGTTTTGACTCTATGAAAAACATTTTCATTGCAATGAAGTTATTAAAGTCTTAGCACTTACTGTTTTGTAGTTAATATATGAACTTTTTTCTACCTGCCTGCTAGTTTCTCTGCAATAAATTTCTTTGCACAGGTCAGCTCTTCACCCTCCTTCTCTTATTACTTCATTTAAGAGAATAATTTATTTTAAACCCCAAACCAAACATAGGATCGAAGAGTAGAGGTTAAGAAATGAAATAAAAAGAAAACAGACTTTCACCTTTCATTATGCTTGTCTTAAGTATCCGCTTTATTAAAATTACTCAGTGTTTAAGTCTGGTTTATTAAAAACCATCAATGTTTACCTTATGCTATTTTTGAAGTAGTCTGCACTGCATAGTGTTTAATAGGCTCTCCAAAACCAGATTTTTTGCTGTTGTTGTTTGAAAAGCAAACATAGAATGCTCAAAGATATCCATTTGCATAATGAATTAGCAGTCACAAAATCTTGACCATTGTCATATCATTAATTCTATAAACCAAAACCTGAAGTGTGTTTATTACATCTTGTAGGGCTACTCATTAAATATATAATCTGGTTCCCTGTTGGAAATCTCAGCACAGACTGACACATCGGTGTTTAACCATGCTCTTAACCCATATGAAAATCTCTTTACACTCTCAAGAACATGCAAGGAATCACGTATCAGCAGGAACCTGATTTTATGTTCTACCCCTAAAATCTCAGCTGATGCATCAAGAATCACTTAGAATCAGCTGCACTTTGCTATTTATAATATATATAAAATATAATTATATATATATTGTACCTGGTGCAATCAGTAGGAACTCTGTAAAGCATTTAGATGAGAGGAGGGTTGATGTACAGTGAATTTAGAAGCAGGATCTAGTTGCAGACACTACATTTAAAATTTTACCTCTGAGCCATTGCTCCCATGATATCCACAGGGAATTCTGTCAAAATAAGGGACGAGATTTTGGTTATCAAGTGTTATTAGCTCTGAAGCAGTGGAATTGTATCATCTGTACTGTATCATCATTTTTAGAAACAGGGAATTTTGTATGAATCATGTGCATCTCTTTTCTAGTATTTTTTTCCCTATTTCTTTGTATGACACAGTTTAGAAAGCTACAGCAAGAAACATCTTCATCCCATTTTCTCTGGTCCTTTTAAAATTAGAAGGCTGCTTAAAACACTATTAGAGCAGCTCTATATGATAAAAGCAGTGTCAGTTGCAGCTGAAACCTGTATCCACAGAATCCAAACAGCTCCTCCTTCCCTGGACATAAGTCCCTCTTCAGCCACATGAGAGGGCCAAGAGTGTCACCAAGGACAGCATGGTCCATGTAGAGGCAGGGCCATGCCCTGTCCTTTCCTGTAAGGAATGAAGCACAGCTCGCTGAAAGGCCGTTTCCAGCACCCTGTAGAAATATATTGGTGTTTTGCAAAAGCAAACAAAAAGCCCCAAACTTTGCTCTGTGTCAGAATGAAAAGTGGACATTTTTAAATTCCCAGTAGATAAGGCCATGTTTGAGCAAACCCAAATTGCTGGACCTCACAAGTTGCCACACAGCAGAGCTGTTGTTGCCCTTCAGTCAGTTTTAATTTTCAATTAATTGAATGAGTTTTTGCTTCAGACATTTCTGCGAACAGCCTCAAACTACAGAGTCACAGCCAAACATCTTCATTTAAAAAGCTGTTCCTGACTCTGAACTCAGACATATTGCACACCCCTTTGGAATCCCCCGGAAAGCAGGTAAATAATTCAAAATTTGTGGCTCTCCAGCTTACCCCAAACCTAGCATCTAGCACATTATAGAAATAACAGTGAAGGGAAATAAATGCAAGAGAGAGAAAAGACATCAAACAAAACTCTAGGAGGTTCCCATGTAAGGTCATCAGAAGAGTTGAGGGGAATGTTTTTTTCCTCACTAAGAGAGGAGCCTAAATTTAATTTCTCTTCTCATTTTCTACTTTGCTCTGCTCTTTTCCTCTCAATCTCCATCCCTACTCCTCCTCCTTTCTTCTCCTCCAGTCTGAAATTCCAATCCCAGCCATATGTTTCTCATTGTGATCCACCTTCCATTTTTGGTCATACAGCAGAATGTGGTTTGAAGATCCAAGAAAGTCAGAGCGTGTTGACACAAGGACATTAGATTCTAGGTTTTGTCAACACTGAGCTGAAGAGCTTTGGGCCTTGAATCAATTTTAGCCTCCTTGACCAAGGAAACCCTGCAGAGAGTCAGACAAAGATCAACGAGAACAGACTTCCAAGTGAACAGAGCCATATAAGTATATCTTGCATTACAGGGGAGTGGTTTTTATTTTCCCTATGATCTGCCCTTGCACCAATATTAAATTCAAACACTACTCAATTTTGCTTGGCATGCAGCTTTTTGCAATGAGACTCTAAAGTTTTCTTGTAGGTGATATCAAGTAATGAGAGCCCGAAAACAAACTTGAATTTCAAACATCAGATGGATTTCTTCTAGAAATTGAGATAAATAATAAACCCAAAATTACTCCAAGATCTCACTGTGATCTATTCCAAAAAGCAAGAGATGGAGAGTCAGCCTTTTCCCAGATGACCTGGGGGATTTCCTGCTAAATTGTTGTGCTCCCAGACATCTGGGCATGTGAAGTGGGTCCACCAGCTAAAAGTCCATTCCCGACCTTGGGCTTCAACTAAAAACATATGTATAAGGCTGGGTAATAGAAGAGAGCATAAGGGAAGGAGAATTAAACTGATGTTGACATTATTTGAAATGTGCTTTAATTCATGCTCTGCCAGATAGCTGAAGATTAATCTCAAACTGTTTATTTTAATGTATCATATTTCTGACTTGCAGCTAGCTATCAGCTGGTGTAATATAAGCTTTAATTTTGGCACCAAAGAGTCGTCATTGTGTTTACATTTTCACTCACACTTTCTTTAGTTTTATCATAAGCAATTTCATCATTTAATGGCACTTACTTTCATGAAAAAGAACTGGTGTGGCTAATTTTTGACGATGGGAGAGAGACTTTTTATAAACCACCTATTTTCTTTGTGTAGTTGCTTGTGACAACAAGGTCTTGAAAGATCCCTTAGTTACATGGCCATTTCCGAATGAAAATGAAAATGAAACAGAGGAGAATCTGATTTTAAATTCTGGATTGAGAATCAGGCTGATCTGAATAAATTGGAAAAGTTTTAGTCATTTTCCTAGCTAACACTCCAAACTCCACATTGAAAATATCATGGTTTCATTGAGCTCAAACAGAGCCATATTATAATCCAGAAATAACCAGGAAAACACTGTCAATAGAAAATCATAACTAGAAAAAACAACTAGGCATTTTGCTGAACAGAGTTAGTCTAGTACAACCCAGTCAGGGAAAGAGCTTGGATTAATCCATTTGATCCAAATATTTTTAACCATTTAAAAATGTTTCTTCTTTAAATTAATGCAAGCTTGGACAGGAAGATACTTGCAGTTCCTGATGGCCATGGACAGGAAGTGCTCACTAGATGTGTAGTCAAGAGATGCATTCCCATCTCCCTTAGGATAGGACTGGGTTCTTGCTCCCTTCCTCCTGCCAAGGATGAGCCCAGCTCCATACTGAATTTACAGCTGGTGCTCTGGTTTTAGGATCTGTGGTAGGTTTCCAAGATGACATAGTGGGGTGCTCAGATGCCTCCAATGAGAGGCAGTGACAAGTCTGAGAGGAATTTTTATAAAACACATGGATGTAAAGCTCAGGGATTCATGTTTTACATGAAGCAGCGCAGTCTGAAGAGTCAGCCTTTATATCCAAGCAATGCCAAATAGTCCCAAGCTATGCTCCAAGTATTACAACTTGCAAAACACTGCAAGACCTCACAAGTGTGGAGACACACAAGCAGGAGGCAAAATACATTAATGACTTCTAGCCAGATTTCTTGGCTTGAGAAAATTTCCCAGCGACAGAAAGCTCCTGATTATGGAGCACGCTAGAGACATTTCAAACGGGAGCCATACATCTCAAAGATGCATAAAACTGTGCAAGCAAAGACAAGATTTTTGCATCTATATCTGCAGATTTTGTCCTCTTGGGATAGAATTTGCACATAGCCTCTCTGGGACAAAATGAACTGTGAAGGGCTAGAAAAAACAAAGTATGAGAAATTATAAAGAAGGCAATAAAAAGAAAAGAATAGGAGATGACTCCTAGACCTCACACAGCCTCTGTTAAACAATGGGGAGAAAATCTTCCAGGAATTCAGTAAGACCTGAGAAGAAATAGAGGGACTGCTGGAACAAATGGCTGCTGGCTCCAATTCCACTGAATGACCTTGACTGTGCACATTAGAGCTAGTTGTTACATCAGGCACTGAAATAGAGAACAGACCATAAAAAACTCTGAACATTTCCTCCCATAAGATTCCTTTGTTATAGGACTCTTTCATAGCATTTAGTAATAATTTCCTCTCTGACAAATGTTCTTGTGCAAATTATAATGCCATTATGTTCTGATGCGAGCTTTCCCCTTGTTTCTTAGTTAATTCATCTTTGTGGAAGTCCTTCAGCTGCCAGCCAGTACTGGAAAGTTATTAATTCCAAGTGACTTTAATAATGCATGGGAGCTGAGGAGAAGTTTAGCAAACTCTCAAAATATTTCTTTAACAACATTTAACTGAATATAATTTCTTCACCTGGATCTCTGCCATGGTTCATGTTTTTTTCAGCTCTGACAAGGTGGGCTATCAGTAGGAAGCACAGGAAAGATGGGGAGCAAATCATCCCTCTATTCCCCATTTACATGGTAGGTTGATCACAGAGTTTCTGAAATACCTCACCTCTGTTCCTTTCTGCAGAAAATGTGCATTTTGTTGCATACAGAGCAGAGCCAGGGAAGTCAGACAGAGCAAGTGAGAAACAGAATTGCTCCGACTATTCCTTCCTGAATGTCTGGCCACAGCCAGCCATCAAGGCAAAGGTGTTTCAAGACAGCATGGATTTATTCCTCAACCATTAATCCTCTTCTGATTGTCTACATTTTCTTCCTCTACACTCAGGTATGTCCAGAAGCTCTAACACACCCCCTAAATTGCACTTCAGTGGTGCCAAGACCTTCATAAATTATTATTCTCTCTGCTTCCCTAGCAACTTAGCTTCACTAACTTCTGTTCAATCTGATTAAAAACTTGGCAAAATATGTAAAATGACTGATGCATGAGAAAGATTGACTTTGGGGATTGATCTAATGTTCACACAAAAAGGTGGTAAAAAGATGTTTATAAAGTAATTTGTAGGAAATTCAGTTTGCAGGAGGTTCCACATTTTTGCTTTTGTGACATTCAGTACCTGGCAGCCACTCAACTGATCAAGAAGATACTTTCTTGTTCTGAACAACCTCAGAGGAACCTCACAAATGGGAGCTTACTCATCCTAAAGAATTTCTTCTGGGGAAGAGAATATTTCACCCTTATGTAAGTTTCCAAAAGGATTCTTCTGACTGGCTGTGAAAATCAGCATGATCTCTCTTCTGTTTAGCTTTGTTCAAGTTTAACACAAACAGCTTAAATTCTGTGTGGTTACTGGAACAAAATATACTGCCAAGGACTGAAACTATTAAATCTTTTCTTTTATCTGTTCCTCATGGATATCACATGCCCAGACAAATTAGATTGTTAATAACAGTCTGAGCTTAATAATATTTTCCCCATTAAAAGGGAAATCCTTGTGATAACATATGCAGAGATGAACCTCTCCACAGTGATTTTATAGATTTTTTTTCTGAATGAGGCTCATGAAACAGATTCATAAAGCTGAATACTTTCAGTGCTGCAAGACACAGGCATTTGCAGTGATGCTGTGTTCGGAAACTTGCTCAGGGTCTTCAAATAATAAAATAATGTATCTTCTTTATAAGAATCTAATTACACCATGGGACTGTTTTGGTAAAATTCAGGTGAAAGCACAGTATCTAAATGACAGTTTTGATGAGGAAACCAGGAAAGGAGAGGGAGGAAATTGAAATGAGAAAGCTTGAAATAAAATAGGTGCAAGCCACTGAAAAATATTACGAGAAGTTCATATGGAATACCAAAAGCTCAAATTTGCCTCTCAGCTGAATTATAGCTCAGCCTGACTGACTAAAGACACCTCCTGCACACAGTTACTCCTTAACTACTCTTTGTAAGACATTAGCACAATCTCGAAACATAAAGGAAAAAGAATTGCCTTTAACATTTTCTGTATTAAACAAGCTAATTATTCATGTTCTTTTCAACACTCATCACTCCAGCCAACCAACTTGTTTGGTTCTGCTGTGTTATTTGTGCAGACATGAAAGCCTTCATAGCCTCACAAAAAGCTATAGCCCTTGACCATCAATAACACCACAGCTGAGTAATAGCCTGACACACTGATCTCTTCTTCCCTCACTCCCAACTGTGATAAGAAAGGACCATCTTGCTGTTTCTTGCTGTTTCTCTTTTTGTCCCAGAAAAAAATCCTGCCATCTAACCTGCTCTCTGCTGGCAACCCAAGAGTGGAACAGGCATCTTCCTAACAGGAGAGCTGTTGTTTTTAACAATGAATAATCAAAGTATAAATCTGACTGCTCTGAACCCACAGCCAAACAGAAAGTCTTTTTATGGTATTTTCTGTGCTATGTGAGAGAATTCAGGCAAACCTCAAATGTGTTTGCAAGTACCCTGAAACCCTGTGTCACCCAAGGTTTGTCTGTCATAATCGTGTCAGCCCTTGTGCTTGGATTCTGAATTTTATCATGCCATTGCAGTGCCAGAAAATCATTCCAGCATGCTGAGCTACCCCTCCCTAAGGTCAAGGCAAAAAAAAAAAAAAAATTGGGCTTTGGTCACCCAGAGGAGGGAGGGACACAGAAAATCTGCTGATGAAGACGAGACTAAACAGTCCCATCTTACCCCAAATCACACCAAGATCTGGAGCCCTGCCAGTGACCCCTGTGCTAAACAGGACATATTTTGAAAACCTGAGCTCTGTCTTTCAGTGGTGAGGTTGCTGACTTGGATCGTCTTAGTCTGAGCTTTAGGATATCTGAAACAGAGAGAATATCTGCTGCCCTTTTTTAATCTTGTAGCATTTGGGTTTTTTGTATTAAAGTTTTAACTTTCTAGAACTTAACATTTATAACCTGATATTTATAGGGTGTTTCTTTAATGTTTCTTAAAGACCACCTAGATTTGCTTGCATACATTAGAATGAAATTAATTAGCTTTTACTAAAACGGTGAAAATAATCAGAGTTAAATTGCATCAAATAACAGTTACTGCCTATCCATAGAATTACACTTTCCTAAAGAAAAGCGTGTTTACCAGAGTAAACTCTAATTCATTTTGAGAAAAACTAGTAGAGAACAACAAAAGAGATTGATGTAAATACTTGCATAGCTGCAGTATTGTTGCAGCTGTAACAGTCTAAAGGCAGAGGAGTCACTAGTAAGAAGATGCAGTATTTTTTATTAGACTGACTGACACAGCTGTAAAACACTGGAGAATAATGGACAAAGCTGAGAAGAAAAGGAAAACCCTGAAATAAAGTAAATCAAACATAGATGTCCCCATGCCTCATAAAGGACATCTTCAGACAGCTCCACTGAGGCTTCCAACACCATAAGGTTTCACCCCTGCTGAGGTTCAGACATTGCACAGAATATGGGACAGCAGGGACCCAGCTAAATACAGCTGTACCTGGGCATGCTTATCAGCTGAAAAGAAACATATTGATATGTCACCTAGAGGAGGTTATACATCACCAGAGGCAGGACAATGAACTCCAGGGAACAGGCTAAGAGATGTCACCCAACGTGATTTGTTCTCCTGGAATTTTATTTATGACTGCTGCCTTTAAAAGCACACTGAAGTGCTGGCCAAAGCAAGACTTAAATTTAAATTTGGATTAACCCTGACTAAAGTTTATCCCAAAGAGGAAGAATTTGTATTTATATCCAAGGCTCAAGTAAACTGTTTTCTCTCTCATCCTATTACTGCACTTGAGCCATGTGGAAAAATGAAATGCAGTTTACTCCTCTATAAAGGAAGGGAAAAGATTTGCAATGATTTACAATCAGACAGTCGTGTTCACTTGTAATGAAATGTAGGTGCTTATTACTGACATAAAATTTAAAACCTGAAACTGAGATAAAAAACAGTTATAGGCATATCCAACAGCTCAAGCAGTTTGTACATTAAATCAAGTTGGCATGCTACAAAACAGTGGCCAAAATCAGGATTCACTGTGGAAGAAAAATGTGATGAGGGATCCCGAGTCCATCAATTCTGTCTAACATTACGAAAAGTCTATCTTTGAGTTCAATTGGCCTTTCCTTCCTATGCATGACTCCAGTAGCTTCCAGCTCCCAGGAGTTTTCCAGTCAGTTTGACATATGTAAACCTAAACACGTACAGGATCAAATCAGATGAGTGTAAACATAAAATCCTCAACTTTCAGTCAGTCACATATTCAAAACAATCTGTTCATTTCACTGTCTCTACATATACACATAGACTCAAAACCCCTGCCCCACTGAACAAAATTATATGGGCACAGATTCATTGGTGCTTCTATATGCCTGCCTTTAATTCTGGTAAAGATGACAGAAGAAACAAAAGGAGATAAAAGAGTATTCTCCTTTCAAAGAGCCAAATGAAAGAAATGCCTCTGAATACCAGGATTAATTTAACTCTTATTGTTTGAAATGCTCTTCCCAAGCACCATGTTGTCCCCAAAGACACAAACAGAACTGGGATGCTGCCCTGAAGCACATTGTTTTTCAGCTTACAAAACCAGAAGTTGTTGAATACAATTGAATGTTTAACTGGTCACTAGGAAGACAATGGAAACCTAAAACCAGGCTGGAAATGGGGAATTCAGCTGGGGAATTCACCAACCACCCACTTCCATACAAGAAGGGAGGCTTCAGAAAGGTTTCTGTTAAAATATAGGCTGGATTTGGCCTCAGTGTAAAGAATTCTTTAAAAAACATATTCCTACACTTCTTGTTGAATCTGTGAAGACTGTGTTGAATAAGAGCAGTGCCCAGGAATTTACCACACCTCTAGGAATACCAGGTGCTAAAAGGTATTGAGATCAAGGTATATTTTCAGACTATTTTCACCATGAGTGCTGAGAAATAATAGAATATTAAATTTCTGGTTTGTTGGTTTGTTTAGTTTGGTTTTTTTTTTAATATATAGTTTTGGTTTTGTTTGGGGTTTTTTTCCAAGCTGAACAGAGAGAATAGAAAAATAAATATTGTTAGAGATGGAAATAAAACATTTCCCTCTGATTGAGAATATTCAAGCAGCAAATCAGACTTAAGCCTTTAGATTCACTTTTTTTGTGTGTGTGTGTGTTGCAGTGGCTACTCTGTGGAAGAAAAATGAGTTTCGTGTTTTGTCAGATCATCACAAGTTTTGAAGTTTTTCTCAAAAAGGAGTGTATCACAAGAAGAAACTTTGTTCTATTCTCTCCCTTGTTTAAGTTTAAGTAAATTACATAATTTCTTGTTTTATAGTCTCCTATATCAGGGGAAGGAAAACAACAGAGGATAATCTTTGTATCTTCCGCTCATCTTTGTATGCACAGGTGGGTTTATCTTTCAGCTGTAATATACATTAATGTAGTTTCTCTGGAGCAACATATTAACAGCCTTTTCTGTCAAATAGCTACAGCTGTAGCAACTTCAGGTTTTATTGTTCATGGCTATGCAAAATATGACTGACTATCCAATAAATCTTCCTTTCTAAACTTCTGAGTTACAAAAGAAATGGTTTAACTCTGTTACCTTCCTCTTTCCTACTGAATGTGTTGTAAAATGCTTAAAAATGAATTACTGTGGAAATTCTCAAGCTGAAGTTTTTATGTAAATAGTCCACACACAATTTATAGCATTCTTGTTTGTGTAACATTCTAGCTTATTGGCATTTGTCCTATGAATATACTGTTTTGGAAATTAGGCACTAGGGTTATAAAACATTGTTTTCCCAATATACCATTTCAAGAAAAAAGAAATAGTAAAAATCAGCCTTGAAAGACTTGTCTGGTAAAATATTCTAAATTTAAAGATGAGGGTGAATATGTGTTTTCATGAGGTAAGGAAAGAGTAGCTCATTATTAGAATAATGACCTCTGCAATTGTTCATGTGGCTTTGGGACAGAAATGGATATTACTTATAACACAGAGACCTTGGAAATGCTGACCAGCTCATACTGACAGCAAGAATAGCCATGGCCTGAATAAACAGATTCCAAGGCAGAAAAAAATGGGTGGTATTATAGGAACCATCCTCAGGGTGCTCTCTGTGAAAAGCAGAAAGCTTCATTCATTTAATGACAATTTTTTTTGTTTAATCCCTCAGTCATTCTTTGTCTGTATTCCCTCAAGTGTATCCCAGACCCCAGAAAGATGAAAAATACCAGCAGACAGCCACACCTTCCCTCAGGAGGAGAAGGCTGAAAGGGAAAAAAAAAGGAGAAGCCCTTATGCTAACTCAGACCTGGACAAAGTGATAAGAATGAAATGTTTCCATATACACCGAATAACAGGGGGACTCCTTTTTGTTCTGTAGAGATTTGGCCACAGACTCCAACTGGACTGACAAGAGGTAATGTTTTATCTTCCCAGTATATTAAAAATACATGTATCAGACTTAAAAGCACACAAATCATCTCCAGAAAACAAGTTAAATAATGGATGAAAAAGAAGTAAATGAGGGAGAACAGTAAAATAAAGGCTAAGCTAAACTTTACAGTAATTATAAGGGTCATTGTTATATAAAAATAATTTGTCAAAGTCATATCAGTCTCATGACTATTAATACAAAGTTTAAAAATATCAATGATGTGGTATCTATAATTTCCATTTGTTGGTTGTTTATTATCTTGAATTTGACTTCCGCTTTAAGTGCTCAGTAAGTTCGTGATCCCACAACAACAGCAGCAAAATAAGCAGAGAGACTTTCTCACTCTCTGCTGGTTCACTCCTGTCTCTGCACTGCACTGGAGATGGAAGATGTCCATTTGGATAAGGTGTTTTCCCCCAGAGAATATAAATTTCACCACGACACCAGAGAACCCTACAAAGCAATGAAACCACTGAAACATGTCCTTCTCCAGATGCTCACTAATGCCATGTAACTTAAGCAACTCAGGCAGAATCTGAGTGCAGCTACCAGTCAGGTGCTGAGCAGAGGTTTCCTAAACCCCTTTGGCTCCAGTGACACTCCACCACCATCTGCACGATGCTGGGAGGGAGCAGGACTTAATTAGGAGTGCAGTAGGCATTACAAAAGCATCTAGGCCCCAGGCTTCCTTCAATCACCTTTTCCCCCTCCAAATCTAAGCCTTATGTCTTGAACTTCCCAAGTACTGACACTGCATTTTCCATCTCCCATAGCCTGCTGTGGTCTCTTCACACAATTGCTTGCCTGAGGTTCATAAGGGAGAGCTGCCAACAGGATGTTATGTGAAAGAAACAGAATTCCATGAACATGTAATGAACTAATGAATTATTACAATTATAATTGTAATATACAGGTATAGGAAAGAGAGCGGGGTTTAGATCATTACCTCAGAACAATAGTTTTTGTTTCCTCCCAGGTTTCATGCTACAGCTGAGAAAGAAACCCTTGATAATACCAACAGACTGACTGTAAACAAGTAAAACTCTCCTTTACAGAATAACAGCCTGCTTCTGATCCCAACAGTGAGGGGAAAATGCTGCATCTTGTACCCCAAATCAGCATTTCTTTGGGATTAGGTCTGCAGTTCAGGTAAGAACCTTCAGTTTTAATCCCAACCTAGCCTAGCCTGCTGCATCCACTTGCATTCAAAATGGATGGTACTTAGTGCTCTTAAACATGTTCTCAATGTTCTCCAGTTTCTATTGATCGATGATTTATCACATCACTACTGGCTGGGATTTTGCATCCGTCTGATATTTTGAGTGGTGAAGCATTAAGTCTACCCCCTGAGCAAACCAGAGCCATCAAAATGTCCCCAATTCTAAATTACTCTAGGAAGTCCATTTAAAGTATCACCATCAGACCCCTTTTTGCAGTCTACCATATCCATAAATTCTCATTCCTCCTTGGATCTCCTGGATTTTCTCCTACACTGTGACCATCACCTCCCACCACTTTCAGTGTGACCCTGCGCCTGTAGCATGGAGCAATTGGCTCTCAGCTCTGGAAAGAAATAATCTCCTGCTCTAAAATAATCATCACCTTGAACTAAGCCTGACCTACTGTGGCCATTTTTTGTGCCTCCCTTCACCTTCCTGAGTAAAACACGTTCTTCAGCTCTACAATACTCTTATAAATAGCAAGAAACACAGAATGGTTTGGGTTGGAAGGGACCTTAAAGGTCATCTCATTCCACATCCCTGCTATGGGCAGGGACACCTTCTACTAGGCCAGGCTCCTCAGGCCCCCATGCAACCTGGCCCTGGATACTCCCAGGGCTGGGGCATCCACAGCTTCTCTGGGCATTCTTTCAAATGTGAACTTGGAAGGACAGGCTTTAAAACCCCTTCCCCAGCAGGCTGGGGATGAGGCATGGGAGGAAGGCAGGCAGACAGCAGCACGCTGGGCATGGCGCAGCACAGCTTTCTGCTGCCTTGCTCTGATCAGCAGCCACGTTACAAACATCTGCTCAAAGGCTCCTGCCTGAAAACAGAGCCACAAACTGGGCTTCTTTTCTCTTTCAAAGTCAGCTGCTCTTACTGAATCCAGACATCATGGCCTTATGCTCTTTGTGAGTTTTCTGACTGGTGTGATGAGGCAATGGGGTGTCTTCTCTGTTCACCTCTCAGAACTCAATGTCTGAATAAGCAAACTGAAGAAATCTTCATTGTTCCCAGACATCAGACAAAAATTATATCAACCTCCAGCCCATGTATAAACATATTTCTTCCATCTTTTCAGAAATTAATCAGCATCAGCAAACACTTAATTTTCTTCCTCTAGGAAAGCCCTCTATCTCAGACTATGCTATTTGCAGTAGGAAAGGCAGCCAAACATTTCCTTGGGTTTAGTTTCTGTACTATTTTGTCTGCTCAAAGGGTATCTGGATGGTTTACTCTCTCCCAGCTCAGGAGCAGCAGCTCTGGCAAGCAGCACAGCCCTCAGCAGCAGATTAGGCACAGCCAGTGCTCCTGCTACAGCAGCACTTTGCTGCCTCCCTGGCCCAATTCCTCAGACAGCCTTCAAGGTGAAGGCTTTGAGGAAAGTGTCTGATGTGCTTGTAAACCCCTGCCCCAGAGATTCAAGTCTCTACTCATCAGCACCTTTGATTGAGTTGATAAAGTAATACCTTGATTAAAAACAAGCCTAGCTTAAGTCAGGCACCATAAAAGACTGCATTTATGCTCCCCTTCAAATATTTGCTTGTCCCAGTTACAGAGGTAAAAATCCTTTTATATTGAGCTCTTATTAAAAAAAAAAAAACACAACAAAAAAACCCCACAAAAACAAAAAAGGAATTCTGGAAGAGAATAAAGAAATAAGGAGAAAAACTGCTGGAGTTCAAGAAAATTCATAAAGTAGAAATAATTAAGAGATACATATATGTAAAGAAGAAATAATAATAATAACAATGATAATAACAATAGTATTAATAAGGCTTCATTCTTTATAAAAGCTTAAGCATGAGCCTCTCCCTTCCAAGGTCCTCCTGGCTCAGCTTCAGAATCTCCATGGAGGTGCAGCTTTCTGACACTTCTCAGAAGAGCCACTGTCCCTCATCACCCCTCTCCTCCCATGCTGATGGGCTGCAGGTGGCTCTTCTCCCTGAAACAGGGGATTTCTCCTGAGAAGCACTCATTTTTTAAACCTGCCCCTGCCAGATCCTTCTGTAAACGAATTTGACCCACCACTTTCCTTAGAAGACATGTACAGCACTTAAAGGGGAGGCAGAAACTGCAGTCAAGTACCTTTCAGTGTTTGTACTTCTCTCCTCAGTAGCAAGGGCACAAAATGACAAAAATTCCCAAAAATGGGCTTTTAGCTCAAAGGGGGTGGGTTTAGATTAGATTAAGAAGAAATTCTTTATTGTGAGGTGTCACGGTGCTCTCTTAATGCTCCTCTTGCCCAGCACCCTCAAGCACCGCGGGCAGCGGGGCCGCCTCTCCTGGCCACAGCGGGCAGGGTCAGTGACCCGTGGGCCGACGACCACCACAAACAAAAGAGGTGACAAGTGACTTGGGCAGAAGCGAGGGGGTGTCCTCAAGGACACACCCTAATCCAAGGTTATTGGGGACACACGCGGCAGCCACCTCAGCTCGGAGGGAAGGAGCGCCCGAAAGGCGAGGGGCACTCGGTGCAGGGATTAAACAGGGGTGGAAACCAGGGGTGGGGGAAGCAGCCATCCAATGGGGGAACACGGGGGGCAGCAACCAGGGGAACAGGCAGAGGGATTGTCCATGGGGTATGGGGGAAGGAGGGAACCCCGGTCACCAGCCTATCATTCAAGGCGCTGGATGGAAGATTCTAGATGGAGAGGAGGGGCCTCGGAGTACATCCCCGGACCCCACCCCGGGGTGATGATCTTAACATAGGTTTTCCATTTAGGGAGGAGGGAGGGAGGATTGACAGGCGGAGAGGGAGGAGGAGGGAGAATGGACCATTTTACAAAATCAGTTGAGGGAGGAATTAACCATAAATGGGGGGAAACCCTAAACACAACCCAACAGTGAGGTGGTGGAACAGTTTGTCCAGAGAAGCTGGGGATGCCTCATCCCTGGAAATGTACAAGGCCAAGGTTGGACAAGGTTGGAACAACATGCTCTGATCTCTTGGAACACTCAGGGATGGCAGGGTCCAGCTGGCTGAAGGTGTCAGCAGGAGTTACCTTTGTCCACTCCTAATCTTATGGACTGGTTTTTAATTTAGCCATACCACATACCATCACTTGGGCATGTCCGACCAGGACTCAGAGCCTTTTATTCACTAAGGTGCAAAGCTGTTTCCATCCTGTTACAACTTCTAGGTTTGGGCTGGCTCCTACAGGGGTGAATAAAGCCAAGGTATTTTTGATTTAGAGAAATAAGGCAGCTGTGCCCTTTCCTCAATTAACTGAGGAGCTCCCATCCAGCTTATGAAACATGTAGACAAATTTACTCTTCTCCTTTCCTGATTCCGGAAACAACCTTTTTGGTAACACCCAGCACTTCAAACCTGGTTCCTCACATTCAGCAGTGATGGTACAATTGATGACAGTCAAGAGTCAGCTGAACATGTACATCACCAGGCATCTCAGTTCATGAATCCCAGTATTCTTCCCATCAATTCAGCAGCAAAAGCTTATCTGACAGCAGTGCTTTCACACTGAGCCTCTGGAAATCAGAATAGAACAAGGCCCTTCTGCTTTACATGAAATTAATTATACCACTGGAAGATGGAGGGCAGCTCCATGAGGCAGGTGTCATGCCTGGAGGGTAGATCAAAGTAATTAAATCCAGTGATTTTTTTTTTTAATAGCATTCAAAATTCATCCAGAGAGCTAGGCTGAAACAGCATTTCCTGACTGGACATAAGAGAAAATCAATGTGCATTATTAGGACTGGAGTGACTGGCCATGCTTGTGAGCATCATTTAAAATATATTGGGAATTTAGGCCTGAAGTCTTGGCTAAATACAAATGCAATTTACAGTCTCTGAAAATCAAATGAAATTTCAAAACCCAACTCAAGGTGGGTAAAAAATCCACAATTTTTTTTTTTTTTTGTTAATAAAATATGTGTTTGCTTTTACAGAACTGAGCTCTTGGCAATGGTATTTCTCTGCAGGTTTGGCATGTGCTTGGTCTGAAGCAATTTGGGGGACCATGCAGCCCACAGCAAAGTCCCTGCCACTTGTTTGCACCTTTGCTGTGCTGTACAAGCGCCCCAGGGCAAGTGCAGAAGGAGGCTCATTCATGAAAATCACTATTGCCTTGAGGGGCCTGCTCAGGCTGTGGCACACATTCCTAATAAAAACACCAGTGCCTTTGGAACTGCAGGGAATGGGACCAAACTCTGGGAACTTCGGCTAGAGCTGATTCCTTATGCAGGTTCCTCCCACTCTTGTCCAAATCAGGAGAGTGGGGAGTGGGAGAAACATTTGAAATATAAGCATAGAAAGTTCCATATTGATTCAGAGTAGTGATCCACTTTATCCTTTCTCTCAGACGAGAGATCTCAAAAGGAAAACAAAAGTAGAAAAAAGGTCCCCATGGAAAATACTGTGAATAGTTGGTTTATCTCACAAAGCATGAAGATCTCTTACTCTTTTTCTCTTTTCATTCCCACAGTACAGTTAAATCTGGCACATTACAGATGGGAATTTTAATATATGTCTCAGTTCCTGTTAGATCCTTCATGTTGGGTAATGACTTCTGAGAATGACATTCACACATTTCTTATAACCTGCCAATACACATAAGAGTGTGTTTGTGTGTGCATATTTTCTAAGCTTTGAAAGTGCTGTCATTGTGTTCTGTAGATTCTGTTAAACAAGCCAAGAGAAACAGAAATAGCAGCGACCAGCTATTTAAGGACAGAATAGGAAAAAACACCATCAATATATAAATCTGGAAAACAAGGGGAAAGGATTTATAGTTTTATGCTGCTATTTACAGAGGCACACACCTTGGAGTGAGTATAAATATTAATACAAGTCTTCCAGCAGTAAAGTATCTCTCCCTTTACCATTCCTCTAGTGGCTGATCAGCCACCTCTTCTCCCTGCACTCTTTTAAAACTTGGCTACAGTGGACACAGCCAGAGCTACAGAAAATTACCTGCATTTACTTTTCACCTCTCAAATTCTGAAGAAGTAGGAATTTAGGTGGGCTCTTTCTCAACACCCAGATCTCTAATTCTGAATAGATATCCCTGGCTGGAGAGAATTCCTGCCTGCTATTCCTGAGCAGTGGCTGAAGCCTGGCACATCAGCATATTATCAGTTTAAAAGTATTTCAAGGCCTACTTTCTCTAAGACTTTTGGGGTGTTGTGACTGAAAAATCCTTTGCCAGGTTAAATATTTGTGTTTAGCTTTGTGAGGCCAGAGACCCAATTTGCTAATGTTTCATACTGATCCAACTCCCATAATCAAACAGAGATTAGATTAGCACACTCTCACAGAAATATCACAATAATTTTCTGGTGTTCTATTTTCTTCTGTTATCTTTGAGGATCACTTTTCCCATACAAATGAGAGCTACCAAAAAAAAAAAAAAAAAAAAGAAAACCCAAAAAAATACACTTGAATTCGCTGTGCTTGAATAATTCCTATAGAATGAGCATCCATCAGAGAGCTCCGATGGGACTGGCAACAGTCAGTGCTCTCCACCCACTGTGAAGTTAATGGCAGATGAAAACTTCTCTTTATCCAAAACTCAGATGTTCAGTTAAATCATTACATATGTACTTTATATTACCTATTACACATAACAAAAAATATTTGCCTGATTTTAATTAGACCAATGTTATTTGACCATCAGGGAGAAAGCAGAATGAGATCAGAGGCCAAAAAAAAGAACAGGTATCATTTAAGCAATATCAAAGTGTGGCTGTGCTATGGCTAAAGTGTCTGTCACAATGTAAAGGTCCACCCTTAATTCCAGCAATTTTTACATTAAATTTACTTGCTGTGAAGAAGCAACAGTTAAAAAAAAATACCAAGCTGCTTTTAAAATGGAGCTGGACTTGCTCAAGAAAGATATGGTGATAACCCAACCTTATGACAACCCATCCCACAGTTTGAGGAGGTCCCATAGCCTGGCTTTGCCAAAATCAACGGGCTTGCTAAAGTCACAGCAGCAGAAACATTTGCCACATATTTTTTCTAATTGCCAGGTGTTCAAACCATCTAGCAGGAACTTCATTTCTGGAATCAGGCAGTGGTTATTGAAATGTATTAATATATTTTTATGTTGTGAATTAATTACTTATTCAGTATCTTCCATGACGAAAGTACCTTTCTTTTTGTTTGCACTGCTCCAGTGCCCTGTCTTCCAAATCAGGAGGACACTGCTAGGATGAATTTACTTAACCGTAAGTAATTTTCAGTGGAATCTCAACCCATTCTGAAGTTGACAAGCACAGAGACTTTCATCCAAAGATTGCCAAATTTATCTCATGCAACAATTGCAAAATTCTGATTTTCAATTACCAGAAAAATATGTTTCTAGATCTTCCTGTGTATTTCAGTGATTCCTCCTAGATTGGATGTAGGATGTGCTTTCCTTTTGCCCTACAGGTCACAGGCAGTTTTATTCTGTTTAAAATTGAAGTGGTGACCAGCAATTAAGTGCTAAACAATAAAGGACTATTTTTTTAGACTCCAGATCCACAGATATTTGTTTTACAACAATCTGTGGAAAGCCTTAATGGAAGATGAACCAACTGAGAAGGAAGTGCATTAGCATGAGGAGAATTTGGGCTGTTGACAGCTTTTGTCTCTCCTCTGCTCCTTTCTCACTCTTCTTCCACTTGCTTTAAAGCTCCTTCTGCAGAAGATCAAAGCACCAGCAGCTGAATTGATGTTAATGGGTTGGGGCACAATTAAAAAAAATTGAAAATTTACTTTGTTTGTTTGTTTGTTTTTTCCCCCTCAGAAGAGTGCCCAGCTGAAAATGTATTTGACACTATTAGCAGAAATTCCATCTGTCTTCCTAGCAAATCCATTTTAATATTTGTGAAATTGCTACCAAACACCTTGATCCTATTGCAAAATACGTACTCAAAAGCAGGGACTTTCTACAGGATTAAAGTAATATTGGAGTATTGGAGACATAAGGAGTTGGTATCTAAATCCATCTATAACCCTCCAGCACCAGAGCCCCTCCGCCAGGGACAGCCAGACCAACCCCTAGCTCTGATTGCCTGCTTTTTTCTCATTCCTTTTTAGGCTAAAATTTGTCAGGTGATGTTTCTCATGCCTAATTCTGATGGACAAAGCCAAGAAAAAAGGCTTCTCTTTCCTCTTCTGGAAAGAGAAGCGGCACGGGGAAAGTGCTCGGGGTCAGGACGCGTATGAGGAACAGCTGGATCGCACACGCTACGGGGCAGGCTGAGTGAGCTCATGCAGCTGAGCCCGGGAGAAGGCAGCTCTGAGGCTGCCCAAAATGCCACTGCAAACAAACCCTCTCCAGTCCCAGCTGAACCACAGCTGTGTGTGTGGAGGCTGCGGTGGAAATACAAGGGAATACACCGAAATGATCACTGCAGCATCTCTGGATTCCCGCTCCGGGGCAGAACAACTCGGCACTGCATCCAGATCTATTGCACATGCAGTGGGTAAACCTTCAAGTGATTTGTCAAAGGTTTAGGGTTTACATTTGTTTATAGAAATGGGTAAATGCTGGAAAGTTGGGAAATTCTTTCCAGTCTTATCTGAAACATCATAAACTTCCTTAAAAGGTAAGTTTGGAACTACACTTTCATGATGGATTCTTGTGACTTTGAAGACTTTATTCTGCTTGGAAAGGTCCAACAGCTTCAAGCCTTACTGAAACACAGCTTTTCTCACTGTATTTTCAAGCATTTTCCATAAGTTCAAGTAATTTCATGTAATGCCAGAACCTTAAATAACTGCAAATGGTCAAGAAATAACCTCATGCTTGTTCAGTGTGTGTATACATATAGGTAAATGTACAGTTATTTGTTTTTATAACGTCTGCCTATTTAGCAAAACCAGATTTTCAAAATAAAATAATAGCTGTTGGCATTCTGGTTTTAAAACATTTATCAACTTCTTATTTCCTTCAAATTACCTGTTTTCTTCTGATGACATTGAATGAGCACAAATTGAATGAACAAAAAGCACAAATTTTACCTGTAGCATATCCAAAAGATTTTGAATGACATTCATAGCTCCACTACTGTAACTTTATTTTTATTTCCCTCTTAATTTTTAAATCAAATTATGCTCCTGGCTACCTCTGAGCATGTCTGAGATAGCACAGCCTGAGACAGAACTACAGAGGGACACATTTAAACCCAGCAAACCCCACACTGTGAAAATGCTGAGAGACTTTGGAGTAGCCACGGAGCTGCCTGGCTTGCTATGACACACTGACTCTATCAGGTTTCAGTTCTTCTGCCTCCTCAGATTCTGCTCTCTTTCTCTCTGATTAAAATGCAACCAGTGTAACTGAGGTATCAGAAAAAAAAAAAAAACAAAAAACAAAAAACAACAAAAAAAAGAAACCGAAGAAATAAGAAATGGCAAAACCACAGTACTGTTTAGCCATGTTTAACTGGTACTGACTGAGAGGAGTCAATGCATCTTTGCAGTGTAAATGCCGTAGTGAAAGAAACATTGTAGGGAGAAACTGAGCCTCTGTCACTTTAAATGTAATTAATTATGAGCCTAAGCTTGGCTGCTGATTGAAGATGCCATTTGGAGGAACAAGACTTGCAGGAGCAGTTTGTGCATAGCAGATAGACTAAAACAAATACAAATAACCATGGCAGTGCTAGCCTTCAGCATCTTCATCACAAACTATTCATCAGCAAACTGCATTTAGCTGAATGAGCAGTTTTTCTGGTGGGTAGAAGACCTCTCAAAGCACAGATTAATTCTGCTGATGGACCTTCCTCATCTCTGTGGAAAAGGAATTATGTGCTTTATGGTGATGCCCAGAGGAGTTTGGGATGATGCAAAATGTGTGAGTGCTTCACATCTCTTTTGTGAGCAGGGTACCGTGGTGGTGCTGGACAGTGCTGCCAGGAAGCCCAGCATTTTCCAGCCTATTTCCACATGATGTCACACAACTGTACACGAAAAAAGGTTTCAATATATCTTGCACCTGATTCTAAAGTCAGTTATCTGAGCATCAATCAGAAAGAACTCCTGTGAAGCCAATGGAGTCCCACTACTTTAAAACTAATGAGAACAGAGACTCAAGCTGAGTTCTCCCTCTGCCTTATTTTCTGCCAATTACTGCCTTCTATTGCGGCATATTTTTCCTTATGAGGCTACAATCCTGAGGTGGCTTTCATACACCAGCAGTGCTGCATTCTGTCTCTGTCACTGAGAGCACCAGTGTGGCTCTGCAGCCATGGCCCCATCACTCCTGCCCATTGCACCAAGATGCTCTCAGCCAGGGGACACCTGGAAACAGACACTATCAGCTAGGAAGCATCTAGAAATCAATACCACCTCACACCATCCAGATAACTTAGCCTAAGAAGAAAACCTGCAAACACATTTTCCAAAGCACTGAGGTCTGGGTAGGCAGTAGATTGTTGCCTTCACTCAGTGCCATTATTAGTTTGCATCTCTGAAAAGGATTTTTTCAATTCTGTTTGCATTTCAAGACTATAGCAATGCAAGGCACTTAAAGATGATTTTAGCTTGATTATCTCCCTCCCTCCTGAAAAATGCAACCAAGTGTTCTGTGACCTGACATGATGCCAACAGATGCAACATGGGTTTAAAAAAAAAGAAAAGGACATAGGAGAGGGGAAAATCACCAAAAAAAAAAAAAAAGGTGAAAGAAAGGGACCATTTGAACAAACTGCAGTTTGCTAGTTCCTCGAGAGACAAAAACAACTTCAGCAAATACTATTTTGGATGGTTCAGTGCTGTTTTCTCTCACCAGCATTTTGTGGGATGACTCTGGCAGAGTTTTACTGGTCAGACTGTCAATATATACAATGCTAATACAATAATAAACATACAGAGTCATGACTCCAGAGCCAGGCTGTTGATAGAGGAAAGCTTTGGAAACACAATGGTTTACTGAGGATAGTCCCCCTTCCCCCCAGTCCCAGCAAGCTTATTTATTTTTTCAGGGCCTTCTTATCATGGAATATTAAAAACAACCCTTCCCCTCCAAATAAAAGAACCACCCAGAAACACAAAGAGGAGTGTTCTTGTAAAGACAATGTGCAGATAGCAAGAATAATATTGCTATTTTTTTCTGCTTTAAGGTCGAGTGTTTGCTCCCACTTAATCCATGGTAATCCTATCTTTATTTCAATGAACTCATTCACCATATAAATGCCAGCAGACTCTTCCAACAGCATTTATGGAAATAAGCCACTTTGACAATGCTCTGTTATGCTTCCTGCTATTATGAAAGCAAACTAAAGTAATCAGGTCTTGATAACTCTGGAATCACTGGATGCTGAGTTAGGTTTTTTGATTTTATAGAAAAAAGTTTATCCGGGAACTATATAACCAGTAAGACATGGAAGGGCCCGGCTTTATGCACAAAGCTGTGGATGCCCCACCCCTGGAAGTGTCCAAGGACAGCTTGGATGGAGCTCTGAGCAGACTGGAGAGTGAAAGGTGTCCCTGCCCATGGCAGGAGGCTGGAATGAGATGATTTTTAAGTTCCTTCCAACCCAAACCATTCTGTGATTCTCTACAAGGTCCACGTGGAGAGAGCATAGGGTTCATGTGGGGCTGCATTGAGAGGGTTACATTTTAGTTTGGCTGTCCCTCCATCAGTACTTTGGTAAGTGCTACATGTTCCCTGAAGTTTTTCCTAGTTTTACAGCTTCTGGCTATAATTGATCATCCATTTATAGAAGACATAAACTGCTCAAAGAAGTGTGATATTAACACGGCGAAATGTCATCTCAGGCCAGGAAAGACTGAACAAAAAAACATAGATGAATTACTCTGCAGTTCTATGTAGACTGTGGAACTAAGAAATGGGCCTAAATGCTACCCACATATCAGTGCTTATATCCCTGATTTGAAGGATAAATCTTTAATTTGAGGAGAAACCAGAAGGATATCCCAAAAGGGCTCCATAGCCTGAGTTCTTCTGGACAAAACTTGCTCTGGCAAAGGCTGCTACATCCTCCTGATACATTACTAAGGTAAGACTCAAGTGAGAAAGCTTTGGTAGTTTTTTAAGTGTCAGGAATTAGTGAGTCCCTTTGCTTTGGGAAAGGAGTTTTCAGCAAGAATGTGGCACTTTTTTAAGTAGGGAGAGGAGAAGAGGAGAGGAAAAACCACAGTTGGTGTCCTCAGAGAAAAAAAAACCAGAGTGGCAAGTCTGAAGTGGAAAACTCCTTAAGAGGGTATTTCATGTGGTTCTGCATCAGACAAACTCATTTACTGAGCTATTTCAGCATTTTTGGCTAGTGGGTGACCAGGTCATTATGGTGTAAAACACAGCTTATATATATGTTTCTCTTTGTTCTTTATTCTTGACCCCAAATCCCCATGGGCCCTGGGGAAAGCTAATTAGATATATTGATGAAATTTACTGCAGTATTTTTGTGCAGAACTTGAAGAGGGGAAAGTTTCAGTGCTATAAGCTGCATCCTACTGCTTAACCCAATATCACTTCTTATGTGCTTCCACTTCAGCTTTTGAAATTTTATAGGTTCTCTTATCCCAGGGAGGCTGTCTCAGCACATATATTCACCTCTAAACACTGTCATGGGAGTGCACCTCTGTTTGCTCTGCCCAGGAGCCTGGGTATGTGAAGGGGGTTAGAGCTGCTGCCCACTGCAAAGACCCCCAGCCACTGCAGCACACCCCAGACAGGCAGATCTTGGTAGAGCAGAGGCTGGTTAGTGGAATAATCAGAGGCACACCTTGCAGGGGCTGCTTAGTGGAATAATCAGAATTTCCATTAAGGTAAAATACAACGGCATCTGGATGTTTTAAGAAAACAAAATACAAGTTCTCCTCTGCCTGTTTTGCACATGCATGTCGTCTTCATGCACACAAACCTGGAGCACAGCGTTTGACTGAGCTCTTTTTATTGCAGCTGCTTATGGAAGAATAGAACAAATGAAAAGCAGCACTCAAAGACACCCATTAGCCTATTCTGTAGGGCTGAGAGTCATTTGGAGACATTTGATAAGTATGGTGTTTCTTTCAGCACAGGCCAGTGGAAACATTAAAACCAGGATCAGCAACTGCCATTAATGTGCTCTTTAAAGCACCCCAGGACAAGCAGTGTATTTGCTGTCACTCCCAATGCTGGGAGTCCTTCCACAGACACCATTTTTGGGACAACTCATGACTTCAGGAACATCGTGTGGTATCTTGTAGTGAACAAGATGCCCCTGGAGTCTGAGTGTGTGTGCACATCCTGTCCATTAGGTAGATTCAGTGCCTCATCTTGCAGCACTGGGAAGAGCACAGGGAGGAGCCTCACCACTGCTTTATTTCTGTCCTTGTTCTGCTCTGGTTCCACCCAGCAGCAATGTTCCTGCTGTGCTGTGGCTCTCCCACTACTACAGCCTGCCTCTTCCCACCTACCTGGCACCCCTTACACCACTCTGAGATTGGATATGGCTCTGGGCAGGCCGGGTCTGGGAAGGAGGACCCCACTGGTTCTAGTCTGTGAGCTCGACTAAACACCCAGGGTTGTATAAGAAGCCAGGTTTGATTCTCCTCTGCTTGATTTGCTCCTGGGAAGCCAGCTGGGAAATGGGGATGCAGCCATGTAAATCAGCTACAAGTAGGCTGCAAACACAAAAGTCCTGCAATGACTCCAAAGCACCACAGAGGCTCTAGATAGCCAGACTCAAAATGGCAGAGTAACCTTCCATGACTGCCTCATAGAAGTTCTAAACATTTGGGATCAACATAGTTTGGAAATGACCAGATTTTATAAGAATGGCAGAAGATCCTCAAAACACAGAACAGCCTTACTAGATACTCAACAGGAGACCTCACAACTTCGCTTGCACTTATTGTGCTATTATTATTACCTTTATTATTACTCCCATTAACTGTATTACTATTACCTTTAATATTATTACCTTTAATTCTGTGGTGAGCAAGTCAGTTTGGAGTGCTAGTTTAACATGGCCAGGTGAAGAGCTGCAAGGTGATCCCTGAGCCCCAGGAGCACCCTGTCACAATATGAACGGTCATTTCCTCACTATAAATACCATAAATCAGGAATAAAGAGGAAGGAATTTGTCCTACCGCAGCCAATCCCAGGGCAGCAATCCTCAGTGATGTACGGAGTGGAAAATATGTCTGAGCAGTTTAGCAGGAATGAAAAAAAAAAGTGATGAAGAGAAGAGCGGCTGAGTGACAAAAGAGTCATGAAACAAACATCCAACCACAAATAATTTGTTGGTTTCATTGGTTCCCATTCTCCTGTTGACACGGCATGTTTTCCCCCACTGACTGCCATATCGGCACTGAGGCCTGGCAAACTTGGAGGCTGCTTGTTCCAGAACAAAAAGGATCATAATCCATAGGAACTCCTTGTGTGTCACTTGTGTCTGCACGTGAGATCAGCATAACCAAGGAAAAGGGACCCCAGGATAAAATAAAAAGGTGAAACAGAAGGGATCTGTGTCATGGTTGACTATCTTAGCAGCAAATCTGGCCTAGAAGAAAGGAAAGCCAGAAAGGAAAGGCTTATGCTGGAAGCTGCACCCTGGCACTTTCTCAAAGGTGGACAAGGATTTCTCTCCTCCATGTGTGTTATGTCAGTATGGAAGGTTATCTGCAAGTCACGTGTGACCTTCCCAATCACTTCTTAATCCTCAAAAAGCAGAGGAAGGAGCCCACTAGAACCAAAAGAAAATAAAGCCCAACAGAGCAGTTAAGACCATAAAGGGCCACTTAGAAGGAACCTTAGAAGTTCTGTTCCACAGAACCCTTAAGACTTTAGGATAATGTAAAGGACCCCTTGAAAACATTAGGTTGCCTGCTGCTTTTTGTTTAGGAATCTCCATCCAGCCGTCACAGGAAAGATACACAGGCTCTTGGATACTTCCCTAACAGTCCTCATTTTAGGTAATGTAAATAACATTTTTTACATTAACATCTTATTTATGTAAGATCTTCTGTCTCAGCAGATGTCCTACAGCTGTAGGTGTATAAAACACAAAGGAGGGCTGGGGGTGGCAGGGAAGGATTAATCTCTTCCTTGTACTCAGGCAGCTGAGGAGGCAATCCAGTGGTGCTGTGGAAGTGTTATCAGTTAATATCACATGAGTTTGATATCAGGCCACAGTTGACTAAAACTCAGTTTGTCTCATCCCTTGATGTCCCACATATTATCTTTTTAAATCAAAGATGTAGAAGTGGTATAATTATTTTTAGAGAAGCCATTTCTATTCTTAGGTAGAAGACAGTAGGTAGAATAGAATAGAATAGAATAGAATAGAATAGAATAGAATAGAATAGAATAGAATAGAATAGAATAGAATAGAATCACAGGACAGTTTGGGTTGGAAGGGGCCTTGAAGTCCATCTCATTCCAACCTCCCTTCCATGGGCAGGGACATGTTCTCCTATCCCAGGATGCTCAGAGCTCCATCCAACCTGGCCTTGGATACTTCCAGGGATGGAGCAGCCACAGCTGCTCTAGGCAGCCTGTGCCAGGGCCTTATTACCCTCACAGGGAACATTTTTTTTCTACTAATGCATATTTCCCTTACTGCAACTATTCACAGATGTCTTTGGAGCTCTGCTGCTGTTCTTAACTAACCACAGAACCAGCTCTTCAGCTTCTGCAGACCAGCCAAGTCCCTGTTTCCAGCAAAAAGAGGCCAGTTTTGGACCAGGACTCAAAACCCCTTCAGAGCAAAAAACACCGTGGGGTAGTTAGACCCAGGAATTTGCACCATTTAATCCTATTAAAACCATTTATCAAAGGCAGATTTTAGCTTCACAACCTGTTGCTTGTTGTTGAGGAATTGCACAGTTCTGCCCATTGCCTTTGTTTTCCAGGCACTATAAAATCTGTAGATTTGTTTTCCACCAAGTGAATGTCTCTAGCCAAAGGGTAGGGAAGTGCTGATCAGACAAGTTGGAAAAGGTTCTCTTAGTTGTCATACCAAAGCTTTTCTCCTGTCACTGACATTTTCCAGAATAAAAACTCTCAGAATTCTACAAGATTCATTTATAAGTGTAAAAAAAAAAAAAAAACCAAAAAAACAAAAAACATTTGAAAACTAGCTACAGAGAAACCCTATTAAAAATCCAGGACATGGTGTACTGCATGAGCAGAACAGTTAGATATGTACGTGCCTGGCTATTTCATGGATGGAAAAAGAAAAATTGACCCAATTTTAGACCTGTCATACTCCACTTCTCTCTTCAGAGTATTGAATGTCACTTAAACCAAAGCAAACAGCCAAGCTCATTTCCCATGACAAACATCCAGGGACATCTTAAAGTCAAAACAGAAGCAACCAAAATGAGAAGGCAGAGGAAACTTTGACAAAGCTTCAGAATCTCGTCAGATGCAATTATTCAGTGAGTGCACTCAATTCAATGAAGAAGAAGGGCCCCCTTTGCCACAGAAAGCATTGAAAAGTTTCAGGGGAATGTTATTTGCAGCCTTAGCTTCATAAAAAGCTGCCCTTGTTTTAATGCTAAGAACAGGTGAATAAAACCAACCCTAAGAAAACCAAATGGTATACAGAACAACAAACAACAACAGAATTTCTGGTAACAGCAGAAAAAGGGTCAAAGTGAACAGAATTTAATAGAATATCCATCATAATAAACTCCCACCTTACTGTAATTAAAAACTTCAATCAAAAATCAGTTCTGTTGAAATAACAACAATATTTCTTACCTCTTCCACATGACTCGAGCTGCAAACCACTTTGGAGAAGGAAAAAAATTGATCAAATCTGTAAACATAACAGGATTAGAAAAGCTCCAAGTGACACCCATAGCTCGTGCATGATTTGTCCCAGCTGGAACAAATTTCCTAATAAACCTAAGGCTACAAGTTTCAAGCATCACTGGTACTTATCAGGAATGACCTCCCTCAGGAGCAGTAGAGAGCAATTGTCATCCTCGGGGAACTATTTGTTCCATCAGGATCTCTCTCCTACTCGTGCTTTGAATGATTGGTTGGTGCTGTAAATGCAGCCAGGGCACTGGAGACTCTGTGGGTAGTTTTAATAGGAGTGTATTTGACATGGATAGAATAATCTGGTTATTTGGATTTTCTGTGGCGTTTCTGGGAAGCCAGAGTTTCATGCAATTCCATAAAACAATTGTTGAAATGCTGGGGTGCTCCAGTAGATTAGATACACTAATTTTTGGCTTTCAAAGGATTGCATTTTTACATGTTGTTACCTTTGAGTGCTTTCAGCTTTGATTAAGTCTCAAAAAAGCCCCCTTAATTTCCAGTCTATGTTGCCTATATAGCCTCTAATTCAAAACCAGAACAAGAGTCAGATGAAACCATACAGGGGTGATATTGTGGATGTCCCAAGCCTGGAAGCCAGGTTGGATGGGGCTAGAAGCAACCTGGTCTACTGGAAAGTGTCCCTGCCCATGGCAGGGGGGTTGGAACTGGGTGATTTTTAAGGCCCCTCCTAAACTAAAGCTTTTGCCTGTCCTTTTTCCTGGTGACAGTAAGGGCTCAGACTGAAATACCAATCACTTTCCCCTCACAAAAGCATTTTCTCCCTTGTAAAAGAGCATTTAGGCAGAAATTCACAGGCAGTTAGGAATGTTGTCCTGGCAATATCAAAAGCCATGGCTGCCTTGGGACACCAGCGTGCTCCAAGCATTCCAAGGCTGGGGGTGGGTTTTCTTTATCAGAACTCGGTGCTCTTTCTCAAAACTCGCAGGCTGCCTCTGGCAGGAGTTCAGAATAACATGTCATGTTGATTACACTCCCTCCTGCAAAGCAGGGAGGTGTCACCATCACAGAAAAGGCATTCCCTGCCACATGGGGGTTACGCAGCTCTACAAAGTCCAGCCGGTTCTGATGATTGTGATAAATTCTACAGGTGCAAAAAAAAAAAAAATTAAACATGATTCATTTTCCTTTTTAATATGCTTAACATCAGTTGTTTTAGGAGAGGCAAACCATTCCAGCTCTCACTTCGCTTTCTACAAACTACAAGGAATTCTTGTAAAATGATGCTGTCACATAGTTTCTTTGCTAAGGTTTAACAAATTGTTTTAATATAAACTTGCATTATTGAACAAGAATTGTATTTTAAAGGAAATTACAATGCTTATTTGTAAGGATTCTAGATTATTGCACCAAAATATGCTTTTTGAATGATTCATCAATATCCATTTCTTATCCCCTATGTTCTTCTATATTAACGTTTGTTTTCTATATTAATGCTTATCTCTTATTCCCTAATTTGCTGTTCTAGTTAATTGCACAAGATATGCAAGGAGAAACACTAATTACTAAATCAGACTGTGGCTTTTAAAAGGCTCAGGGGAAATAAATCAACAAATGGGAAGAGAGGGACCTGTTTATTTTCCCTGCTCCTTGTCTGACAGGCTGCACAAAGAGTCACAGGGCTTTAGGGGAATGCACGGAATCACACAGAACAGCAGCTTGGGCTTCTGTGGCTGGGGCAGGTAATTTGCTGATCTGTTATCCAAACCTGGAGTCCTGACAGGGAATTTGCAGGGAATTAATTGACAAGTGGAATGAACATCCACGGGTGTGTGTTGCCACGCATACGTGTCACAGAATCATTCAGCCTTGCAAAAGACTTCCAAGATCACTGAGTCCAACCATTTACCCAGCACTGCCAAGTCCACCACTAAACCACCTTCCCAAGTGACACATCATTGTTTGAACATTTCCAGGGATGATGATTCTACCACTTCCCTCGAAAGCCCATTCCAATGTCTGCTCCACTTTTTTCTCCCAACTGATGACACAACATGTGAGTTATCCAAGACACCACATGTTATCCTCAGGGCTCACTCTAGAAAGACTGAAATGTTTTTAACCCCTTTACTGTTGATTTGTCTTGACTAATACAAATTTTCTGACGTGGGGCTTTCATCCTTATATTCTTCCAGCTGACACTGTTTGGTAACTCCCTAAAAATGCTCCCTCTAAGAGGATGTGACTTAAAGTTAAATGAATGCAGTTTATCATTCCTGTTTCCCAGAGGTTACAAGGAGCCACCTCTACTCAATCTCTTGCCAGATATGCTTTCCAGTTGTAGGGGAGGAAGGAAAACAACAGCTTGCTGGACCCTCATTTTGCCCCACACTTGGAAGCAGAGGAGCAGGAAGATTGTGGAAGACTGAGATGAAGCCAAGCTCCAAGCAGGCAAAGGGTGATCCCTGCAGATGCCAATGGAATGCTGACATTTGACTGCCTCAGGGCACCATGCAGGGACTTCCCTTTGAGGGTTCTCATCAGAATAGGGGCTTGGTGGAAGCCACTTCTGAAAGCTGCAAAAAACTGCTTAACATTTATGAAAATACTTTCTTGAAATGATAGGTGGAGAATCTTATTCTTCCCCACCAGTAAATGACAACTTAGAAGAATAGATATTGTCATCCATGTGGAGAATTACTATTTTTTTTTTGTACATGCTCATAAATGAAATACATGTGGCTCTAAAATTGAAGAGTGAATCTCCTGAGGGATTTACTGTGTGAGGCCCAAAGATAAAGGTGCTTTTAAACTCAAAGTACAACTTAGAAAGACTCTATTCACTGCTGATCCTCTCAAAACAGGATGATGAAACCTGAAAGGCACTGGGAAAAGGCTGTAAAAATTACTAAGAATCCAACCATATTTTATTGCTGGAAAAAGCTCTTGTAAGATGGCTGAATGGAAGGTGAGCTTCATGCAAAATGTAGGAAAGGCCAGTTGAGTGCAAATATCTAAATTTTAAAAAAAGACAGGCTGTTGTGTTGACAACCTAAACACAAGCTGTCAGTCATCCTCATTAAATGCTCTTTATAGAAAACCAAAGTGAGCACACTGGGATGAACAAAGTACTAATTTCACAGAGCAGAGGAAAGGATGGTGGAATTAATACATAGATGGTCATAGAAGTGGATAAAAGGGTTAACAGTAAAATGCTACGATGATAAAGCAGAGAGATCAACAGTTTCACTTTCTTCGCTCAATCCTACTTAATAAAATAGCAACTTTTTTCTTAATCATCTTCTTCTTCTAATTGTCCTTCCCAATTTCAAAGGATCCATAATTACAAGTCTCTTCTAGAATCTAGTTAAGAAAATACCATTTACACATCCTAACACTGAAGAATAATACTATTACTTGAATTTTGTGCTTCAAAATTAGAGTCTACAATAAAAACACAGAGTACTCTCAAAGATCTTCCACCACATCTAATTTACCTTATGAACACTGGGCAGCTCAAGTCCTTTGGCTGGCTCCATCTCCTGATTTTGAAGACATCAGTGAGATCCTGCACCCCCTTCCAGCCCCAAGCCTTCTCATTCCCAGATTGGAGTAATGTGGCTCCAGCTGGATTTTGCACTGCTAACCAATACTCCCTGACACAGGTTGTGGTCTGCAGCATAGACTCACAGTCTGATCCTGGATGGGGGATGTTTTCACCAAAATGTGGGACTTTATATTACTTTTCAATGTAACTGTTTTAATTTTGTGGTTTTAAAGTTGCAAACTTTGATGAAAAATACTGAAAAGTCTTGAATCACTAAGTCTAGATTTCACTCCTTTAATTCATTTATTCATCTACCACAAATCACAGTATTCTTTTATTTTCCTTTTCATATTTTCCTTTTGATTCTCTAGAGAATGCCAAGTAAATCTGCCATTTCTCTGTCCATTTTCATCTAATTAGTAACATCATCAGGAGAAAACATCTCCACCTGAGTTGGCAAAGACATTTCAAGCACTCTACCAGCAGAAAGACAGGTCAGAGAAAAATTGCTGACATGAGATGTGTTTGGAGGCTCCTGTGCACCGCAGTGAGAGGTGCAGATTGTTTTTCTTTCCACATATTTATGACTTATAATATGTCCCAGATCTTGAAACAGGACTGTGTAGTTGTGATGATGAACCAGGGGAACTATGCAGCTCACTCCCTCACAACTGGTAACTTTGGATGATTGCTCTGCATGATTCACTTGGAACACTTTGCTGATCCTCATAATGAAAGAATTATAAAAAAAGGGCAGGAATGGATCATATGTTTAAGTGTCAAAAACATCTCTACGCCTTTCAGAAACAAGAAAACAAGGAAACCAGTAAAATATATACTTGTCTACCATAAAGTGTCAAAATTTAGAGAAAAATAAATTGTAAACTGTGCTAAAGTTATGACATGTGTTTTATCTAAGTCCACACTGCATACTATTCCCCTTAGCAAAACTTTTTGATAAATTCAGATTGCTTAACAGGCATAACACAGCCCTCAGTATGTTTGGTGTTACATTTAAAAGCTTTCATTTGCTGAAGTTTTCATGTGTTATTAAAATCACTGCTTGGATGTGGTACAATTTGTATTAAAGGATAATATTCAAACTAAACATACAGCTTTTTAACAGATGTTTAATTACAGCAGCTCCTCAAACTCTGAAATCATTTGTGGAACTCATGTTATTTCAGATGAAACTACTTACATACCAATATGGGCTACTTTGGCCCATTATCTTTTCACTTTTGTGGGGCATGATGAAGTTGTGAGCACTTTTAGCCAAAAAGATCTGGTTCCTAATTTGCAGTTTCGAGACAAAATAAACGCTAAACCAAACAAGATACACATAACCCCACCCTTGAATTATTGTCCTTTTTCTAAGTTCTTTACACTTACCCCTAATTCAAAATGTAACCTCAGAACTCACCTCTTGCCTGCAGCCTTAAATTTTTCACTCTCTGCATTCTCCAAGAAGTTGTCCAAGTCTGATTTATCCCTTTTTAAGTATAAAGAATGCAGTTATTTATTGTTCAACTGCTCCTTTATGATAGAAAGATCTTGTTCTCACACTCCTCACTGTCTGTGTACTGGAAAGCTCCAGCTTGGAGCAGAGGTGGAAATGGTGGTTAACAAATGTGAAAGCAGTTGCTGATAATAAAACCCTGTGGACTAAAATACAGCTTTTATTGTTTTATTAGAAATATCAAAGTAGATTTGGTGGTTTTTGAACATTATCTTAGGCTCAACAACCTCATGATGCTCTTCTCCATCTTCCTGAGATACGTACTTGCTTCTTAAAGCCTGTTTTCTGATTAAAAATGTATATAGCTCAAACACCTTATAACTTAAACCCCAAAAGTGAAGATCAAGGAGTCAAAATTAGAGAGAAAAGACAAAAGGTTTCCAAAAACACACACTAAAGATTTTAAATAAATATTTTAATTCTATTATTGGCATTTACAGGTAGAAAGCATACAGTATGTTACAATTTTATCAAAATGTGAAAAATATGGATGTTACATAAGTAACAAATGTAAAAAAAGTATTTTTCTTACCTTCCCTGAAAGTAAGAAAACTATTCAGCATAGGAAAATATTGGTATAAAAACACAGCTTAGGTAAAAAAAAAATTAAGTTTTTACACAGTACAACAGGTTCATCAGATCTGCATGAAGATGTAAAGACTTTGTGAGATTCTATTTCACCTACAACTTTAGGGAATTGAGGGCAACTGGTAAGCTATGTTAATGAATCTACAAGCAGTTTTCCCTCATATCTGCTTCAAAATGCTAGAGTGCAGTAATTTTCTATATAATAAATAATTCTTCAAAGTTTCCACCATAGAAAATCATAGAATGCATAAAATGCCACTCCAAGGTCACAGAGGCTAGGCAGTGCTTTAATAGTAATTATGATAATACTTATTATAGTGCTTTATAATGTGGAAGCACTTCAGACGAATTAACTAATTAGCCCTCACAACACCCCTGTGAGGCAGGGAACTGAGTGTTTTTCCTACCTTTCCACGGTACAGATGGGAAAATGGAACCAGGGGAGAAGCACAGGCTGCAGCAGCAGCACAGCCAAGCTGGGAGGCCAAGACATGTGGGAATGGACAGGTTTGTCCCTTGCTGCTGTGAGCCAGGGGGCTGGGCTGGGCTGACAAATGACCATCAGGAGTCACTGAGGAGGGGCAGGAAGGGATCAGGATTAAGTAAGCATCCCCAAAAACATTTCAAAGAGATTCAGAAGCTCTCACACAGCTTTGTCAAAAAAAAAAAAAGGCAAAAAAACCTAAACCTAACAAATAAAAACCAACCAACCAAACAAACCAAAACAAACTTAAAAAAAAAAAAAAGAGAGAAAGGAACCTGAAACGAACAAATAAACAAACTGAAAAGCAGGAAAAAAACTCCTAAAGTGCTGACTGGCTTGAGCTGCTTCTAGCACCTCTTGTATGGAATAAGACTTACAGCAAGCACTGTTGCCAGCAATTATTCAAGCTGATTTATTCCATAAAGTCACATGTGAGCAACTGCAGGATATGGTAATTACATTTTCTGAGACACCTCACTAATGTAATTCCTTCATTCAACATCATACTTCCATGCACTTCTTAAGGAAAATGGAATCCTCAGTACTCTTGCATCATAAAACATGTTAGTAGCTGGAGACAATATACACATCCTTTACAACTGAAACAAAAAATTAGTTCATTTCCAGAACAAAGCATTATTAATTTAAGAACCACGAACAAAACAATGGTAAATAGGAAAACCCTTTCCAAAGGCTGCATGCCGAATATCTGGTTTGCAAATACAATGCATGCAGGAGAAATAAATTCATCCAAGCATAATTAAATTAAAAATGTCTTAAGTCTCTTTCAGCAGCATAATGGTTATTATTTTTAAAGTCTCCTCCAACCAGACTGGCCTGGGGATCAGATGCTGACCTTGGCTTCTCTACAACCATATAATGGTTTGAGCAGTCCTCGTGGCTTTGCACTGTGGCAATACCAGGAGACAAAGCCTATACATACTGTTCTGCTTCCCCCTCCTTGGAAACACCCTTCGCTGTACCACCTTTGCTCTCTTCACTCACTACTGCTGCTGCTGCTGTTTTTTCAGGAAGTGATGCCAAATCTTTGAAAACATCCACATAATGCCCAAAGCCCGGGCCCCAGTTCAAGAGGTTGTCCCAGTTGAAGCTTCCCGCTTGCTGCCCCAGCTTCCCGGGCAGGGAGCTCTCCCCGGCCGCGGTGCCTGCTGCCTGTGCCCCCACGGGCCCGCCCTCGCCGCGGCGCCCCGGGTACCGCCGGGGCTTCAGCCTGGAGCCGTAGTTGTCCTCGTCATCCGCGTCCGACTCGTTCACCTGGGATAACTTGGGCATCCTGGACGTGTACGCCACAGGCTTATCCCGGTCGTACTCCATCTCGGAGCAGGTGAAGGACTCGTGCGAGTCGCTGTCGGAGGAGGACTCGGGCGCGGGAATGCCATCGGCCGGGTTCCTCGTCCGGGACAGAGGCCTCCTGCAGTCCTCCTCTGAAGAGGAGCGACCGTGGTCTGCGCTGCAGATGCTGGGGTTCCTGGGGCGAGGGGTGTTCAGTCTCTCCACCTCTTCGATGGACAGCCCCACCGGGGGAGATGTCTCCAGCGGGATCTGCCCGATGGGCTGCTTCAGGCGGCTTCCTGGGCGGGAGCTGTGGCTCGCCATGGTCTGCGGGCTCTTGCTTCTCCTCCCCAGCCGAGTGGCGTAGTTGAAGATGCCAGGCTGGCAGACGTCGCCGTGCATCTCCAGTGGGCTCCCTTCCCTGATGGCGAGGTGCAGCTCCCTGGCCGGGCTGTGCCTGTAAAACGTTGAGGATTTGGAGAAGGGTGCGGGGCTGTGCCGAGACAGGGGGTTGGGAGTAGGGCATGCCGAGTGGCTCAGGGATGTTGTCCTCAAGCCCTGCCCGTAGGCGGGCTGGTAGGTCAGGCTGCTGGCTCCCAGGGGCATGGGGGACTGCCGGGCGAAGCCCAGCGGGCTGTGCCTCTGGATGGAGAACTTGGGAGCGTGGCTCCGGAACTGCTTGTAGTGCTGGATGATGTCAGCATCAGAGGGGGCGATGCTGCTGGCGTTGTCGATGTCGTAGTGCTCGATCTCGGGCTCGGGGGATGCCAGCGGGGCGCTGGGGATCGTCTCCATGGCGTGCGGGATGTCTGTCTCGTCGTAGATGAGGTAAGGGTTTTCCCTTTCGATGATGTCAGGTTTCGGGTTCCCTTCGGGCTGTTTCCTGACGGTCATGTCATCACCGTAGGGCGGGATGTTGTCAGGGTCATCAAATGCCACATTCTCGCTCCCCTTTTTCTTCTGCTTCGTTTTCTTCTCCTCTTTCGGCCCCTTTGACTTCTTGCCTCGGCACTGGTTGCAGAGGATGAGGCTGAGGACCAGCAGCGCCAGGACCGTGGCACAGCTGCCCACGATGGCCGGCACGGCCCAGAGTGGCAGGGACAGCTCGGTGGGGTGTGGGGACGGCAGGCACACATGGCCGCCGTTGACGCCCGCCCTACACTCGTGGCCGGGGGCACACAGGACCCCCAGGCAGGCCACCACGGTCTCACACGTACGTCCCGCGTACGCCTCAGGGCAGCTGCAGGTGAAGCCGGTGTGGGGCCCGGGCTCGCAGCTGCCCCCATTGAGGCAGGGGTGGGAGGCACAGGCGCCTGGGGGCACGCACTGGTAGGCGAACCAGCGGTTGATGCACATCAGCTCGCCCCAGCAGGGATTGCTGGCACACACATCGGGGCCGCGGCAGCCGATCTTCACCGAGGGGTCTGTTTTGGAGAGCGTGGCGAGGGTGTGCTTGCCGGAGAAGGGAAGGCTCTCCCCGCCGTACTTGATGTAGGAAATGCAGCCGTTGAAGCCTGAGAAAGGGAAAAAAAAGGGACAGAGTTGTTGGGAGCTGAAGGCTGAGTATGCCCTGTCAACAGCACAGTATGGGCTCCACTGTTCACTAAATAAGCCAAGTTACCATAGGGAAACATCTATTCTAACAGCACTTAAGGTCTTTAAATTGAGTTTGAATAAATATGATGTCTAATGACTTCATTCAATATCCTGAAATGCTTTTGTCTCCCGATTTTCCCATATTTCTAAAACTTATCATCATTTCCCACAGATAATCCTGAGGGCAGCTGGCTTGACTGTGCTAGCACCAAACATTATTTGAGTTTGCCCACCATGCATCAGCTAAGCCTCCTGTCCCCTAAATTCATGGCAATGCTTTTGTTTCTCTGAATCTTGAGGGGCCTTCTCCCAAACTTCCCATACCTTGGTTGCAGGGCTAGGTTACAAGTTTTAGTGCTGTGAGAGCCCAGGGAGATGGAATTAACCCCAGGCTGTGTGCACTGGTTGACTGAGGTCACAGGAAAATCCAGTGTTTTGCCAGCCTAATTATCCTCTGTGTTCCCCTGACTAAATCCTTTCTGGAAGGATTTTGAGGTAGTGCAACCTTACGGTGATCTCTGCTTGGAGCTGTGGCAAAATGGTACATAGAGATGGATACCACTCTCTCATAAAACAGCAAATATACTTGAGTTGTATGAGATGCTATTAAAGGTTTAGAATTCTCAGGGTTGAAGATTTAGGTTCAGTTGGGAGCCCAAGCAAAGGTCATGATCACCTTGCTGTATGCATGGTGGTTCCTTGTAGTACTGATGTGATGTGATAAACTATTTGTCACATCTACCTGGATTTGGAAATTTTATTGGACACAGCAACTTCGCAGCCCTGTCACCTCATGTGTTTTCTGCCTTTAACAGCACTGCAGATATTTTTGACCCTGAGTTCATGCAGTTTTATACCAGAGCCTTATAAATCCTTGGTATGTGGTACCCAATGTAATCCAATATTAAAATAAAATCAAATCATATGAATAAGGGGTTTTGGACTGTGTGTGCTTAATGGAAGCCAGACATTCCTAATTTGTCTGCCACAGCACTGGGCAGTGGTGAGAGGTTAGTGTCCTCAATTTTCCTTGTTCCAGCTTTCCTAAAGCCTCTGCTTTTTCCATGCACATGCTGCTCATAAAATATACATGTAAAAAGGATAAAGGTCAGCACAGCATCCAAAAGCTTTTGTACCACATTTCATACATATTCACAATACACAAGTGTAAAGTGTGAATTTGCTCCACTCAAAAATACTTTATCTGGTCACAATTCATGAAGCCAGGAAGATTTTTCAATATAGAAATATGTGAAAAATACATCTATATTATCTGGAGAATCTCACGTTTTGCAGTTAAAAATCACTTCCATCTTTACCTAGCACTTGGGAAATGATATCAAATATGTGTTATCTACTTTTGCCAGGGTTTGAGACATTTACTTTAACTCTTAAGGGAGACTGATTTGCTCCTTAACAGCTAGACATCAGTCAGAGGGTCTTTCCTTATTGTCTTTGCTCAGAAATAAATCCTATTCTTCATCTGACAGCAGAATAAAGCAGCAGGACCTTTGAGCTGCAGAAAATATTTTAATCATATAAATAATAGGATAAATCCTGCAGTACTTACCAAATGCCTACAAAGTTTTTGTTTAGCATTTTTGCCCAGATGAAAGATTTCCCTTGATTTTCCAGATTATGACTCAGGTAAAGAATATTTCCTTTCTTCTCCAAAGGGGTAACAAAAATACAGCAATTGATGTACAGACAACCAACTCCCCTGTCTCAAAAAAGCCCTGCAGATGGAGTGTCTGCTTTTGGAAACAAGAAGCCTGCAGTGTGTACTAAAGGAACAAAGTCTGTAATCCTTACTCATTCAATTTACATTTTTTCTGGCAAAGGATGGATGTACACTAAATACTGATAATTACAGTACTTGAGGGGGGGAAAAAATACCTGCAGCTGTGCTCTTGAAAGATTGGCTGGATGGAACTCCTCCCAGAGAAATGGTGAGGATATTCAGGCCACCGAAGTCTTGAGTGGCATGGAGAATGTCCCGGCTGTGAGTCCTGTCCACCGACAGGATGGTGGCAGAGCCGTTCTTCTCCAGGAGGACCGAGTGCCACTGTCCATCTGCAACATACACTTCAGGGATGTTCCTTTCCACTTTCCCGGCAACTCCAGCATCAGATATGTAGTGCACCTTCCCACTTTTTATCTGGTCAGGAGAACACAACACATAATTTTAAAATGGTGTCACAAACCTCCTTACACATGCAATCAGTGTGATGCCTGCTCAGTACAGCTACAGTAACACATGGCTTTGGTGCAATAGAAAGCTGGGGCTTTCCCAAATAACTAAATATTTTTCCCCAAATAATTGCTTTGTACTAAAAAGGCATTAATTATTTAGTATGAAAAATCTGGCCAGAACTAAATACATCATATTGCAGAAACTTCAGCAGAAAATTTGCATCTTAGAGCTGCCACCCATTCAATTCCTGGCTAATCCTACTGAGCAGCCAGCTATAGGTCATGCACATGATAACACATTTTAACCAGAGAAAGAATAATTCTTCCTCCTTTTTCAAGACAAGTGTAGAAAATGCTTAGCAGAGTGAACAGATGTTATCCTTGCCCAAGAAAATTGCATCCAGTTTTTATTACAACACAGGAGGAATGCATAAGGCATGGTAGGCCTTGAGCAAGAGCCCCATTTCATATCTGATTTTTCTGCTAATTGGTAGTTTGCAGAAAACTTTTGTTCTATTTCAGAAAACTTTCTGAAGAGTTGCAAAGTGCGTGATTTTGTGAGAATTTTCAAATCGTACTTTCTTGACTAAACTGCTTTAAAACTTGTGAACAGCTAGGGAAAAAAAAGGAAGAATATTTTGACTTTTCCTCTTAAGAATGATGCTTCACAATTCTACTGAATCATGAGATGCGGGATTTCAAACCTCTTATTCTGATCCCAAAATGAGATCAGTGCAAATTCTGCACCTAAGATGTAGGAGCTTAAAAAGAATACCCAACATCCAACCCTGCCAGTTTCTCAAATATTGTATAAATTTGGGTATGCTGGCTGACCTCCTAAGGATGTAAAGAACTGCGTAAACTCATGGAGGATGGCTCTGAGACTTGCTGCAAGTTTCCTTCAGTGCTCTGCATGTTTGGTCACATGTATTCCTGCATGCTTGGTCTCACATATTAAATGGAACAACTGCTCTCCATCTCATGTTCCCCACTGCAGCTCGGTCAGTCCGAGATCCGTACCCCGAGCGTGCGGGACGTGCGCAGGCAGAGTCCAGGAAAGGTCACAGCCCCAGGTTTGCTGGAAGCTCTCAAAGCCTTGCATCCTTTGTTCCAGGAAAAATAAGGTTCACCTGGGAAGAACTGTGAGGTGACACACCAGCTACAAGAATGCTGCTCTCATTTCCAGAAACTGTTAAATGTTCTGGATTTGCTTCTCCGCTGATGCAAGCTGAGGACTTTGTTCAGACACTCCAGCTTTAATAAGGCTGTAAGACCACGCTCATGTCTTGGCAGCTGCCTGAACGAATACATCTAGCACGTGTTCCATTTGGATGGAGGATACAACAATGGTTGATATGTGCATCCACTTCATTTATGAAGGCAGTAATTCAGACTATTTGAAAATGTATTGTTTGATAAAGCTCGCCTCGCAGACAGGATGCTTTTGTTACTGATAAAACACAAGTGGCATGTATCTAAACTATCATACAGCCCAAGGAAAATCCCACATTTACAAATGCAACCCACAGACTATTAAAACATATTAAACACCATTTCCCACAATAACTTATAAAAAGGTTGACAGAGCTGAATATATACATATATTTATGCCTGCAACCTGTAATTGGTTTGTTATGTCTTATTCTGTCTTTTATGCCCCATAAAAATACTGCCTTGTATTTTAATCTTTATGTAAACAGAAAGGAATACATTATGCCAGACAATACCCTCCAAGCTTAAGGGAAGACTGAGCACAGAAACAAAATTTTCAGTTTCAATTCCATCTTAGAAAAGACCTGTAGAATTATTTACCTATCAGCAACTGATACTTTCCACAGTAATTCATGATTCTTTAATCCTATTTCTGTATCTTTAAAATAGCATGTGACCAATGCTAAAGTACTTATAAATAATATACTAGGGGCATTTGGAAAAGAAAATTTCCAGAGACAAGACTGCTTCAATTGGGAAAAGATATGGAATGGTGCTTTGAAGCAGAACATGTTTCTAAATTTAAAACAAAGGCTGAAGTTGACAGTGTTGAGTAACACAAATTTCTGGGTTTTATTTAAATGGCTGAGCAACTGACAAGTAGAATATAATGAAAAGAATGAACCACTAAAGCAAACATATTCCTAACTACAAGGCTGATTCAACTTTACTAATATTCAAAGTCACATTTACTGAACAAATTGGGTTTTATTTGTCTTAAAACTAACCATTGAATGGGAAGTAATTTAAATGGATTATGTTCTGACTAGTTCCTACAACATGATAAATGCATAGAATTATGGAACAGTGTGTTGGAATTGACCTTAAAGATCATCCAGTTCCAAGCCCTCTGCCATGGGCAGGGACACTTTTAGAGAAAAGGTTGCTCAGAGACCCATCAAACCTGGCCTTGAGTACTTCCAGGGATGGGGCAGCCACAACTTCTTTAGGCAACCTGTGCCAGTGCCCAACCACACCTCACACAGGAGCATGTTAGCTAATATAGGTAAAATGTAATCCACATCCTCTACCTGTACAATTCAGAGATCTTAGAGCTCCATTTATACTAATTTAATGTGACTGCAGATGAGATTTCTAGATAAATCAAGACAAGACAAGCAATTTCACCTTTAACCTGCTGTATTTATCCCATTACCTCTAACTGAATTATTTGCAACATGCAGTTGTAGGAAAATAGGCTGTGACAAAGAGTTCTATTAATAAGGAATGCCCCACCCTCTTCATTGTAATGGATTTTGAAAAAAGCATTTTCCATCTGAACTTGACAATTATTTAATGTAATCTGCAAATATTTGCATCTGTCCTGGATTAAGGATCCCTTTATACAATAAAGTCCCCTCCTGGGTTCTTTGAAGGGGTTTACATCCATCATTTAGTGAATCAGCTGCTCACAATCTCAGTGGGTCTGATTTATTACCACTTCTCTTGTTTTACCCCAATCCCAGCCACACCAAAACCAATTAGCTACAAGAGGAAAAATGTGAAGGCACGGAAGTAGCCACAGGACTTGTAGCATGGCTCAATATTAAAAACACATGTCAGGTTTTATTGGAATCCTAATACTTTGGACAACAGGCATATTAAAAGACACAAAAATCACATTATATAATTGTCTTTTGAAGACTGACAAGAATTGTAATGACAGGTAATTCTGTACCAGGAGTGGATGGAGATGACATGGAGACCTTTGCTGGGTTGGCTTCACTGGCATCTTGGGCCACCACTGAGGGGAATACTCATGATGATACCTACTCTGGGAATGAGGACTAGTGCAGAGGCCATAACTGCACTAGGTACAGTTAAATTACTGCAGTTTTACTAACTAGCATCACCTGGGAACTGTTTGGCAACCAGCAAGGCTCTCCTTCCTCAAACTTCTGCATCTGGTACTAGGCAAACCTCTGCTCTCTTCCCTTGCACAGCTGGGGCTGGGACTTGATGCCCTCTGCTTGCTTGTATAACTTCACCAGTATTAACAATAACAAGAGTGTTTGTATAAACACAGCACCAGTTCTTTAGCCAGGAAAGGCAACTCTCTCTCTCTCTTTTTTTTTTTTTTTTTTTTTCAATAATGCTTGGAGAGCTCACCTAGCAAATTCTACTAGGGGGGAGAAAAGGGTTTTTTCTCTCCAGAAGTAAAAAATAATGAGATCTTATCTGCTAATATGAACTAGGCAGACACTTCCTATGAAATGATGTGGTAAAAGCATATGCCAGGGAAGTAGTGAAGACTTGCTTCTTTAATGCAGCCGGCATATCAGTAAAGCTTTGCAACTCTGACCAGGTAGGTGGAGGATATCCATGGGGCTGAAGCTTAGAAAGTGTGAATTTCAGTATGAATTTCTCCAAAAGTCAGGGAAGAAAAAGTTGGAAAGCCTTGCAGCAGTCAAGGAAACTTGGAGCTTACACCAACCCAATAAAGGGGCTTGCCAACATCACTGCTGTACTCATTTACAGTTATGAGTAAATGGACTGAATCATCGCCAGGAATCAAACCATCGCTTTCTCTTGAGAAAGGTAACTTCTGCAGCAATAAGCTCTTTGAGGAAACAAAAAACAACAAAAAGCCCCAAAACAGTGTGGCATTTGAAGCATTAATTCAGTTATGTATGCCAAAATAATTTGATACTGACATTGGTCTGTGAGTAACCTCATGAATTCAAGTTATCCCTCACTTCCTAGTTTGATAAGCTTGAGCCATGTTGGTAGGAATTAATGAAAACTTTTTGGCAATCGTTTGCTAGCTTAAGGAGGGTCTGGGTTCAAGGCTCAAAAAAATCAGAAGATAAAAGGCCAGTAACTAAGTGATTTGTTCTGTAAAGTGTAATGATGATAATAACCATGGCAATGAGCAACGTTCTTGTCGCCTTGAAGCAGTCACTATTTGGAGTCTAGACAAAACTAATTAGATATAAAACCATCAAGATCTTCTGATACCTTGGCAAATAGGAAGGGAATTGTTGAGAAGATGAATGATACTGGAGCAGTGCCTAGTCTCAGTTAAAGACCTAATATTTCATAAAGGAAGCAGAAAGAGTAATGGAAAAACGCGATTTTGATCACTGCACACGGGGCAATCCAATCAAATCAAACTCGGCCTTAGCTGTAATCTTACCTTCACAGTAGTGAAGTTGCTGCTCTCTTGGACGTGGAGCAGAACGCCGCTCTCACTCCTCGTCATGAACTTCACTTCCAAGCGCTCTACGCCCGGGCAGCCCGCGCCAGCACCCTGAGTCCCGAGTCTCATCAGGTAGTCCCGCTTCTTGTTGGGGCTCATGTGGTAGTCGAGCCGCCCCTTGCCTTCCAGCGACAAGGCCGTGTCAGCAGTAACATCTGGGACAAGCACAGGGAAGCGCTGAGCACACAGCTCTGTACGGCTCCAGCCATCATCTGCCTCATCGCGACCGCTCTCGCTCGGAGATCAAGTTCAGAGCAGGTCAAGGGGAGGGGGAGCAGGAGTGAATGGCAATTGCAGCCCCTCTATTCTTTGGCCTCCACCAGAATGTGTGTTTGAGAGTGGGAGTGTGCGAGTAATTTACTGCTGCTATCAGTCAAGAGTAAATTAAAACTCGCTAGGGAACAAGTGAGGGAGTAGGGAAAAAAATTTGGCTCTCAGAGCTGTAATTCCTTCCCAGGGATGTTACTGTTTCCATTACTGCATCAGGGTTTCATGATATATTGAACTCTAAGCTCTTCAGGGTAGAGATAATGACTTTCTATTAAAAAAAAGTGAATAAAAAAGGCAGAGCATTGACTACCAAATGCTGTTAAAATTATGGTTAAATTCTTTTGTAAACCAGTGCAATATAAATCAGCTAAACAATAATGGGACATGTAAAAAAACAAAGCCCAGTCATTATACTACAACTACATGGAAATAAATCTCTTTGCTCTCCTGAGCAATCCCATACTGATTTACAGGGCTACTCCTATGAGAGTTAATCACCCCCGAGCGTAAATGCCTTGTTTACATTTACATTTACAATATTTTCTTGCATACAATCCACAGTCAATTTGATGAAAAGAACTTTAGTTTGGAGAAGCCATAAGCACATGAACCCAATGTTTATGTGAAGCGGTTTTCGCTTACCCTCTTACCTCCTCATAGCAGGCAAATCCCTCCTATGGGATACCTTTATTTTAGTTACGGATTATATGCTATTGGGAAGCTGGACTTTAAATGAGTGCAAGTTACCTGAAATGTGATCTACAGACCAGAAAACATTATGTATTCAAGTTGTTGCCATTTTTAGCTCATGAAAGGACATCAGTCCATTGTGGACTTTTAAGCTACTTAAGAGGCAACATGCTGCTTGTTTTCATTATTTTATAAAATTAATTATCCCATGGCCCTAAGAAGAAACTTTTAACAGCCTTTGGTTGAGCCACAGTGAGGTGTATGTTAAAGACAGTGAAACCTCCTCCTCCTCACATTTTTCACAGTGCCTTCCCGTCAGTCCATCCTTGCAGTGACACTGCTGCCACGACCACTGATCAACACAAGTGCCACCATGCTGGCAGGGGCTGGTTGTGCAGGCACCTTCCAGTCTGGGACACCTGAAAGAAATCAGAAAAGTAGATGCTGAAAAAAGTGCACACAAATAAGCAGAGCAAATGTGCTGGGACACTTCCTCTGTTTAAATGGTACTCCCTTTCTTCCCCTCAGAATTGCAAAAATGGCTCTTCACCCCATCTCTGGAAGTGTCCGAGGCCAGGTTGGATGGAGACTGGAGCAACCTGGTCTAGTGAAGCCCCATGGCAGGGGTGTTGGAACTGGATGACCTTTAAGGTCCCTTCCAACCCAAACCATTCTGTAATTCTAACAATCTCTGTAGACAGCTAAAGTTTCTAAGCAGATCCCAATTTTCAGCATCAATTTATAGCAGTCTTACAAAAGAGGAAGGAATTCAGAGACAGCTAAACTCCTACTATCTGTTGTGCAGGAGAGAATAAACCTTTTCAGGCATTTTTTTTTTTTGTGCTGCAGACTGCTAGAGCCTTTGTATTACAATGATCAGTGCAAACATGGGGGTTGAGAGAGCAAGTGTGAATGAGGAAATCTGGATGGAAGACTGACATTATTGCTACAACCACGACCTGAAATAGTGAGATGGAAAAAACAATAGAATTGGATAGTTCATCATTTCTGAAAGACCACTCAGAGGATATGAGGGAAATTCACTGATACTTGAGAGGCAAAGTGAGAGAACAGACTTGGTGGATTAAGAGGAAATAAAAGGGAGTAGAGAGCTAGCAAACAGTATGAGTACAGTCCAAACCAGGTGGAATTTATAAAGAAATGCAAGAACAAGGGCTACTCAATTTCAGCCCACAAAGCAACTTGAATAATCACTGACAACAGAAATGTAACAATGCTGCTTTTGTTTTTAAGACTCTATAATCTTTAGTGAACCTTTAATCAAATTAACTTTCATCCTCTATTTTCCGCATTTTACAGTAGGTTCTACAGTCTTTTTTTTCTAACAAGAAATATCTGTTAGTGTCTGAATGGAATAGCACTCATGATAGCTTCCTTTACTGCAAACGGGATCCATTTGATCCCATATATAGCAGACGTACTGGTCTAAGATTCCTTGGGCTGCCAAAGCCTGGCTGGGCTCCAGGGGACGTCCATTGACTGCAAACTCCATTATGCAGCCCACAAAATCATGGCTTTCCACCTGTCCTCTCCTCTGAAGGATGGGCTCTACAGACCTGATGCCACCAACAGTAACTCGATTTGGTTGTACATCGAGAGTCCTGTGAAGGAGAGAAAGAACTAATCAGTACCAGACATCAGGATAGCAATGACAGCACAGGAACTGCAACCATCAGCCACAGCCTGTAGCTAAAATTCCTCTTCCCAAATTGGTATTTCACATTTAGAAGGGGACACAGATATCATATATCAACTAACAGTTATAGTGGCTATGACTCTAAATTCACACTCAGTTTGCATGTCAAAATTTCTGTTCACTTGACTGAGCAATGTGCTTGAGATCACAACAAATAAGGCTTTTTACCCAACTATAATTGAGACTGTAGATGAAACTTAAATAGCAGGAGGATGGACATATTGTTTTACAAAGATGTAACACCTCTGTTAGCACAGAAACCCTGTGTGGCAGGAAACATGATTGTGATTATTTTAAGAAATTACCCAAAGTGATTGGGATTAAAGTTATTGTAATCTCCAAAGATGTGACCCAAAGGCTACTGAGTTAGTTACAGTAAACACCAGAAATAAAGTTTGATTTCTTTACAGGACACTGCTTATGAACTGAAAACAGTAACAGAAAACACCTGAAAATAATGTCAAGGTAATTACTGTTAATATTTTTTTAATGACAGCACTAATCAGGTGGTTTTATTTCCTATATCTTTATGAGCAAATACATGACCCCAAATCATTAGGCAATAGATCTTAACCTCATTTATCCCACAGTGCAGACTACTCATGGGCCGTGCATTTCTTGACTGCCACCAGAGCCTGGGGACAGAGATGGTATTGAGAACTGGGGATTTCTGAGCAAACTCCTTGTTATGATCCAGTTCCATGCAGAAATTTAGCCTGACCTAGCAAGCAGCAGCAGCACATGCAGAAAATTCAATTTGCTTCCACAAAGATGTAAGAAACTGAGACTTGAGAGCTTTATCATTACTCTAACTTTCTCTGGCTTTATAGGGAGATTTTTTTCTTAACTTATTCCAAGAAAATCCCACCCAAACCTCAAACTAACCCCACAAAATGAAGAAATATTTACCAGTCAGTCGAAACAGCAACACTGCTAACAGTGCAGTAGCCTGGCTCCTGGTCCTCCGAGCAGGAATCCACTGTCAGGGATGCTGCCTGCAAAAGGCACACACAAATATGCTGAATATTACAAAGCTTTAGTCCTAAACCACATGAACTATTTATGTACAAGTGCATTATATCAAAGACTTGGCTAGAAAGGAGCACTTTTATGTCACAATGTCACTCAGGATTGCAGGGTGCTTCAGAGCCACTGCTCAACTCCGCCAGCACAGTGTGGACACCACCAAGGTGTGGATATGAACAGAGAGGAAGCCAATTGTCTGCTTCATTCAGAGATGGAGTTAAACATCAATTTTTCATATTTGGTAGGGTTTCTCTCATATTTGTTTGCTTTACTCCTGGACACTGAAGTTATTTTGGTTCCTACCATATCCTACTCCTGACATGGTTCAGATTGTCTGTGCAAAAAGCTGCCCCTTCCAATCACAAAGGGAGTTCCATCAGAGGCTTTACCATGACATTAAACATATTGAACTTGATAAAAAGCATGTTACAAAATGTTACATACATTGAGATTACCAATTTAAAAAAAATGACCCTGGAAGTAGAAACACTGAGATTACTAGTTGAAAATAATAACCAACCACTCAATAAAACTTAAAAAGTCACCAAATGGACCTGCTTAAGGAAACCCCTTGACTACAAGGTCATGAGGGATCTCAACTTTGAAAATGGAGAAGCATCTGAACATGTAAAGTGAGACCAAGCTGATGTGTAGAGAAGTACCAGGCATTACCACTACTTACAGCAGTCTTACTCTTTAATTATTATTTTTACCCCCAAGCCATCAAGTCGCAGACAACAAGGCTGCCTCAAGCTGGTCTAGTGGAAGATATCTGTGTCCCTGACAGTGGGGTTGGAAGCAGAGGAACTTTTAAGGTTCTTTCCATCCTAAACTATTCTGTGATTCTGTGACTATCCATCCAACTTATTTACACTAAAGCTACTCATGACACTTCTATTTGTAATCTATAAAAGGCTAACCAAAGCTGTCACTAAAATAATGAAATAACTCCTGCTGATTTGAAAAGGAGTTTTTATTTTATTCCTTATTTAGCAAAGAATTGTCCCCACAGTGATTTATTAATAACAGATGCACTGAAAAAAAGAAACCTCAACCAACCCTGAAGGTTAGTAATTCCTTAAAACAAATTTTCAGAAAAATAAACATAATCTCCACATTGTACATCTCCTCATGTTTCAGCTAGATGTGTGGTACAGTTTTACAGCAAATTCAAATCAAATGCCACCTTTAAAAATGCCTCAGTTTATATTTTGATTTAGATTGCTCTGTGGGAGCTGAGCAAGCAGCACTGGCTATCAGTAGATCATTACTCTGCAGAGGTTTTTTCCACTGCCTGCAAATAAGTTTGGTAACAACAGCCTGTTGAAATCCCCACAGATTGGCCATGCTAGCTCCAAATACATGCTGCAGGCTAATGCACTGTACTGACCAAATAAATTCAGAACTCTTAGCCCTAAATCATGCCCTACAGTATGATTAAATTGTTCAATCTGCTATTTTTAATGGAAGCTTATCATGAATTTCTTTCCATAAAAATGAGCAAAGTGCTTCTCCTAAGATCTGTCAGGCTGCAGTTCCAAAGCAGATTATAGCCCTGTGTAAATGAAACAATTCAGAGAAAGAATAATAAGCTAGCTGCTCTGTATGCCACCACATGCATACATATTTTTCCTTCAGAACATCAACAACAAAAACTGAAATGAGTTTTTTGTTCTTAGCTCAATCAACATAATCTCCCTAACTTACATTGCTATGTGCTCTGCAATCCAAGCTCCAGCCCCAGCTGAAGGGCTGGATATTTGAGAGTATATTTTACTTGGAACGAAGTTTATACAATTTATTTTCTAATGTTAGTCAAATGTTCCTGCTTGTTACTTAAGCATTACTCTACAGTTACCTTGCCACATTATGAGCCTTTCTATCCTGTCACTTTGCAATAGCTCAGGACTGACAGCTTAATGATTTTACCAGTTTCCGATAAAATCCCACTGTGTTGTAGGAAATGACAGATTTGGAATCCTAAAGGGGGCCTATTTTATCCAGTTTTGGACACCTGGGAGACATTTTTCCTGCAGCAGAAATATCTAAGACAAAGTCAATTCTCTTCATAACTGTTTGTAAACAGCTGACAAAACTGAATAGGTTTAAACATTAAAAACAAACAAAAAATCATACAAAGGTATAGGTTATCTTAAATATTTGCTTTTAGTCTGAAGCATTCATAGCTGAAATTTCTATAAATAGCCCTTTTTATGTTCTCTCTTCTTCTATAGCCTTTTGGCACACTGACAAGTAAAACATTTTCTTTCAGTGTTTTTTTTTTCTTCAGTGTACTTCATTTTATTTGTTGCAACTTTTACTCTGTGTCCCTATACTTAGCCATTTACGTCTTATTTATAGAAGTAACATTCTGCTTTTGTTACTAAAATGGAAACCTAAAATGGTGCATGTCAAGATTAAAGTGTACCTTCAGGCTTTACCATTAGGAAGCTTGTGATGTAAATTATTAAATTTGCAAGATGCAAATTCAATATCTAATATTAAAGCACATTAAACCAAAGTCATTGCTCAACATCACAATTATCCTTCATTTTATTTGGATATGTAAGTCCTAAAAACACACAGAAATTGGATTTGCAAATCCAGCTTAAGACCAGATTTCACAGAACCATAGAATCCTTAATGTTGGAAAAGATCTGCAAGAGTCCAACCACTAAGCCAGCACTGTCAAGGCCACCACTAAACCATGTCCCCAGGTGACACATCTACACATATTTTTAAAACCTCCAGGGATGGTGACTCAACCACTTCCCTGGGCAGCCTGTTCCAGACATTGACAACCCTTTTGGGGAAGAACTCTTTACTAATATTCAATCTAAACCTCCCCTGCTGCAAAACGTGAGGCCATTTCCTTTTGTCATGTTGCTTGTAACTTGGGAGAAGGGACCAACACCCAGAATAAATGGAGATACCAGGTCTCGCACAGTGAACTGAAATGGAGTTCTGGGCTGAAGACTCTGCAAGGACTAGAAGGGAGCCACACTGGGTAGAAGAGTTTACTGCTTTTATTCCATCCATTACTTCTAGCTTGAAATATACAAACCAAAATGGGGAACCCCATTGTACAATTATTATTCTGTGACTAATTCCAAACATGAGTTCCATGTATGCTGGCCATTTCTGCCTGAGAAGGGAACTGTTGGGCAATAGCTACTGACTATGGATGGTGAAAAGATTTGGTTTCATTTCTAATTCAAACACTGGAGTCAAAAATCTTGGCTTGGATTCAAAGAGCATTTGGTTTATGTTCTGCTTTGGAAATATTATTAAAAAATGGGAGAGGAAGAATAGAAAACATTTACTGGAGAAAAAAAAAAGGCAGGAGAGGGGTCAGAGTGCCAGGCATATGGCAATCAGTTGTCCTAGTTTTTGGCTAAGTTCTTCACCTCTGATGCATTCTGGGGGACAGAGAAGTAACTTTCCTCCTTCCCCTCAAAAAGTTCTCTTAATGTAACACTTTTTAACTTTTTATATGCATGCTACAGAGGAAAACCAGGCTCCCAGTCTGATGAGATTGGAAAAATCTCTGAATTAGCTCATGGAGGTCATAGATGCCTAGAATTTCAAGTCTGTCCACTCCTATTTTCCAAATGTTAAGAAAAATTATTTTGAGGCTTTTTGCAATTACTGTGGTTAATTAGCATTCCCTGATAATCATCCCTGTAATCTACAGCAGTTAATTAGCCCCATGCATAATCATCTATGTCATTAATTATTCCTGGCTCTCATTTTTCACATTGAGACTATGGGGGCATTTTGCACGTTTTTTTCATTATACTTTTTGGTATGCAGCTGCGCAAAAGGCTTTGTGAATCTGAAGTTAGAAAGTTTTCTTTTCTGTACTCCCCTGAGCCATCACCCCTCCCCGGAACTATTCCCATTTGATTTGACCTGTAATGTATTCAGGCTGGACACTGTCTCTATTGGTTTTACCTTTTGACCTACACCCCCTATAAAAATTGTAACCGAACCTCCGCCTGGGGTCATTTGTCCCTGCGGGGTTCGAGCAATACAACTTTCTTCAGACTGCATACAAGTGTCCTCTCTTGGTCTCTTTATCTCGGGTCCTCGTAGCGTTCTGGAGCGGCCCTGCCCGTGTCACAGAGAACTAACTGCTACCTGGCAATCTCGGAAGAGACCCAGGGGCAGCGGCGTGCTTGGCTCACCACCGGCCACCCCCGGGTGACTGCTGGCCGGTGCCTGGGGTCCCGGGGGCCGCGTGGAAAACGAGCGCAATACTTTATCATCATCATACTACTAAACAAACCACCACAGGGCTTCGAGTCAGCTGGAATAAGGCAGAAACTAAGAAGGTTTTTTCCCAAAGTTGGAGTTTCTGCTAGCAAATGCAACGTCACTAATTTCACGTTCCTCTGAGTTCGCCTGGATGCCAAAGGGATTTGGCTGAACTTGCCTTGAAATCCTCATTTTAGCATTTCTTACCATTCCAGCCCGGCGGGCGACGGCGGTGTGGAACTGTCCATCAGACACCTTCTTAGCTGTGGTGACCTTGTATGTGCCACCGCCCAGGTTGTAGGAGAACCTCAGCCTCCCTTCCACTATCTCCAGCGCCAGGAATTCCGCCCGCTCCCCGGTCTGGTTGTCGTAGTTATACAGCAGCAAGGCATTACTCTTTATGGTGGCAAACTTTATGTAGATGTAATTATTGTTGGGATCCATACTGGGGAACTCCATGTAGGACAGCTCTTCAAATCCATAACTATTGAGCTCGCAGTGATTCCCAAAAACACCTGAAAAATGAGAAACGAAGTATGGAATTGAGCAGTTTTTTCCTCATCATGCCTTCTCCCAGGAGTGAAGTATGGATGTGCTCTCCAAATGGCTGCGGAACCCCTAATGTACACTTTAAATTGCACAACTGACAGAAGATTGGTATTACCCACAGCTGGGTGCTGAGGTACATTATATTTAAACTTAAAAATTGAAGTACAAAGGATAGATGCATCTATTGAAAAAGCACGTCTGTGGCTTCTTCAGAAAACACCAAACCAAACCAACTTGACAGCTCTGTCAAGTGAATTATCAGGCACTTATTAATCCAGCTATGGAAACAAATATGCAAGTTGAGTTTATTTTACACTCTGCAGCTGTTATCTGAACTGTTTCTCACTGGGTGGTTCATTTTTTATACTTATGAAATAAGCATATATGTAATTAAAATATTTTTTACTGATATTCATATTTTGGTGCATTTTACATACTACTTTTCAGATCTCTGCCACATAATTTCCCCTGATTTTTCTTTTGCTGCAGCAACAAGGGGAGAAAAATCCTGATTTAATTTATGAATATTATTTACATTTGGAAATTAATAAACCATGAAGAAATGTACAATAAAGGAAATAAAAGGGAATAGAGAAATTATTCCACATGCTAATAGAAAAACATTCAGCATTAGTTACAAGTGCATATTGAGAATTATAGTTTTGTGAGAGGATTTTCAGCAACCTTAAAGCACTGTAGATGATTTTTGGACATTTCTGGTCTTTTTAATGAATTGTTACATTTACTTTCATACTTTTCCATATGAACAATAGCAATTCTGGATTAATCTGCATTCAGAATCAATCTTGCAGCAATCATGTCACGATGCCTTAAAATATCCATGTTGCTCTATGTTTTTATTGGGTTCACTCCACAAACCAAATCTGGGATAATTAAATTTGAAAAATTATGGAACTATTTTGGCACTACTATATGCTTCTCTGATGTAAAATACTGATGTTATTTTACAGTGATCTTACTCTTACTCTAAAAGTGCCTGTTATCCATCAGGAGTGCTTTGTTATCATCATACTTCCTCCTTCAGACTGAACTTTGGATATTCTTGGTGGTGAAGGTACTTCAGCCCTGATCCAGCTGTGGTCAAGTTTCTTCTTTAGGAAGCCAATGGTCTTGATTTAAGTATTTCAAGCATCCATTCTTACTTTTGGACAGTTATATCTATCTATCTATCTATCTATCTATCTATCTATCTATCTATCTATCTATCTATCTATCTATCTATCTATCATCTATCTATCTATCCAGAAACATTCTTTCTAATTTTTAGGCACTGAGTTGTTTGGCTGGGTCTTATGTTTTTTTCTGTGAAAGATAAAGGACCTGCTACTAGGAATGACAAATATGTATCTGTTGTGACCACATCACTTTTTAATTTTCTTTTGAAGAAAAATGAGTTAATTGAACCTCTAAATACATGCAGTTTTTCCAGACCTTGAATCATTTTCAAACCAGAAATCATAAAAGGTAAAAATAAAGAGAAATATGAATAGAGAATGGGGAGATTAATAGGAAAGAAGGGTACTTACCGAAGGGACAGTGGCAGAAATACCCCTCCAGCCCACTTTGGCAGGACCCACCATTGAAACACGGGTTGCACTCACAGTAGTTGACAGTAGAGTCACATGTTTTCCCTGTGATGAGGGAACAAAAGCAATTTCCAGGTCAGACTATTGAGGGAAATAGGAAAATCAGGCTGGTGTTGTAGGTAATGAGGTTATGAACAAATGGCCAGGAGAGATAGTGCCATGGACCAGCTCTGGGATGGACAGAGTAATCACAGACAGGATGCCACAGGCATAATGTGTGGCACAGAGAAAATAACTCTACTATTCAAGTGTCTCATTGTGATTATAGGCTGTGGTCGACTGTCGTTTTAATTGAATTATTTTATTAACTGGTGCCTATAAAAGAGATATCATGCAATTAAAGGCAATGCTGAAATAAAGAACTGTAAAAATGTATCTTTTTTTTCTCCCTGTTGAGTGCAATATACTGATGAGTGCAAAGGAGATACAGACAGCCCTTGCCGGACCCTGCACAAGGAGGTCATGCTGAACAGAGGCTGCTATTGTACATTATGTGATTTTTCTTATTTTTCCTCATCCATTACAACCTCCTTCCTGACTTGGAGAGACCACAGTCCTCTGAAGCTAAAACAAGCTACCCTGGATACAGTCCTTTTCTAAGCAGACATTGTCACATGTGGTAAATATTATTCCCCAGAGAACAAACTGAAATCACATAATTCATTTCAGCATGGAAGGGAACCAAGGGAAAAAGTGAAGATTTTAACAGACACCAAGTACAGACACATGTATTCTTTGTACAAAACTAGAATTTTCTTTGCATGGAAACATTAACTACAAAAATATTGGTCTTCATTTCTACGGTTTTCATTGTTTGGCTTTGATGAGTTTAGCAACACTTCCACTACATCCCACTCTTGGAACCTGTCTTCCTGTTGCCATCAGTGCCAGCGTTCACTGCCTGTGCTCAGCAAAAACTTCAAAGTGTTGTTATGTCTGTCCTCCCTGTTTATTGCAAAAATTCACAAAAGCAGCCACAGTCTTCCAGACTCCTCCTGAACTTCATCTCAGCCAGGCTATATGCACAAAGCAAGGGCTAAGATTGTCTTAATGCTTCTTTCGGCATTGATAATTAATGGTTTTATTTCTTACACCATATGTGTACGTTTAACTTAAAAGTACAACATGAGCTTGCACAGAGGGTGTTCGTTCTTGTATGTCACATATATCTTGTAATTTTACATCTCCCATGACAGGAATGCACCAGTCCTTAGAGGTTGCTGGTGCAACTTAAAACTGTAGCAAACCAGGACTGTGCGTTACAAATTCTGCTGCCTTTTTCAGAGTTTAACAACCTGAGTTACCTAATGAAGAAAACCTCTTGTTTCCCCCACTCTTCTACTTTTTTGTTTAACCTACAGTTTGCAAGCACCTCTTCCATGTGAGCAGCAGCTCTCCATGTGTGACTGCAAGCACGGTGGAAATGGAGCGCTGGAGGATTCCTGCGGTTAATACATCACTTGTAGATGCACCATAAATTCAGGAAACTTTTCCAATGTCTGAATTTAATTATGCTTTGGGGGTATTTATTTATGTTTTATTCTCTAATGGGCATGACTGAAGGATGAGCTAACTTTTTATGTGAGATTTTGTTGTTTTCTTTGTTTTCAATTTATGGTCCATAGTAGACGTCTGACTCAAGAAGGAGAGCACATAGCAAAAGTAAGACAGATATGCTTAAAATAGCTCAGTGATGCTGCTCAGTTTTCATAAAAAAATCAAGTGGAGCTAAACAGGCTTACTCAGATTTTTGCAGTTCAATCTAACTAAATACTCTTATTTTTCTCAGCTAACATTAAAGCCGGCACATTTGCTGAGTCAGCAAGAGAATATGGGTATTTATTTCAGCTGCACTCACTTTAGCCAATGAATAACAGCATCTTCTTTATGCTTAATTGTTGTTTGAAGAACTCTTGAAACCAATAGAAGTGTGTTTAGAATAACAGAATTATGGAATCATAGAATGGTTTGGGTTGGAAGGAGCCTAAAAGATCATATTGTTCCACCCCCTACCATGGGAAGGGACATCTTCCATGAGACCAAGTTGCTTACAATCCTATCCAAATTGGCCTAGATGAAAACTGAAGGTAGCTGAGTTTATAGATCAATTCTTGGCTGAAATTCTGAAAGATGCAAGGTATTCATTTCTGCATCAGAAAGATCTTTTTCTGAAGACTGTGAAAATTAGGAGAATGCTAGGTAATTGGTAACAGACAGCATTCAACATTTATCATTCATCACCTCCAACTGATGTTATCACAGGCAGGGGCTTATGCAAAAATCTAAGTTCCTCAGACTTTTTTTTTTGTTAATTGAAAAATGTAGCAGGAACAGATATCAGCTGAATGTTCTTCAATTAAGATTTGAGCTGATTTGGGAGTTTTAGTTTTTGTGATTCTCTGTGTCCATCTTTTAAAGTGATTGTTCTAGCATTCTCATCTTGCATTTGAAACAACTTCACAAACATACATTCCTTTGTCTTAATGAATCTTGGAGAACAGGAAATGAAAGGTTCAAAGGAAGGGCAGACAACTACTGTAAATCACCAAGCATATTCTCTCCAGAAAGCGATTATTTTAAAAACAAAACCTGTTCATCATTAAGAGATATAATTATAACAGATTGTTCAAACCCTAATGATGTTGCTCTGAGGTAATCAGTCTTTATAATCCTATCCAGTGAAAAAAATGACATTACCTTTTGCAGTAGATGAAGTGAAATGCAGCTGACAAAACATAATAAATCAAGGAAAAGTAAGACTCTCAGTTTTCAGGTACACCATTATAAAGGTCTGCAGCTCATGTAGTCTAATTTACAGTGAACACAGTCTGTCCCAGAAAATTCTAATTTCTACTTCCATGCACTACCATGAAAATGCTATTTTTTTTACCAAGCATGCAAATTCAATTATGAAACTGTATTTTCATTCCAACAGAAGAAGTAAAACTATGTATATGGGGAACTGAACTAGAAATCCACTATTTTGGATGCCACTTTTTTTGTCGTTGAGGCACTCAAGGCTTATATTTACGAAGAAACAGTTTGAGACGTTATTTTTACATCTACTCTGGCTATCTTTAATCACATATGAATGCAAATTAAGAGCCCAAGCAGCTGTGTTCTCTATCTGTTGGCAGTATAATAATAACATAATAGCCTCTATGTCAAGCATTCTCAAACAATCAGTACACTGACATTTGTTTGCAGAACCTATTGAATATTTAATTTTAAGAATTTCAAATATGCTTTTGTAGACATAAAATGTCTAAATATACTGTGTGATAATTGTGATCTTATCTAATAAGCTCTGTTGGCATTAAACTCCAAAGATATTTTGTCTTTTAATTACACTGGTGCCATTTGTTTTCTGTCTTGATCAATTAATCTCAGGACACTTTAATAACTCTTGATTCTGCAGTGGCCAACTGATTAAACAACATCTGACTCACAAACAGAAATGTCTGCCTCAGTGGCAATCTATTTTAAGGTTATTTGTGTTGACAAGGAGTTTAAGAAAGCTCCTATCAGATGCCACATTTAATTCATGGAATGAAAGAAATCCAACACTTCAAACTCTTAAGAGTCTCTCATCACATTCTCTTAGTAAAAATACTCATCTTTTTTTTTTCTAAACTTGTCACATGCCATGCTTGATTTTTAGCTGACATAAGAGTTGAGCATTAACGTACAAATTTAATACCAGAAGAAATCAGATGGATGCTTCATAAATGTTTCAAATTACAGTCTAGAGGAATACACTGTAGTTTGCTGCTAGAGTTAATGAAGTGTTTTGCTTCACTGCAAGAGCAAACGCACGTCCATGTACTGTCTGGTGCTAATGAGCTCAAGAGTTATAGGCCATAGGTATTCTAGAATTATTTTGTCATGCTCCTGGAAAAATAATTTGATATACTAATACAACATGAAAAAAAATCCTGGATTGGTAACCTAATTAGAACTGCTTGTCAATTAACAGCAATTACTCCTGACCTGAGGCTCAGAGCATATTTGTGAGGTTCATGCAGACAATCTCCTCAGCATCCTTGATACTGCACTCAATATGTATCCACTGCTGCAGCTGTGATTTAAATTAAGTATTTAAACCTTTAATTTGAAATTAACTTCCTCCTCCATTCTCTCCTGCACAGACTCGCTTTAGGTAAAAAAAAACAAAGGGACAGTGGATCCCCTGATCCTTCCATGGGTTACAGGTGATTTGTGGTGGTGGCAATTCCCACACCAGAATGGACAGAGCTGTCCTGAGCTGGGCTGCCCTGGGGCTTCTTCAGTGCAGGAATACTCCTTAGAAAAGGCACTGAAAACCTTACCTAATCTCCTCTGGTTAGATTTTTTTTTTTTTCTGATTTCTAAGAAAAGTGGCTATAAGCACTGGATAAAATTGTTCAGACCTTCCTTAAATTTCCTACTCACGACAGAAGTACAGACCAGCCTGCTTTTCTGGGTTACAATGCTACTGTGTTTGAATGTGTAATAAATATCAGAGAAAAAATACTGAGATGGGGTAGAAATGCTGTAGACATTTCTGCACTTAATGAAAAAAATAAATGACAAAGGGACAAAATACAGAATAGCGAGATTTGACCATTTTGCCTGAATTCTGGTTTTTCCCATATCCTTCATCTGTTTTCTGTCCTGCAAGTAATTTGGGGCAGAGGCTAATTTTCTTGCTTGGCACACTTCTAGTAGACTTTAAATGCTCCCATAATATGCAAAACAACAACATGTACAGAAAAATCATACTTAACCATTGGAAATGGTTTCCATACATTTAAAAATTTTGAATAGCTTTTGCAAAAATCTTTCTGTTCTAATGCAAATCAGGTAAGTGAGATTTGCCTTGGGAGAGAGCTAAAATAAAATAATATTGCAGGTACTTGGGTATTCTGAGTTTTCACACTATTAATACCTCATTTTGCATGACCTCTTCATCTCTGGGGATGGTTTTATTCCGATAGTCTCAGGCTATGAAGGCACATCTCCACGCTCTCACCATCTTTTCTGGACTGTAAGGTATATAGAGGAGTAAAAGCATACCTGTGTACCCGGTTTTACAAATGCAGTTGAAGCTTCCTGGGAAGTTCTGGCAGGCAGCACCGTTTTTGCAGGGGCTGGAAAGGCACTCATTGATGTCTCTCTCACAAGCCATGCCAGTGAAACCCTCAGGGCAGCTGCAGGAGAAGGCCCCCACCAGGTTGTGGCAAGTGCCGTCATTGTGGCAGGGCGACGGGAGGCACTCGTCGATGTCGGTCTCGCACAGGCTCCCATCGTACCCCGGCAGGCACCTGCACACGAAGGGCCGCAGCGGCTCATTGGCCACAATGATGACGGGGATGCTCTCATGGGTCCTCAGGGCGGGGCTCACCGCCAGCCTCCTCAGGCAGCTGCCTCCGTTCTGGCAGGGGCTCTGCAGGCACCAGTCATGGTCCACGGCCTCGACCCGCACCCCGCTCTGGCGGAAGAGAACATCCTTGATGCTCTCAAAGAAGGTAGCCACGCCACTAGGGTTCACATACTGGTTGTTGCCGCGCTTGACGGCTGCCATCAGGAAGGTGTGGTTGCTGTCCTCGTAGAGGCCGTAGAGCTGGATGGCCTTGCCCAGCCCTGTCAGCTGGGAGCTGGCAATGCGCAGGAAGTGCAGATAGTGGTTGGTCAGGAAGTCCTGCACGCTGTGGGTGCTCAGGCGAAGGAGGACACTGTTGTCGATGGTGGTGTTGCTGAAGCCTGCAAAGAAGATCCGGGCACTGCTGGTGACAGGGCCGTGTAGCCCATCATTGCTGAGGACGGCCAGGTCAAATGTGCCATCCGTGGATCTCGCCTGTGAGTGCAGCTCACAGGTGCCCCTGGGAATGCTGAAAAGGCTGGTGACTCCTGAGGTGAGGGAGCACTGGAAGCTGTCTAGCACATCTGGATCCTGCGGCTTTACGTTGCCCAAAATTCCACCTGGGAACAGGTTGCCATAATAATGAACAAAGATTTCTACTGTTCTGGACTGAGATGGGTTGTCATTTTGGTCTATTACCTTGATCTGCACAGTTCCTGTGGAAGACATCTGAGGAACACCAGAGTCTCTCGTAATCACTGAGAGGTAAAAATCACTGATTTGCTCCCTGTCAATCTCCCTCGTTGTTGTCAGGACTCCAGTGGTGCTGAGGCTGAAGTAGCTGGTGGCAGGGCCAGTGCTGAGCAAGTAATACGTGAAAGGACCTTGGTTGGGAGGGAGATCAGGATCTGACGACTGAAGCATCATCACCAGAGTTCCTGCACGGTTATTCTCCAGGACTTCTCCTTGGCTGGTGGACAAGGTAGGGCCGTTGTCATTGATGTCTTCCAAAGTTACCACTAGAGAGGCACTTCCTGTCGCAGATGGCGTTCCCGAATCGATGGCGAGCACAGAGAGGTTGTAGACAGGCAGTGTTTCTCGATCCAGCTCTGCTGTGACCGTCACCTGTCCCGTCTGTGGGTTGATGGAAAAGGCGCTGTTCTCATTGCCAGACCCGATGAAATAGGAAAACCTGCTCCAGCTGGGGACAGAATCTGAATCAAAGGCACTGACAAACGTGACATGGGTGCCTGGAGGAACGCCCTCGCTGATCCGTATATTGTAGGCTCCCAAGGTAAAAACAGGAGGATCGTTGGCATCCAGTACTGTGATATTAACAGTTACTTCATCTATATCTGCGCCACGAATGCTCCCCAAATTTTTTGCAAGGACTTTTAAAGAGATTCGTTCCTCTTCTTCTCTGTCAAGAGGTCCTGAAACGTAGATCTGGCCACTTTTCTCATCTATCTGGAAGCCCTTCTTTCTGCTGTTGCCAAAGATGAGGTAGTGGACTTCTCCATCAATGCCCATATCACGATCACTTGCAAAAACTTCACCTACAACAGTACCTTTGGAGGCTGCCTCTGAAACCTCAAAATAATAAAGCTTGGACACAAAACGAGGCACATATTCATTTGTCCCTTCTAACTGGATGTTGACAGTAGCAAAGCTGCACCTCTCTTCATCTGGAACATTAAAAGCCTTTACCGTTAGATGGTAACTCTGCTTTGTTTCATAATCTAAAAATCCCTGGGTAGTGATGGTTCCTGTGTTGGGGTCAATGACAAAGAGGTCACTGTCTGAGGACTGGATGGCATACGCAATCACAGCATTAGATCCAGAGTCAGCATCAGTAGCATTTAAACAAATAACAGTTGTCCCACTGGGTGCATTTTCTAGCACGGTGGGAAAGTACTCCTCAGGGCTGAATGCTGGGGAGTTATCATTGACATCAATGACATTAACAGTGACACTGCAGTAGCCTGTTCGAGACACCCATCCTCCATCCGTGGCAGTAACAACCAGCTCATGCTTTTGGTCTAACTCAAAATCGAGTGGTTTGGCTAGTGTCAGTGTACCAGTGGTTGTATTAATAGCAAAGATTCCAGCTTCATTTCCAGAGGAAATATTGTATCTGATTAATCCATTCATAGCAGCATCTCTGTCTCGTGCTGAAACCGTCCTGACCACTGTTCCAACAGAGTAACTCTCCAGGATAGCAACGCTCATGCGGCTCTGGGAAAACTCAGGTGTATGGTAATTTTCTTCTGTCACTACGATTTCAACAGCTACCTCCGATAAGAGTGGAGGATTACCCTTGTCCTTGGCTTTCACTTTAAACAGGAAGTTTTTGTTCAAATCAGCCATTAGTGAAGATGACACAGAAATCCAGCCTGTATTCCTGTCCAGTCTGAATTTATTCATTTTGCTCTCATCAGCGATGAAGTACTCCACTTCAGAATTCAAGCCAAAGTCCTTGTCATCCACCGCAGTAACTTTAATCAAATTTGTGCCAACCCTCACGTTCTTAGTCACAGGAGTAAAATATTTAGGCGCGAGGAAGAGCGGTGCATTGTCATTGCTGTCTACTATGTTTATGGTGACAGTGGTCTCACTCACTAACGGGGGACTGCCCCGGTCTGATGATGTCACGATGAAGCTGTGCCTGTTGATGTTGATGTTGCTGGAACCGCTGGAGTTTTGGTACCTTAAGTACTGCTTGTTGAAAATCTCTCCCGTGGTTGCGTTAATGCGGAAGAACTCAGACTGGGATTTTATGAAATAGAAGACTTGACCATTGGACCCTTCATCTGGATCGGTGGCTGAAACCTGGGCGACCTTTAGCCCAATCCCAGGAAGCTCGGGACACTCCAGGTAATAGGATGGTTTTGTAAATCGTGGGGCATTGTCATTGACATCTGAGACAAATATGGTGACGTCTGTGCTCACTGTCCACCCTGAGTCATGTGCAGAGACCCTGATTCTGTAGCGGTCAGTGTCCTCCCTGTTCAGTGGTCTGCTGATGGTGATGTCCCCAGTGCTGGGATTTATGATAAACGGGAGACTCGTATCCCTTATGGAGTACCTGCTGACTGCATTCACCCCAATGTCCTCATCTGATGTTGTGACTCGTGTTACTGTAAAACCCAGAGGAGCATTTTCAGGCACAGAAGCACTGAATATCTGTGAAAACCTCGGAGCATTGTCATTTTCATCTAAAACATTAATGATAACTTTGACAGTCGTGCTCTGGAGCGGACTGCCTTTATCTGAAGCTTTTATGGTTAGCGTGTACTGAGAGAGTTTCTCCCTGTCCAAGGGCCGGACGCTTCTGATCTCACCAGTGGCTCGATTGATACTGAAACTGTTTTCAGTATTGCCCTCAATTATTTCATAGTTTAGCTGTCCATTCAGACCACTGTCTCTGTCAACAGCAGCCACTGTCAGTATCTTCCGTGGGGACAGGTTTTCTGCTATTTCTGCAATGAATGGATCTTGCTCAAACTCCGGCACGTTATCGTTGACGTCAATCACCGATACTTCCAATTTTTTATAGGAGGAAAAGGGGGGAAAACCCGTGTCTCTGGCCTCAATCCATACCACATATTTCTGCACAGATTCGAAATCTAAAGCCCGCCCGACAGAAAGCTGTCCTGTCACCTGATCTACCAGGAAGGTGCTGCCCAGGTTACCACTGGCAATGTAATAGGACAAGGAGCCTCCTCTGGCTGAAGATCCAGAGACAGTGGTGACAAGCGTACCAACTGCTTGGTTTTCAGGGAATGTGAAGGTCTCCTCCTCTGCCTGAACACGAGGAAATTCAGCTTTGTCTACAAATCTTACGGTGACAGTGGTAGAGTCTGTCTTGGGGTACCGGCCGCCATCCCTCACATGAACAGATATGGTGACTTCGGACTCTCCCACCAGTGGTTTTGCAGCCAGGATTGCCCCCCTTGCTGGATCAATGTAGAATTTCTCGGAGTTCTTCCCCATGAGGGAATAATGGAGCTCGGCGTTGGAGCCGGCATCTGCGTCAGTGACAGTCACAGCAAACACGAATGAGCCTGAAATGTAGAACAAAGCTAGGTCAGTCCTTTACTGAATAAACTGACTGGAAGAAACATCATGCCAGCCTTTCACTCGGAAGCACATCCTGGAGCAGCATGCTCTTCCTCACACTTCCCTGAAAATGAACTTTTCATTTTTCTTTTCAACTTTTTTCACAAAAAAAGTGAGTTCAGCAAGAGGCAGTTAAGTATGTGAGTCCACAAGACATGTACGCAGACAAAAAATGTAGAGTTGAAAAAAAGGACACTGCATTCAGAGTGATGGACATACAGATCTCAGTAATTGGGAAACAAGACCTGCAGCCTTTTGGAGGCCTAGCATCCTGCTTCTAGAACATTCACACAATGAAAACCATAAACCCAATAAGACTGAATGCTATTTTGATTTTCAAAACTACTCTTAGTCTGTTTATCCATGGAAAAAATGCCACCCTGGAATTCAAGGACTATTAAGGTTACATAAGTGAACAGGCAGCATCCACAGATATTTAACCTACACTACTGTCCCTTGCAATCCCTTCTCTTCCTATTTCCCAGGTGCTGCTTCTTTCTCCCCATTAGCGCCTTACTTCTAATTTTCTAGGAGTATTCCAAGGACAATAACTAAGAGGACTGCATTTTTGAAAGCACATTGGTAAAACAGAAATAGAAAACTATTGCACACTAGTACAATAACATGATTACACTCAGATATTTGGGTCTTTCGAATTTATGCTTCACAATAAACTTGACTGTATGTGCACCATTTTCACTATCCTCTACATTTGCACACTTGCAAGGAGAACCCAGGGTGTTCTTCCTCACCAGACTTTACAGATCTAATGAGTACGTCTTTCAAATTTGCCACTGTCCAACCAATTTGCAGAATACTGTTGATGTTTTACTGTCACTAAAACTTAGAAAATACCCAGTTTTGTATAAAAATAATGCTGTTTTCAGCCGCTTAAGGGAAAATCATTTAGAGGCAGGAATGACTTTGACAGCATCCCTTAAAAATATACTTCATGTCATTATTTGTCATGTGCAGTGATTTGTACTCCAGGGCCAGGAATATTTAGGCAAGACCAGTATTCAAACCCCTGTGAGAAATGGGACAGGAAGAAGTGAAGACTTCGAGCTTCAGTTATTCAAATTGTAATATTAATATTATTATTAGTTCCTCTTTTTAAACTCAATTAAAAAATACCAAAAAGAAAAGGAAGTTGTAAATAAGTAAAGTGGATACATCCCTAGGTTTTTGCTAAGTCAAAAACAGAGTAAACATAGCTTAGGTTTCTAGTTATAAGATATTTCATACAAAAAGCACCTGAAAAGATATTGCCAGAAAACATCAGGTCAACCTTTGTGTACTCTTCATGAAAAGAATTTAAAGAAACACCCCAAAAACAACCAGGCAAAGGCTCCGGTCAGATTACACAAAGTTTCACCAATGCAATAATAAAAAAATTTCATAATGTTATTCTGGAAACAGAGAAGAATTGTAAACAAATTAATTCTTCCATAAAAAGGAGAAGTATTGACAATTGTTTAAAATTAAGAGACAAAATCCAAGACATGGAAATAATCTTTTTTTCTGCTAAAAGAAGATTTGTTTTGTAAACCATTTGTCATGGAATTCTCTCTGTAGGCATCACATATCCATGTATGTGTATGTATGTGAAAACACAGAACATGAACTGAATCAGAAATTAACTCTTGTGTTGACTGAAGTAACTTTAATTTCAGTGTAGGCTCCACAAAAGGAAGATTGCTGCTTGATTACTTTTATTTTATTTTACTTCACCACTTGGCTCAAGAAAAGGCAACATAATTAACATCTGACATAGACACGGCATTTTTGGAAGAGACTGTCAAAATCCTGTTTAGGAATTGCTCAGAGGAGACTTTCAAAAACAATAACAGGCCATTATCTTCCTAACCCCAGCAAAATAACTTTTTTGAGTGGATGATCATTTACAGTACATACACTTCATGTAAATACAGGAATATAATTGAATTTGGATGGGAGGAACCAAACAGAAAAAGCCTGCTAAACTGTGGATGGTAACTTGAGGTTTGTTATTCCTCATTCCCATGCAGCACAAAGATAATACCAGGGAAATAGCTGCAGAGAAACATCTCAGAAACATTTCTGGTGGCACAGCTTAGCATTTCATTAAGATGTTGCCCAGAGAAGCCATGAATGTCCATCCCTGGAAGTGTTCAAGGCCAGGCTGAGATGGGACTTTGAGCAACCTGATTTAGTGGAAGATGTCCCTGCCCACGGCAAGTGCATTGTAACTAGATGATCTTTAAGGTCCCTTCCAACCCAAACCATTCCATGATTCTCTGTTTATGGAAGTGCCAGAAATCAGGCTACCTGAAGTGGTGGGTGACGGGACGTGGGTGACATAGGGGTGGTGCTGGAATTTTGGTGGGTTGTCATTCACATCTGCCACGGACACGAGCACACTAGTGGAGCTGGAGAGAGCCTTGGGGAAGCCCCCGTCGCTGGCCACCACCACCAAGGTGTAGTTCTCCCTTGCCTCCCGGTCGAGGAGAGCACTGGTGATGATCTGTCCCGTAGAAGGGTTGATGGTGAATTGTGAATTGCCTCCTGTAAGCCTGTAGCTGTTTGAGAGGAAAACCAAGGAAGAAAAATTGGAATCAGACTGGTATTTCAAAAGGCAGCCTGCTGCCTTAAGATAATAACTATTTTATATACTCTTCAGACCACCATGCTGATGGGTATCAATACAGACAGATTTTCATCTGACTCTCCATCTGTCTGCCCTGTTTGACTTTTGCAAATTTCAAGGCCTGTCATAAATGACATTACTGGGGATTTCCAAGCATAGCTGTTTAACACAGATTTCCACTACATGAGCTGACTGAGCCTTTGGATATTTGAAGATACCACTGGACATACTCTCAAAACTGCCTACTGGAGGCATCCTCTAGTGCTGATTTCCCTGGACTAATGCATTAACTGTTACTCCAAAAGGCTGATATACTTTTTAACTGAACCTGCAGAATACTATTAGAGAAAGTACTGTTTTTTTAAAATAAAATGATGACAGCTTTACAAAATAAAATGAACGTTTAATATCCGTATTGTTTCCTGATACCTAGTTCTGCTATTCAAGGTTTTAGTGTGAATTTATAGCAATTCATAGCAAATTAATAGCAACAGAGCTCTGTTAACAGAGACTAACTGGGAGCAGAGTTTGACCCTTGGTGGGTGTGTTTGTGTGTGCACACATCCCCGTGTGATCTGATAAAAACTGAATGTGTGCTCACTACAAGTGTGTCATAGGGGCTACCTCTGACTTCCTACCACACTGAGTTTGTCCCTTCTCTTGGAATGCTTATACAGCTTGTGTTCATACAGCATGAATCTCAAAGATGTATTTTTAAAGGTACTCAGTTATTGTTACCTTTTTAATAATTCAGATAAAGGATTTTTGAGAAAACAATGGAAACAAAAACTGGCTCAAATGAAGAATTCTCATATTCCATATCATAACCCAACACAGCTGTGGTTAGCATTGCTCCTCTGCTAGAATACAGCAGCAGCTTTTCTGAGATACGATTCTATGAAAGACTCAGAACAAAGTGGCTTTAATGAAAGAGATTAATATTCCTATCTTCACCTCTTTAAAACCAGAACTGGTTATGACAGCAGTAATAACACAGCCCAGAAGCTGCACTGAGAGGGTTGAGAGCCAGCCTGTGTAATAATCTGTGGCAATGTCTCCTGCTCAGTCATTAATCTCTACACAATGCCAAGAGCATGCTTTAATTGCCTAATTATGATATAATGTGATGGCCATATGCAATTATTCTCCAGCCACAGCAATGTGTACCTAGAATGGAAAGAATGTGCACAAAGCCTAAAGCACCACTTAAATCTCCCTAAACAGCAGCACCAGGCACATTTCATCTGTGATTTGCAGTGATTTAACCCTGAGTGGGATATTGCAGAGACAGAAACTTTCTTTTCTGTGTTTCCACATATATGTAGCAGCTCAAATGTTAACACTGCAAAGATACCATGAATTTTTTTTTTAAAGGAAATAATAAAGATAAATTATCATCATAAGATATTCTGAATTGTATCTGCATATAAACCAGATGGACAGTGTACATGTGTCTCAACACAACTGCAAAAAATCCAAACTCAACCCATAAACAACTAAGCAAAACCAAAAACTCCTTGAAACTCTAACTCTCCACAGCAGCTGCTAGCAGTGGGACTCAGAATATTAAGCTCCTAGAAGAGAGAATATGCTTACAGTCATGACAATCATTGTTCCCCTCTACTTTGTGCTTTTTTAGACTACTCTAAAATAAAAGGAATTTGATCTGAACACTTAAAATCTGTCCTTTTGACTCTTATGTCTACTGTCTTTAACGGTACTGCTCAAATGTGCATTGCTATTTACAACTCCATCACCCTTCTTTAATGACTTCACAGGTTATCATCAAAGATACAAGAGAACAAGAGTTGGCATGTATGGACAGGTGACAATTTCGCAGAAGCTTCAACGCTTCTTTCAAAACACAGGCCATTTTTTGACTTTACTTGAAAATGTTAGCCAAGGATTTTAAATAGCCCTACTGGAAACCAAAGGTTTAGTTTTGAACATACTCTAACAAGACACAAAAGGAGCTCTGAGTGCTCAGCACCTCTGATAAGATGACTGTACATGTTCTGGTCCTTCTGGCTTTCACCAGTTTTGTAATACCAGCCATACTTTAAGATCTACTTTAAATGCTGAACCTGGACAAGTTCTGTCCAAGAAAAACAAAGTCTGTTCCTGAGCCTAAAGAGTGTAAAACAAAACCTGAAAACAATGTTTTAATAGCTACTTATGAAGGGCAAAAAATATTTTTATCAACTAATTCTATGATGCAGTACTGAGTGAATAACAAAGACTAATGGCAGAGATATTAAAGCAATTTAACCACACTAAAGAAATCCAAGAGCACTCTGATAATTTCTGATTACGGGATGCAATCATTACAGTAATTCATGCTTTGCATGGAATTCTTTTTTTATAAAGAAGCTTGCCAAAAATAGTTTCTTAGACTATAAGTGAACAGAATTAAAAGCTTGATTGTTTCACAATTTAATAAATGGTAATTTTTGGATGATTTTCAAATATCTAAAGATGTCTAAATGTCAAGCTTCTATTTTTGGCTTGTAGCTAGTTGGAAAGAAAAAATTTCAGTATTTTATAGACAATGTTTTGCCATAACATAGTTCTGTTTTATTTTACTTCCATTAGAAAAAGTGACACAGTGGTATTCTTATGCTCTTTGAAGAAGGAACTGAGGTGAGCTAACAAAGGTAAATAAGGAAGTTACTTTTATATCCTGCTTTGTGAGTTTGGAAACAGTGATGTTTTCAGTCACAATAGTTAAACGTGCTAAGATTAAGAACTAATACAAATTTGCTTTACATTCCATTCTCAATGTATCTGTCCTCAGTGGATAATCTTCAGCTTGTCACTGCCACTCAGCATCTTCATTACTCTTTTCTGTGGAACTGGGAATGGCCAGTGTTCAGCCCAGTGCCCAGTTAATTTCCATCAATTAAGCCCTGGGCAAAATTTCCAAATTCCAGCTTTTTGCTGGTTTTCTGAATGGCAGAAGCTTTATGATTTACCTGGGGTAATTTTCATGCTAAACTGAAGACCTTAATTGATCAAAGCTTTACTCAAGGAGCACATTTACTTTCACTGAAAATTGCTCACTACATGGCAAGGTATGAATGTTAGTAGCAAGGCCGGTAGTGGGTGCAGGTGCAAATTAAACTAGTTTGCTTTTCAGTCAGTAAAAAAATTAAGTAATTCCACAATTCTATTTGTCCTCAATACAACTCTAAAAGCCTATAAACAACAAAAAGACACATTTGCCCAAGTAATTTAGTTACACATGAAAAGCTGTTCTATTTTTGTCTTACAGCTTTAGGGCACGCTGGTAATGGACACTGGGGAAAAAGAAATCTTCAGGCAAGATATGAGGCAGTATTACATGGAGCAACAGTAATCGACCTACCTAATAACAGCATTTGTAGAAGCATCAGCGTCTGAGGAGTTTACGAGCAAAATATCTGTCCCCGTGGGAGCATCCTCCGGAACAGTGGCAAAATACATGTTAAAGGCAAATGTAGGGACATTGTCATTGACATCATCCACTGTGACAGCAATGGTTCCAGTGCCAGTGAGGGCAGGAGATCCTGTGGGAAAGGGGGGGAAACAAAGTGCTAGAGGTTACAAACACCAGCATGCTAATCGGAGGTCTGCCAGCCCTGATTTAGAGTCGAGTGCTTGAGCATGTCACAGTTTGCAGAGCAAGAAAGCCAGCTCAACACAGAGGACAGGGTCAGGTTTGTTTCAAAGTGATCTTGACATAAAGTACAAGTTGTGAAAGACAAAAAGAAAAAAAAAAAAGTTATTATTTTTCTTGCTCCATCTAATTCCAGAAATATTTTGTAATACAAGCTCAGTGGAAAAAGATGGTCTTGGAACCACTCAGAAAGCCTTCCTGTAACAATTAGGACCAATTTAAAGATGTGGTTGACTTTCCTGTTTCTCTAAAAGAAGACCTTCAAAGGTGGCACGCTGACAGACGTGAAGACTCCAGCCCTCAATTTATTCACCCGCAGAACAAATAGAGCGGAAACAGTGGCAAAACCCAGCTTTCCGCATGGCTTTTCCACTGTCTGTTCTGTCGCACCCCTGACCTGGAGAGACCTTCTGGGAGGGGGTGAGAAGGTTGCAATGAGTCTCCAGCCCTGTTCAGACTCATTCTCTCCATAGAAGCAACCATCTATAGCAGCAAATAATGCTCGCTCCAATGGGATACTGGCTTACGGGAAATCAGACTGAACTTATTTAACCCAGGGCTTTCATCTTCCTTGTTATTCTAAACTTAACTCTGATGAGCAGCAAGGAGCATGAAATAGCATGTTTACTCATGTACAATCTCTCAGTATTTGTCCTCTCAAGCTTTTCCTTCAGCAAATCCAGAAAAAGACAATGAAGACTTTTACAAGTTCATGTTAGTTTTGTCAGTCTTTTCATTACACCTCTTTCCAGCCAAGAATCAGCAAGATATCTTCTGCTAACCAAATTTTTCCCCTGGGGAAAAGGAATCATTTCTTTCTGTGAATACATAGGAAGGAGAAGGAAAAAGTGATAGCAGAACATGAAACACTTAAGTTATGGCTGCTTTTACTCAAAAGACAGATGATGACCATGCCTCTTTTACCCAAGATTGCATTGCTTTCCCCTTCCATCTCAGATGCACCAATTCAGCATTTGCTGGATTGGGATAATGCGAGGGTAATGAAATGCTTTGGGCTAGAGACTGGTGGAGTCCTTGCTGCAAGGCAGGCATATTACACGGAGCTGTCACTTGATGGAACACAGGCTGCCCCCTGTAACAGCCCCAGCCCCTCCAGCCCAGCAGATGATTGGGTCACTGCTATCCAAGGTTATTGCTGGAGCTCAACCTCGGGGCTGGGAAGGAGGGAAGCTCTGCTCTTGGGTCTCATCTCCTCCTGGCAAGGGCTCCAAATACAAAGTTCTTACATAAGGAGAAATAACAACCCATTTTCCCACATGTTAACCCTTGAAAGCTGAAGAAGCAAGGCAGGGAGAAGCTCGGAGCAGCCTCAGCACAGGAAGGAGGAGTTTCCACCACAAAATCCTCTGCAGTAACATGGTTTAAAGCCCAAATGGGATGAATGACAGAGATTCCAATTGAAAGGTGTTATAAATCTCGCAAGGCTGGGCTTGGAGGCTGCTGATCAGAGGGGAAGGATCACAACGCCGAGGAAGGAACGTGCAAGCCAAGGAGTATAGATTTCACATCACACAATAGAGGGCTTTCTCTGCTCTGGTCTGAGGTAATTCACTGTGCCAATTAATTCGCTTTCAGCCAGGAAGGTTACATTAAGGCAATAAGTCTGACTCATTTTTTAGCCTTATTTTTTTTTAAACTCACGATCTTGTCATTTAGCCAAACACATATAGATAGAAAAGCCTGCAAAAGTGTTCTTGATTGCTGAAATATTGCCTGTGAAGTGTTTATTATTACTGCATTAAAGTAAAGAGAGTCCTCAGCGGCATTTGCTGTGTGTGTCATCAAGCTCTGGCCTTCCAAGTGCATTTTATTGACATTCATCTCGCAGCTAATGAAATGAAAGGTTGAAAGTTGTAAAGTTTCGCAGCTGATTAAACAGTTTATATATAATTCAGAAATTAATCTTGGGTAAATCACATTCAAAGAGCATCAGTAATGCACTTCAGCCTGGAAACGAAAGCTAACTCACAGCTAAAACCTGAAACTCACTGTTTCAAATGTATTTGCCAAGACAAAGCTAAGGCCAAAAAATTCACACCATGGGTTTAGTCACAAAAATGAACAAAGGTGGCACTGCCTTTAGATCCCAACCTTTGCCTCATGCCACAATCCCTTATTCTCCAATTCCCCTTCCTCCCTGGAAGTGTCTACGAGGCACCATGCAGTGCAGTATGGGCTCATTTGTGTCAGCCTCAGGCAAGGGACTTTACCAGCCAAGACTGAGCACTACACCAACAAAATTAGCTGGGGTAACATAAGTAACCCAGACCTCATCAACATTAGCTTGTGGCTGCAGAGTGCTCACAGAGACATCCCAGAAGTCCCATATTAATTCAGCTGTTTGTAACATCCCAAGTCACTGCTCCTCGGCTCTAAACCCCAAACCTTTCTCATCTTACTTGGATGGAAAAACTCATGTATTTACATTGGTTTCCTGTCTGTGTAGTTATCCAGATATGTTTTTTTTCCCTCTAAGTAAAATATCACGTCCACAAATTTACTCCTTTATTCTATTACACTGAAAGACAAAGCTGCAATTTCACAGAGAGTCCTCAAAGCTTTTACTCAGTCCAAATTAAATGACTAGCTCACATTTCTGCAGTTACTGAGAAATATAAGAAGAGGAAATTACAAATGAAGTAATTTCATATGGAAAAGAAATAGCTTGGGGCCAAATTCTATTGTCCTCAGTGAACTTCCAGTGAAAGCTGTGCTTGCATAAGGACCACAGAATTTGGCCCTTGGTAATAAGCAGGTTTCATGAAATGTACATGTCATATTTGTGGTGAGAGAAGTAGTTTCCATGGTCAGGCTGAGTTCCCAGATTTCTTAGTTTTGCTTCAATAGCAAATATTCTCCAAGTCAGTTAATTCTTATTATAGTAGAGCATCACCCCTATTTTAATATTTTGCATAAATAACTGCAGTAAATTTCGTGTAAATTCTGCAATATTAGCCAAACATACAAGATGACCCCAAGCCATTCTTAATAAACCAGACATGTTACAACCTATCTAAAATTGCTGTACACAGCCACACAAGCCTCTGAGTACTTTTAAAAACAGCCCTGATGGTTAAAGCCACAAAGAAACATACACTTTTCCCTTAGTGAACTTGCATTAAAAATTTCTATGATTTTTCATGATAGCCTGAACTGCTTTTCAGCAGAAGCAGCAAGTATTTCTTTCTGAGACACTTCTCATTTAGAGAATTTCTCTAGTGTTACACAACTAGTAGGTTTTTTTCCCAAATCCCAAAATACTACGTCTCATGGAGTCTTAGAACATCCAAGTTGGAAAAAAAGTTTTCTAGAAGGCTGGAGGAGTGAAGGAACCAAATGATGAATAATGAAAGAACATAAAATTGACTGTGTGAACTAAATGCGAGAGACTGAATTGTCTATTCCCGTTTAGTGAGTATCAAATCTTTAAAATTTATACGATGGTGCTATTCATATATTGTCATTACAATTGTGACTTTCCCATCTCTGTGTGCTGTGGTCTGTTTCTGTGAACTGCACAGTTTATTTCCTAGGTGGCAGCTGTACGTATACACTAAGCAGACAGTCCCACAAACGTCCACACACGTCATTGTTGAAATAGAGATTAACCTGGGATAGTGTCAAAATAGTAACACTGAGTTCAGAGGGAAAATTGCTTCCCACGGATGTTCTTCCAAAATTTTCAGCTTTTTTGCTTACATCTGCAAGTAAACATGTGTCTGGGGATGAAGAGAAGGAGCAGACCTTGAGAGCCTGTGGTGGAGGATGAGTTACAGAGAGAGGTTATGAGAGGCCACCTTGGGCTGGGCCAGCACTGGGCTGTGACATGAAGAAACAGCCGTGGGGACTATGAGTCAGGCAGGCAGTAGCATGGGACAGGATGTCACTTGTCCCAGCAAGATGGGACTGGAACTGGCAAAGAGCTATGAGTAGGCTTTCTGCTCCATTCACCCATGCCTGCTTGAGGCTGATCACCACAAAAAAATATTATTATATTTATAATTTTTTACTTTAAAAATTGTAGTTTTTTCTCTCAGTTTTTTCCTCTCCTTGTCCAGGAGAGGTGGGATGAAAAATATTGGCTCTGTGCAGTAATTCAAATAGAAGCAAGGAAATGGAATGCAGGAAGGTGACAGTGGGGAGAAATATCTTTGCTGGATAACCAGCCAAGAGAGGTCAATACACCTTTCTGGATTAACTCATCATAAACCACTCACTTAAGTGATGCTGGGAGCCACCCTCCCAGCATCATTTGTGCTGATGCTTGAAAGACACAAAGTATACAATGGATACACCTAAAGATTGCTTTCACTTTTGCCTTGGTCTATCCAGGCACGCTTGGAAGAAGGGAGCATCATGTGCTTGTCCCTTGTTCTGGGGAATGGGGAAGGAGAGCTGTTTGGGCTCCCTGGAATCCCCCAACACGTGGCAGCATCTGCTCTGGTACATGTTCAGCTCTCCACACATCTGGGTGAATGGGGAATGACCAGAGCACTTAGGGCACTGGAGCAACAAGAAAAAGCCGTGAAAGGAAACTTGCAAAGCCATTTAGGTTCATCAAGAAAGCTCAGGAAAAGATGATGCTATTGGAAATTATCTCAGCTACGTGGTGCTATTTGGCTCACAGCAAAAACTAGAAATAGGAGAATGTGTCCAGCACACCATCCACATATTGTTTGAAGCCTTAATGGTTTCTAAGTCCTGTCTGCACTATGCTTAGCACAGCAGATAGTAAAACCATCATTCCTTTCAGTAACCAGGAACTAAGAAGTTTTTGCCAGCATTAAAATATCAAAATCATGTGCTAGAAAACTAACAATAAACTTAAGCAAAAACCCCACAGACACGTCACAAAAATGAAAAAAACAAAAAAATAAAATTAAATAAAATGAATTTAAATGACTAATCAAGACTCATTCTGCAAGCAGTTTACCATGTTTTGTGGTAAATTAAACACATCATTATCCTGAAAATTGGAAAGCGATTTAACAGAAATGGAATTTTTGCCTCAGTGAAATGTGTTATTTGCAACAAAGCGGATTTCACTTCTCCAGTCAAACACTCAGTGAATGAGTCCCAGGACTAGGAGTTGTGTGTGTTATCACAGAGAATTAACTTTTTCACTGAAGTAAACAAGGCCTTTCACACACTAAAGTGGCCAATCTTTCTAAATGCATTTAAATGCAGACAGAGTGTGCTGAGCCTCACTCAGCCGGTGAGTTTTAAAATAAATACAGAGCTAGATTAAATGAAAATGCAACTAGCCTGCTTACACTTTGCAATTCTAGTGCACACGAGGCTTGATTTGGAACATGGATTACTTTAATTTTCCAAGAACACAGAAGAAACTGCATGTGTGAAATGAGAAAGTAGTCCTTTTACAAGATTGCACCACAAATATTTGTCCTGGCTGGGTATGTTGACTGTGCTTTGTTTTCTTCTTACTCAATTTTTCACCACAGTCTGTCATGCTAAGTCTCAAAAAAAAAACGAAACTATTGAACCTAGATTGTTTTGAGACAAAAGCTGAAATAAGTGGCTAATAAAATATATTATAAAGTTAGAAGCAATCAGTACGCTCAATCAGTTCAGTGAATGAGACATGCAAGAAACTCAGATTTTCAAAATTTCTGAGTGTGTCAAATTTGAGTTTATCTCATAGTTAGGTACAAAGCAGTAGTTGACCCCAAAGCTGATTTAACAGAACTTGAACTTAAAAAACCAAGGGAATAGATTGATAGCTGGGACAGATCTGTACTCTGCAAGGATTATCTAACGAGAAAAAAACCCAGGGACTTTCTGTACTACATCAGGTATTACAAAAGTCAATGTCAACCCCCATTTAGCAGCCTAAATAAGCTGGGAGCAAATAGAACTAAATAGGAGAACATAAAAAGTGAAAACAAAATAATAAATTATTCACTAGATCAGAGTCCAACCTTGTTCAAGCAACAATTTGTCCAGTCACACTGAAGCTGGTGCATATGCAGGAATACAGATACTCACACCTGTTTTGAGAGTGCAGAAGAAAACTTTGTCCCAAAACAGTGATACACAATGGAATCTCTCATCTGGTCTTATCCACATGGGTTTTAAATTTGGATACCAAAATTCCTGACTGACTGCATCCTATGAATTCATTAAGCTTTGGAGCTCAGGACAGGGACAACACCACATCACATCCCAATAGATGTAATATGCTGTTGAAGCAACAGGACTTTCAGGCACATAGGCAATTTTAAGGCCTCTGGTATATACACACATTTCCCTATCCCCTTTTTTTCCTCTGATCAGGAGCAGTTTCCTGCAGCTGTTAAGCCAGAGAGGTTAAAAAAAAAAAAAAAGCTTTTTTTTTAAAACATAGAAGTAAAAAAAGTAAGGTAAAAAAAGTAAGGAGCACTCTTACAGACCCACGGGAACACAGACACAGACTGAGAACAAAACCCATGCAATAAAGAAAAATATAATATCTATTTAGCACAGCTTCAAGATGTTCAACAATCTCACACATATCAACTACACATTTCTTAGCCAGAAATGCATTTATTTCTAGAGCAAGAAGTTGACTTCTACCAAATGTTTCAAACCAAGAACAATTAAGGAAAATGCTGAACTTAATATACATAAAAATCGTGGCACATGACAGGTTGTAAGGGTGAAAGGAAGAAATTGTTCCCTGTGAGGCTGGCAGGGCCGTGGCACAGGTTGCCCAGGGAAGTTGTGGCTGCCCCATCCCTGGAAGTGGCTCAGGCCAGTTTGGACGGGGCTTGGAGTGACCTGGTCTAGTGGAAGGTGCACCTGACTGTGAAAGCAGGTTGGAATCCAAAGAGACTTAAGGTCCCTACAGTCCAAAATCACTTTATGATCTCCCTGTGCCTGTAAAGAGCATGTGGTGCTGGAAGAGTGGGCACAGCCATGTGCTCCACCCAAGGCCTCTGGTGACAGAAGTGAGACGGAAAGAAAGTGGAAGAAAGGAAGAGCCATTAAAAATATATTTTCTTAAAACCACCAAATTACTCCTCCTTGTTTTAAGTTATTGCTGTAAACAGAAAAAATAGAGAATTTGGCTCCTGCAGGGACTGCTGACTAAGGCAGTTTTTGACAGCTTGTGACTCCTGAATATCCCACAGCAAAATTCCTGTAATGCACAATTTTGAATTACGCTTTAAAAACACCCTGTATAAATAGAGAAGATTAACCAGCAGGCTAAGTGTTCAGGCCATATGTGCATGTGTTACTTGTTTTATCCTTGCAATTAAGGCTTCCTGAAATTGTAGCTTTGTATTTGAAGACTGAACTAGCAGACTTACAATTTATAAGGTGTAATGTCTAATTTAAAAAAACCGTTTAATATCACCAAGGCTGGAAAAATCTTAGTATTTCTCAAAGGCTGATAAACTGCTTAACAACTATTCTAAGTATTGTTCTGCAAAACAGATTACATTCAGAGATCTCATGAGCAGATATGAAATAGAATTTCACAGGCAAGTGATGTAAGCAGAAGAACAATTGAAAATTAAGTTTGATGCAGTTCTAAATTAATAGAGCAAGATGGATGAATGAAGAGGTAAGGGAAGAAGTCTAACGTCTTGCAAACTGAAAAGCAGACAATTCTTTCTAACTTGAAAATTTTTAAATATTGAACATTATATTGTAGCTTGCTTTTCAGTTTAAATAAATGAACCTGATTTTTTTTTAAGAGATACACCTGCTTCTACCCCCACCCCACGAAACTAGTTTGAGTTGGTTTGAAAATGAAGTGCTATGCATTATTTTAATCTGAGTGAAAATTTTTCATTGTTCTCACAGATATTTCAACTTGAGCTGGCCAGCCTGAGCCCATTGCCAGACTGAATGTGAGTTTCTCCTGCATCCCACCCCAGAGGAATTTATATACTTGGATTTAACCCAGAGACTCTTGCTGGACTATTTAGAAAACAGTGATCTAATAATGAAGTTTTAAGTCAAAAAAGATGACTAAATGCTTCAAGTGGCATTTGGGGGCTGTATTGTGAATCTCGTGGGGCTGTTCTCTGAGGGGATGGGCTGAAGCCCTCATCTCCTTTGGGGAGGAAACATGTCACATCCCAGACACCTACATGCTCTCTTCCCTGACAGTAACTCCTCAGGGGATATTGGACTGACTCTACCACAAACACTCTTCCTAAATAGCCTTTGGAGATTTTGTCTTCTAGAGGAAAATGTCAAAGTGCTAACAGTTTCTAGGTTCTGTGATAGGGCAAAGACCCTGCTGTTAGACTGCCACAACCACAAAATGCCACTCTCAATTCTCTTGTCTCCTGATTTTAGATGATGGTAAGACAATATGAACACTATGAACTCATTGATGAGCGTCACCATCTCAGTTCTCCCGAGGTGCCATTTAGAAATAAATTTAAAAATCAGGTGGAACTACTGCATCAACAGTTTTAGTACCAGTATTAAAAGAGCAAAAAATAATAAAGCCAGTGAAATAGAAACCCACTAAAACTAGACTACAGCAGACAGCATTGACACAAGGAAAAGCTTCCATGAATACAAGGAAATAAATGGAGCTGGGACAGAACCCAAAATTCATTTTGAAACAGCTCTGACATAAAACAAGACCATCAAAGAGAGCAATCCTTGTGTCAACTGCTAAGCACCAAGGTGAGCAGACATTAGGTTCATTTAGCTCACCAAAGCTTCAGCAATGGGTGTCTATAGACATTGCACAGAAAACCTGGCAAACAGGAAATCTCTAGCTGAAATGAGTTGCTTGTTTGTTTTGACAGCACCAAAATTTTAAAACAGCTAAATTTATTCTAAAAATAATATTCATTCTTTTCAGACATCTTTTTACACTGCAGACTCGGTGTTAGGTAGAAATACAGTGTCTGCTAAGGGAACAGGATAAGAGCAAATGTCTTTAAGCCTAGCCACTTAAATCTCATTCAGTGTTGCGTCTTAAGACTTTCTCAACATAACTAGAAAATACAGCTATCCTTTTGTTGTTGGAAAGTATCTTGAAATGTGTTAAAAATCCAACCCAACTGCAGTGTCATCTTTCATTTGATTTTAGGATTGAACGGAACCAAAAGCCTAGCTCAGAGGAGAATTCCTGAGAAGGATATAACCTCTCTGCTTGGTCGCCCTCCTACATTCTTGAAGGAAAGAATGCATAAGTCGGGGACCAACGTTTCCTAAAGAAAAAACATATGGTTGTTTTTCATCCAGGCCAGGGATATATACAAAGAACAGCTAACTAAATACAATAACCATTTCACTGATTAATTCCTTTCAGGACTATTTATCTAAATCAGTAAATAGGTTATTTAAGAAAAGAAAATTTAAAAAATAACCCAAATCACAGGAACACAGCTTCTAATTAGAAACATCACAATTTGATTTTGGTTTTATTGTGGCAATGTGCCATTCTGACAATCCCAATCAAGAGATGGTGGCTGCAGTTTATTTAAACAGTAGTCCTGAGCAGTAAGCAGGTTTCCAGATGTGCAACTCCTCTACCCTGCAATCAATAAATAAAAGGAGGAGGACTGTTGGAATGCTAACATTTGTCCAGAAAATTGCTCAAAGAGTTAAAGACACAGATGATAAAAGCAGCTGCACCAGTTCTTGTCATGCTGCCAGAGTTGAATGTTTACCTAGTGCCGCATCCCCCCTAGATGGGGTGAAAAAAAAAAGGCAGAAAGTCTCTTTTCCCATTTTGCCATGAAGAAAGATATAGCAAAGCAGAACAGATTTATGTGGTAGAAGCAGACCCGTGAAGACACATTTGAATAGCTATGTGTAGGTTTCTTGGCGTTTATGTTAGCAGACATTCTGGGGCAGCATCTGCAATCTAAACAATGTCCTGTTATTCCAGAGTCCATCACTTTGCCTGTTGCTGTATTTATAATTCACGCACTCTGGTCTTACAGCCTGTGCTGCAAGAGGGTCTCTAAATTGGGATGGCTGAGCTTCGGGGTTGAATTATGTTTTATTTCTCGACCAAAGCCACAGGTGTACAGCTCTGGAAGATGCTGAATGCTCCCAATGACGGATGCTCTGCGTGTCCTCATAAATCCCCCCTGCCTAGAGTGGCGGCCGAGTATCCACAGCCCAGCCGCAGTGAGAGCACGGTCGAAGTGCAGAAGTGAGGGAAGAGTGATGATAAACCAAGGTAGGAATCAAAACCCTTTGTGTGCAGCCTGCCTTGTGGAAACTGGGCACGAGGCAGGCTGCATGGACACAAATCACTGAGCCAAGTGCCAGAAGTCGTTTTGTCTGTCCTTTCCCTCCCGCAGTGCGCAGGGAAGACTCTCCACCGACCCATGGTCCACCCTGAGGACCGGGCAGAGGATTAGCAGCCAAGGTCAAGGAATAGTTGGGCCAAAGCCAGGACAATACATCTATCATGACTGACTTCCCTGGGCCTGAGGGGAGCCCTTGCTTGGGAAAGCACTTCTTCAACAACTGTCCGGATTTCCATTGCTGGGGCACATGGTCCCACCAGCAGTCCCCCACCTGACCTGTCCCCAGTGCTTATGAGCAGCTCACCTCTTTCTAAGTCACAAGTCTTCTCACATGCCCAGGACTAAGATCTGGGCTCTGGGAGAGCATGACTGTGTGCAGTGAAAGAGCACAGAGATCCCTGAGGGCACAGACAATGTATCCTATGCAGCCCTGCTGGCTCCACACTTTACCACATCCTAATCCTTCCCTTGCTGTTATTCTCAGTGTACCTGCTGCCAAAGCATGCTGTAAATCTATAAAGGTGCATTGGATGCACACCTCAAGATAAAAATAATGAAAAATTGCAAGTCATCCTTCTTCCAGCAACTTCCCTTACACAGGCTAAGGTAACACAGCAAGAATCCACAGTCACAACTTAATGAAGTGAAAATGAATGTAAAAAAAAGCAAGAAATCCTTGATTATGTATAAGGATACCAGGAAGACAGCCAAAACTAAGTTGGGAATCCATTAGTTCTTATGTCTAATGGTGCTTCTAAATATGTATTCTGTCTGTTTCCTGGAAAGAACAGGAAGAGTTAGCATAGACTTCTTTAGGAGCAGGATATCATCTCTGAATGTTTTAAACCCGTCAGCGCAGCCTATAAAAAAATTGAGATGCAGACCCTAAGAAAAATGAGGAGAGGGCTGGACAAACAGTATTTTGCTCTTGATGGACTTTTCCTGAGTTGACTGCATCTGGATGTGTACCATGAATTTTATCTGTAAAAAATCCCCCAAACCTTAAATCTGATGCACCATATATGGGAAGAGTGTTCTTTGGGCTGCTGAAGACTGTTTGTTACAGCTAATAAAAGCCAACATCAAAGGATAATACCTTTTCCTTGATTCATTCTCAAATATAATATGGATGTGGACAATTTCAGACAAGTCTGCTTTTTTCAACACTTTGTGAGGCACAGCTTCTCTACCTGTTTTGCTTGAGTATTTCTGGATGAATGGTCTGTATGCAAAATCCTTCTTACTAAGAATTTTCAAACAAACACAAACTAAGAGACTCAGTAGAAACGCTTATGTTAGGCAGAGCTGGACATGCCTGTGAGAGTTTATTTTTATAAACATTTAGCATCTGCTCAAGAACATAAATACTCAAAATACTTTTATTATCCATATCTAGACTGTGTTATTCCCATCTTTTTTGCTAGTATGGAAGGAAATACATCATTTAATGAAACAAATACTGAGTAGCAGCAGCCAGTGTTTAGCACCTGGATATCTACTATGCCTATGGTTCCCATCCCACTTGCATGAAATCAAGTAGTTTTGTCACTGACTTCTACCAGAGACACCTACTTTCCTGTGATGTTTTAGATAAATCATGACTAGCATACTTTTCCATGTATTCTTTTGCTGGTGTGAATTCAGAACAAGTCTTCAGTGCAACCAGAAGATGATAGCTAGTGTTATTCACTAGCCTGGTTGAAAACTATCCCAAATCACACCAGCTGTGGATTAGTCAGGTTGTACTGGAGCACAGTAGAGCAGTTACATTTAGTTTGAAGTTACTGCTGAGTAGCTGCTGCTGAACACACTCACTAGTACATTTTAACACTGGCAGGAGGGCATGGGAACTTGTGAGTTAGCTTTACAAGAACATAGCAAATTTAAAAAGGAAGTTTCAAACAGTATTTAATCAGTGCGATATCTACACGTTTAAACACAGGAACTCATAAAACATGCTGCTGTTCTTGTTAGCCACTTACGGCAAAGGTCCCATGCACACTTCATGTAATAACCCTCGATACCTGAAACTTGAGAGATCTCCCAGCACAAGCAAATATTTTCATTTGTGACTGCTGGATTTAACTGTTGGTTAAATCTCCTGGACTGTGTGGGGTTTTTCGGAACTAGAGTCCAGGTAAAGCCTGCGCTCTGGTCAAATTCTTGGCTTACACACAGTGCTAGATGGGGGGTACAGCTGAGTTCTGCTCCCCTCCCTCCTCCAAGAAGGACGATAATTGTTGGCTGCAGGATACCAATTTTATCAATTCAGTCTTTGGGTGTTTTGTTCTGTACAACCCTCACTGACTTCTAACAGCTTGGACTGAGGGGCCAAAGAGACATGAAGACAAATCCAACCTCAGCTTCTGAAGGAACGTGAGGACATTCAAGCTTAAGTGAGTCCAAGTCACAAGTGAGCAGTTTGGGGCTACAGAGTAATAGAAAACTAGTGTAAAAACCATAAAGCACACAGTTATCTCTAGCCAAAGTATAAGACAAATGATACCTAAAGCCTTAAAATTGTGTTTTTCAGCTTCGACTGTCCTCAGACTGTGGAATACCTAAGCACTGCTGGAATAGGAAAATATAAGCCATAGGTGTTGTCACTGGCACAAGATACTGCACACAGCACGGCAGAAAACAAAACTGTATTCACTTGCCAACAAGTTGGCTTTTCTTCTATTTTTACTGCTAGAAAGCAGGAACAAGTTCTGCAGTAAATTAAATCCATTAAACCATGGGAGACAGGAGATCAGTCCAAAGTGTGATGCAGGATGTCTTTGTTAATAATACTCACACCAAAATCTGAAACCAAAATTTTGGGTTTGGACACCTGAAATGAAAGTGTAATTAATCTTCATAACAACAGTTCACATCCTGTTTTAAATGAAAGAACTTGGAATATATTTGGTGCTGTGGTGCAAAGATATGACAGGATGCTAAGCAAAGCAGAATATTAAAATATTGAAATGCAAATTCGTATTTCTTTTCAGGGATAAGATTTCAGTAAGATTAACTGAGCAGTCCATAGCTGTTTTTGGGCCACTGATGTGACCTCTGCACATTTGTAATGCCAACATTATACAAGGTACTACTGCTGTTTAAATAGGCTTTTTGTAGTCATGCATGAAGTTCTTATTGATTAGGTAGGACCACTTATTACTGCAGGGCAAAAATCCACCTACCTAAACCTGTAGTGAGCACTACCAACAGCAGATAACTGGACATAGGAATAAGATCCTGATTTCCAGAAACCAAATGCCCTTTGACATAGGTAAGCCCAGCTCACCCCACGGAGATCTGCGTCCAACACGACTACCCAATCTCCATCCACTAAAGTTTCAGGCCACCACAAAAACCCTTATTTTCTGTCCGGAATGCGATGTTCCCCATGTGAGCTCAGCAGAAGAGGTGTTCTGGTTGCCTCACCTGCGTCAGCAGCTGTGACCAGCAGCAGGTACTGCTCCTTGGCCTCCCGGTCCAGGCTCCGCACCAGGCGCAGCTCCCCGCTGCCCGAGAGGGTGAAGGCTCCCTCCTCATTGCCAGCCAACAGCACATAGGTCAGCTTACTGTTCAGCCCTTGGTCGTCGTCCCTTGCTACAACCTACACAAGCAGTGTAAACAGAACAGGCATCAAAGACTGAAAAATTGTATCGGGATAGAGGAAGCATTCTCTATGATAACAATCCAAATTAACAGGCTGAATTAATGCAAATGCTACAAGAATAAATTAGCTGTAATTGAAAAAAAAAACCAAACTTAACACAGTGATGGTGCATTTAAAAAGCACATTTTGAAAATATTAAATAGTTTATTATTTATTTTTCTCAAGTGTAAATACAGTAATACTTTGTTGGGGCTCAGTGAAAAATGACCCGGTATTGGCTAAGCTCTGTATGAGAGCAAGCACTGCACGTCCTGCTGTCGGATTCCATTTAGTTCCCTTCTCGGTATCTGGCACACAGCATCATCCCATGTAGGCAAAACCAGATTGAGAGATTTGTTGCACGGAAGTTGAGATGGAGATGATAGAGCAGACTCTAAAAGTCCCAGCAGAGGAGTAAGGATAGGCAGGGAAACACAAACAAAACTCCAAAGAATAGTATTAACTTTTGGAAACAAAAAAACCCACCCATACAAACAAAAAGGAAAACAAGCCAACAAAGACTGTAAATTCAATTAAAGAAAAGAGGTAACTTTTCCACTGTTTTGACCCTTTTTAATTTTGGAGGAAGGACACTGTGTATTAATACCATGTAGGCATGATACTAATTGTCAGAGATATTTATTTATTGCTGAATATACCCACCTGAAGAATAACTTTTGGGAGCGTCTCCAAATTCTCAGGGACATTCACAGAATAGGGAGAAAGCTCAAATGTGGGAATGAAATCATTAACATCCTTCAGGACAATACTGACTGTCGTGGTATCGGTCCTGGGGCTGCTCCCACGGTCAGATGACTGAACAGTCAGTGTGTAGGATGGCTTCTTCTCTCTATCCAAAGGCTTGGCCACAGTTATCACCCCCGTCACAGAATCGATACGAAACTCACTGTTGGCATCCCCGCTCACGATGGCGTAACGGACTTGCCCATTTGTCCCTTCATCTCCATCAGCAGCCAACACCTGGATTAAATCTGTCCCTGTCAAAGTATTTTCCGCCACCTCCACTTTGTAAAGCTTTTGGGCAAAGAGCGGGCTGTTGTCATTAATGTCCAGGACTATGACCACCACATCCGTGAACGAAGAAAGGGATGGCTGGCCCTTGTCTGTGGCTACTACTGTCAAGGTGTAGTTGGCCACGGCTTCTCTGTCGAGCTCCCCGGTGAGCCTCACTTCCCCATCAATGGTGCCGATGCTAAACTTGTTTCCCGGAGGCCGGAGCAGGCTGTACTCGATGTAGCTGTTGGGACCGCTGTCGGGATCCGTGGCCTGCGCTTTGAACACAACCGTGTCTATGGGCGTGTTCTCCGGCACGTAGGTCAGCTTAGGGGAGATAAAGCTCGGGGGGCTGTCGTTCACATCCAGCAGAATGATGGAAACTTGGGCTGTGCTGGTGTACCTGGAGGCTGGCAGGGGGGCCATGTCGTGGACTTGCACCACGAGGCTGTAGAAGGACTGGCTCTCCCGATCCAAGGGCTGCCGGATGCTCAGCACCCCATGGTTGTCGATGCCAAACTGCCCCGCACTGTCCCCAGACGCGATGCTGAAGGACAGCTGAGAGTTGGGACCTGGTCGGGGAGGGAGAAGAAAGGTAGATAATGTGACTTCATCTCACTGAACTAGGTATCCATATTTCTGGCCTTGTTTCCATAGGAAATATTCCTTTATTTTCCTACAGAAATGAGGACTGTACAACCACATTGAGTGTTCAGCCTCCTCACCACCATTTTTTGAATCCATCTGTTAATTTCAGCTAAGTTTCACAGTGGAGCAGAAGCCTTTGAAATTATTATTTTCTGTCAAGATAATATTCATGAAAGAGAGAGGGAGGATGTTAATTGGAGAGGCCACAGAGGGAACAACTGGCAGGGTTCATCTCTGCATTTCATTCAGCGGGAGCTCCACAGTGGCACCACAAGTAATTTTTCCCCATCTACAAGGGTTAGAGACAAAGGATTTGAAGGGTTTTCCTTCAGAAACCAAGACTCAGTAGTTCTCTGCTCACTGCACGTCTGGTTTCCTCTGTTCTTCTCAGTTCAACTAAGCAGCGTTATTATTAATGTAATTATTTCATGAATTTTTCCACTCAATTAAAAAAAGCCACAAGCAGAAATTCCCAAGCCTGGCTGGAGCAAGCCAAGGGTGAATACTGGTGAAAGGTATGCTTCCCATATATGGCATAGTGTTCCAAAATATCAAATGAACAACCCTCACTCATCTCATTATCAAAACATAGCTAGCAATTATGGTCAGGGGAGAGATTTTTAATTCCAGTAAGAGAAATGCATCCTGAAACTGGACAGGGCTGTGAAATATCCTTAAATATTCCTTGTAGGAAATAGTGTGTGCCACTGCGTCAATTCCACATTTCACTCTGAACAACTAATTATTGGGAACATCCAAATGTGGAAAAAGTTCCCTCCTCCATCTATCTTACCCCTATTTTAATTAATTTCAAAAATTGTTCTTGTTTTGCATATTCAAGACTGTATTTAGTATTAGCAAATTAACCAACTGTTAGCTACTAATTTAGCTTCAAACTAGCTTGTTCATGCAAAGAAAGCTGCCCACTTCACTGATTGCTGTGCATTTTGTCATTTTTACTCAGAAGCGCTTTTCTCTCTGAGTGAATTGCTTTGATAATAAAATTATCCCTGCATTCGATTTATTAATCTCTGCTGTTTATTATGCTCAGACTTGAGAAATCTAGTCTTATGTGTCTTTCCCCCAGTGGCTACTGTAACTGGCATCTTTCCCTCTCTCTTGTTCCTCCTGTAGGAGTCAAATTACAAAATGCATAGAACCAAACATGAAAGACAAAATATTTGATTGCAATTAAAGAAATTAATACATTTATATGACATATACTAGTGTTTCTCCATTACTTTGATCAAGTGAAGGACAGTAAGAGTTTAATGCTACTCTGCTTTTTGTTCAGTTGTATTTTCAAATGACTAATTATATATATATGAAAGTCTTGATTTCAGTAAAGTACTTTCTGGCAATTCAGGATTTTTGGAGATGGGTAGGATTTGGGTCCTGCAAAAGAAAATTACTTTTAAAAATACCCTATTTCCTCCTCTCCCCTCCAGTGTTTTCTATGGTGTTTATTCTTAAGAAAAAAAAAAGTTTGTTATTCCTTATCTCACATCCATGAACATTTCATTCTTTGTCCTGTATTGTCATAGGTTCTTCATGCTGCTAATACTTATATAAATTAAACTATGAAACAGAAAAGTTGCCTAAATATCAGTGGAGCCAGGAAGGGCACTTAATGAGCTATTCTCTTTTTTAAACACAGCATTCCAGCCAAGCTGGCATTCTGCACCTCGTCCATCCCCCCCTTCCAAGGTTTGGAGCTGGGCTTTTCTTAGAAAGAATGTAGGGACATCCTCTTTGCTGAACCTTAGGTTTATTTAATCTGAGGGTTCATCTGATAAAACACTGAAAGGACAGACACGGAGTCACCAATTACAGGATCACACTTTTCAAAGGGTTTTGTTTCTGTTTTTGTTTATTTATTAATAAGACTAAAAAAAAGCAAACCAAAAAACAACCCCCCCCCCCCCGCTATTCTATAAATATCTGTAGAATTCAGCTGGGAAATTACACCAGCTTTTCCTGGAGGAATACCTAACCAAAATTTTAACAAACTGACAAACATGCATGTGCTATCCTCTGAGAATTTTCTTGTTAATTCTTTGTTGAAAAAATAAAATCTGAATTTCAAAATGAATCAGTTTAAGGTAACTGAGTTCTTTAGTATATATTATTATATTATTAAATATCCAAGAGCTGTAGCTGATATTTGCTATGGACCTGTATATGAAACAGTCCAAGCTGAGATAAACAGTTGCTGTTTCCCAAGGGGTGGGCTGAATAAGAAAATGAAAACTGGAGCAGTTTCACTATCACCATGTTTCTTTCTTTTATCAGTGTTTCTCCTAAAACAACAGCCATATCTCATTATGAAACAATGTCTTTTCAAAGCTCTTTCAAACTATAGCTTCATGTAACATAAATAATCAACGAAATCATATTTGTATGGAGTGTATTATCTGTGAGCATATGGAGAAGAGTATAATACTAGCATTAGCTATTTCTGTGCTCTAGATAAACATAAGATGACACAAGATAACATGTTTGGGCTTGAAACAGAAACAACAGTAGATCATAACATTTGCTTAAGTTACATTCTTATGGGAGAACTCAACCTGGTATGTTCTTGGAATGATATTTCTTCCCTATTAATTTTAAATCCAACCTCATAGAAAAGCAAGTGTGCCAGAAAATATAAAAGGCAAGATATCTGACTTATTGCATTGCTCCTCAAGTTCTCATTTGCCTCCTTGATAACTGAGTGTGTGATGAATGTGAATTGATATGTCAGTGCTATCATATAGTTCCCGTCCACTGTGCACAGATGGAAATTAATGTATGAGGTGCAAGAGAAAAGGAAAACAGACTCATAATAGCGAAGTGAAATTGACTTCAAAAAGGTTTGAAAACAAGTGCTGTAGTCCTGACAGGAAAATAAGATATGAAAGAGAAGAGAGACACAAACCCATTTAACTGCAAGTCTGGAGGATCAATCCCTTCCTTGGGTATGCATGATACAAGTGAAAGCTCCTCCTCCAACTTGTTTAGTTTACATAAAATAAAAGCCTTAACAAGTGTGGTGAAAGAGAGATTCATGCATAAACAGCCAGTATCACAAAGTTATGACTTCTGATTTGTATGGAATCTCTTCTCCCTTCCTCAGCTTGATCTCAAAACCAGTTACACAATTTTTACCATGGAAAGTTCCATCCATCAGCACAAAATTTATCTCCCCACAAAAATTTTGGGAGTCCAACAACTCAGCATTTCCTAAGGAAAAACTGCTTTGCTGAGCAATCTTGGTAAATTCAGTCAATTTAGGTGCACAAAGAGTGATTCTTCAAAGCACGTAGATGCTTTGTGCTTGAATCACATTTCAGCGTGAGACACTTGCAAGGGCTCCGCTGAGCCCCTGTCAAGTTGAGAAGAGACATGGTTGCTCAACATGCCACAAAAATAACCTTCACCTTTAAAGTCACTGTGAGTGTTATGAAGAGTTTTGCATTAAGGATAGTGTCTGTGGACACATCAGAAAATGCGGTACACAATGGAATGTTGTTTATGCATTTTATGGCCATAATCTATAATTCTTCCTGCTTGGGCACAAACTGTATGGCAAAATGGTTAAGCAAGCTATAAAAATTGTACCTATTACACTCAACACATTAACACCCTCTAGATGGCATAAATAATCCCAGTATTAAAGCTCATTTCAATGGGGAGTTTTCCTAAGATCTCTTTCAATATGTTTTTTAACTTCCACTATCAACAGCTTGTAGATGACAACTGTCTTAATGATAGACTTAAAAGTTATACTGCATTTAAGATGACTGCAGATAACATCTGATATTACCACAATCCCCTTCAGAATTTACAACAAACTTTCAGAAAAAAAAAAACTTGGCAGACTTAGGTCTAATTTAAATATGAATTTAAGCATATGAAAGCAGCAACTTATGGGTAGCCTTAATTTTCCCTTTTTTTAGTAAGTCTTCTAACACATTGCTAAGGTGAAGCACAGATTTATGACCACAGACACAGAACATGAGGGGACTCCTACCGTCATCAGCGTCGGTGACACTGAAGTTGAGGATGGCAGATCCAGGGGGCAGGTTCTCCATCAAGGAAGTGCTGTAGGAGGCCATGCTGAACACGGGCGGGTTGTCATTGACATCCAGGATGTTGAAGTACACCCTGATGGCCGTGGACTGGCCTCCCCCATCCTCAGCACAGACGGTGAGGATGTAATACTTCTGTGCTTCGTAGTCCAGGGCCCAGGTCAGGTTGAAGACCCCGGTGACGGGATTCAGGAAGAAGATTCCCTCTTCATCATCCTCGCTTATGGTGTACGTGATCTCCCCATTGACGCCTGAGTCATCGTCGGTGGCAAGAATGGCTGCCACCAAGGAACCTGCGTGGCACAACAGCAGAGCACCATCAGGCACTTGCAACAGGCAAGAGCCAGCTCAGCATCAAGCAGATCCATGGATGAGAGATGCCCTCCAAGAGAAGCTCAGGCCTTGACACTGTCTGAATAACTACTGCAAAAGGTTTTTCAAAGCTGAAAGGGACATCATATTCTTGCTTTTACTCAAACACCATAAGAAATGGCCAAGAATTGTTTTTATCTTTATGCAGATTAGAAATCAACAGGGGCAAAAACACCCTTTGTCCTGCTAGGCATTGTCTTCCTATGACTCAAAGGACCTTCCCTTTGCCGCAGACAATCACAAGTTCGGGAACCTTGTAGATATTTCTTTCCAACAGCAGAACCCAATACGTGAGTACAAACCACATAATCCACCTCTGCTTTTTGAAACAGTGCCTTTGCAGGGTAACTGTGGTTAGAAAACTTAAACCTTATAGGGGTCTGTTCTCCGCTGTTTTCTGAAATTCAACACCCTGTGAGTTTGTGCCAATGTTTTAATTTCTCCATGGCTGCCCTCGCATGACTGACCTATCTGACTAGAGTTTGGAAATCAAGTGTCACTTTTTAGTATTTCAAACACTAATTATAATTAAGATCAGCTCATTTCCAAGAAAAGAAATTATTAAGTTTCCTTTCCCTGGAACCAGATGAACTACGTGCAGCACAGTGAACTACTTTCAAGCAACTTGATAATGAAAACTGCTTGTATCATCAGAACAAAGAAGAGGGCTGAAATCCCCTTTAATCCAGCTGGATAGGCCGGAATTTTTCACACACATTTGATGATCTCAAGTTTTAACGATTTTTTAACTGCAAGGGGAATGGGGATTACTCTCTGGGATAGAAAGTGGATCCTTGAAGGGAAAAGCTCATGGTCCTTCCCCTCTGGGTGAGCCTGCCAGCTGCTCCTGGACTGCTGGAGAGCAGAGCAGGAGAAGATGCAGTACTTTAATACAAAATCAGCCTATTTATTCCTTCAGCATCCACCACTGCCGAGCTGGGTGTAAAGCACTAATGTACACCCTGTAAATGATTAACGAGAGAAGTCTCATTTTAATGTGGTGGGAATTAGGCTTCCCTTTTCTAGAGGTATTCCTGCTGAAACAGACCGACACCCAAGATTCTGAGAGAAAAGAGAATGGCTGGGGATCAGCAACCAAAGCACTCTGTGCTATACAGACATCTCAATTACTTCCAGATCAGATTCCAAGGCACAGCTGATTGTACTGTAATTCTTTAATGCAAAACACCACCAAATTTTGCAACATAGACTGTGGGGCAGAATGCAAAAGTTGGAGGCATGGGGGTAACCTTAGTTCTCCCAAATTGAGACTCCTATGCTTATGAAAATCCTAATAAAACCTTGAAAGCTATCACCACGTCGTTTAGATCTCCTTGGTTCATTCATGTTTTAGAATAAGTTTCTAAGATGCTACTGGCAGTACTGCTTTTGTACTAGCAATCTGCATAAAATCTTGGAAGTAATATTAATTTCTCACCTGGAGACATGTAATAGAGCACAGTATTTGAAAACATTTTTTGATCTAAACACTTTTTATTTTACAACCCCTTTTTCATGCATCAAAATACACTCTTGCATCCAAACCCAGCTTTAAACAAAGAAAACAACCACTTGAGAGGCCAGTGGTCGTATTTCCACGTCCTGTTTACCTGGAGTGGCATCTTCTGGGATGTCAAAGGAGTACACTGGCTTGGAGAACTTGGGGATGTGGTCGTTGACATCGCTGACGGTGATGTTTATCCTCACGTCCGAGGACTGCAGGCCGTCATCGGCACGGACTAGCAGGGAGTACTTGGAGCGGCGCTCACGGTCCAGGCGCTTGGTGGCTATCAGCTCCCCCGACTCAGGGTCAATGTGGAAGCTATCATCTGCTCCACTGATGATGGTGTACGTCACCAGGGCATTGGCTCCCTAAGCCAGAACAGAAGTGGTCAAATCGCCTCCTAGGCCAGGAAAACCACATCATAACTTGCAGTAAGACAAGGATCGTTCCAGTAACTGCGCTCGGAGATTATTTTTCAGAATCCAGTTTCCTTTAATAAACAGCCTTCCTTGCCCAGTTCCTGCTTCAGTCCCACACGCACAAAGTTTTTATTTATGAGATGTGAAATTATAATCTGATTACCCAGATACTTTGTGCTCCACTCTTTGTAAAAGGATTTCATCCAATCAATACCAAAAAACTCTGTTACCTGTTTTAGTTTCAAACCAGCATCACCGAGCAGTGCGACTTCTTAATAAGGATCAATGTTTATTCTTGTTTTATCTTTGAAGGTTAAATTCAGGAGAGGGAAGGAGGGAGGACCTGGGGCAGCCATGTGGCAGCACTTCCAGCCACCACGCAGGGCAAGGGCCACAGCTCCTGGTCAGGAGAAACTCACAGAGGCTGTGCTTGCAGCAGCCCCTCAAAGGTCAGTTTCTGCATGGAAATTTATTTATTCATGTAAATAAAAAAAACCCAAAGTGACAAATCACACATCATTAAAATCACAGTTCTGATCTCTTGGGTTGTGCTGCAAGTCAAAAGTATTTGCTTTTGGGTCAAAAAATTTCATTTATTCTTGGGGGAAAGAAGAAGCATTCATGTGGACTTTGAGCATTTTGGTTGAAAGGAAAATTAAGGAAAAGTAATGTTACATAGAAAAATGTCATCTACTTCTTTTTCCAAGAGAGGCTTAGGGATACTGAAGGTTTGGTAGCCTCTAATATCAGATACAGTACTCTAAACCCTGTGTGCTGATGGTGCCTGGAAATACAAGCAGGTATTTACTGTGCCCTCCTCTGGTGCCAGGCCAGAGCTCAGGTCTGACAGCTGAAACCTGCTGCTGACATGCCAGTGGCACTTCTGCAATGAACAGCAGATCAAAGAGATATGGCAGAAAGGAATTCTAGGGCTGTTTCAAATACTTCTGCCTACAAAAACAAATCAACAGAGATAAACACCTGCTTGTATTTGTGAGAGGAGAGACAAGTATTAGTTACCTGACTTTACCAGAGTGCCCCGTGCCAAACTTCCTCTCTGGGGTGCTGCTTCAAAGAGTCAAACTGAGCTAACTGATAAAAGGAAATTTAGAAAGAAAACAGGTTTCTGCAGGTGCCCAGCCCCGCAGAGATGCACGCAGTTTTTCGTCTGTGTGCTCAGGTGTGCCTAGGGAATGTCACATGATTTCCTCCAATTGTGTGGCTTAGCCATCACATCTCATGAGAATTTTCAGAGGTGATCACATTCTTCACCCCATGTTTGACCAGCCAGAGTGCTTCTAACAGAGTTTAGCTAAAACCACAGCCATGTATGATACTGGTTTATACTTTTCCCTCAGCTTCAAAAAGTAAGGGGGAATAAAAAGGTATCTCAGACCAAAGCTGCACATCACCAGGAAAACTTGGGCTCTTTGTAAAGAGTTGGAGTTAGAAATGTTCTGTCAGGGAAATTGAAATAATTCCTTTTGATAAAAACACTGACTGATTTCTCTCTAAGGTAACAAATCACTTCCCACTGGATGGAGTGCTTCAGAAGTGGTAATAGATTAGGTGCGGTTCAGGAATGGTTAAAAAGAGGCTGGAGCATTATTGCTGTAATCTTAGATATATTTGCCATACCACACCACAGAGTGGTAGCTCAGTATTTACTGCTTCCTAAAAGAAAGCCAAGCAGACAGAACTTTTGTTACAGAAGTGCACCTTTCCAAAATCCTGGGTTTTGTCTGTATATCAGGCTACTACTGGAAAATAAAGGGAAAACCAAAATATTTACAATCACATTCCCAGGGGTGTTCCCGTGGTTCCCTCTGTAGTAGTAAGATTAAGTACACCAATTAACAATTACAGGAAGACTGACCAAGCTATCAGAAAAAAGGCCAGGAATAAACTTCTCCTGAGGAGGTTGAATCACCCTGTTATTGAAAACAAAACTGCTTGTTGTTGTCAAGTGTAACTCTATATTTTAATGACAACACAAACTTTTTGTCTGATTATATTGACTTTTTAGTAATTTTCCTCATGGAAAGAAATGGTTCAAGCCAACAAAGATAACATGATTAACATTTTTTAACTTAAGTTTCTAAAATAAATGAATGCATCAATAGAATGGTAGTTTCTTTGTAGTACCTTAGTTGCAGCATTCTCATAATAATGAATCTCAGAAGGCAAAACTCTTTTGCAAACAAATTCATGTACAGAGCACACATTTTATCATTATTTCTTTCCCCCTCATTTTGGTTAAATAAAACCTTCTTTTGGAAGGGATAATATTAATCTTTGTTGGGTCTAGTCAAAGGGAAAGCAGGCATTATCAGAGTTTTAATTGTTCTCCAAGGCTTGTCTCAGATTAATTTTACTGCACACCTTGGAACTGGGCTCAACTACAACATCTTGGTTTCAAAGTTACTTTAGACCTCCACAATACTGGACAGAACTTTGTGAATGACTGCCATGATTCCTGAGGCTAAGGGATGAAGAAAACATGTCCAGAATGGCACTTTTAATACCAACATTCAAAACTGAATTCATGCTCCTACCTCATCAGCATCCATGGCTGTCAGTTGCAGTATTTTAGATCCATCCCCTATGTTCTCCTCTACAGTCAAGTCAAGCATGTCTGTGGGGAATACTGGTGGGTTGTCATTGATATCCTGAAGTGTTATTTCTACCTGTAAAAAGAAGGAATAGGAAAAAATTGGAGTGAGCACTGGACATGGATTGGACCTGAATGTTACTAATAAAATAATTCTGAAAGAAATCAGGTAGATTGCTCTTAATCATATGAATTAGCACATTCCCTAATCACACTAAAAATAGGAAAAGCCCATCCGGATATTAAAATTCCACATTGTTACAAAATACTCCTAGGAAAACCTCTAACACAAATAAAGTTAATTTGACTTGTTGATAGCAACTGATTTTAAATGGTCCTAGTCTAGTTTATTCTGGAAGAGATCCACTGATAGACTGTCACTGTAATCCTCAAAGTCAGCCTCTGGAGAATAACTGCCAAGTGCCGGGGCAGGAGATCGTTCAACCATTAAATGCTGCCTGACATAAAGATGAGGTGGTGTAAAATTCTCTCTGAAATGTTTATATATTGGCAACTCTCCGTTCCGAGAGGGGGAAAAGACACCCTTGCACGTAATATATTTTATAACAAATAATCTCCTTTTCTCTCTCTCTCTCAAAACTCCCCTCTAATTGCAAACATAAACATTACTTGAGCACCCACTAGCATCTACTCTCCTTGACTATCCAAAACTCAACAAATGTTCTTTTCACATGCCATATTTGTATGCTTTTCCAAGTAAGAATGATAGTTCCTGAAAGGTTGTTTTGTGATCTTTATGCCTAGTTTTTCATAAGCAAGATTGTTGCCCTGCTGATGGTAATTCAGAAAGATGCAGAGCTACGTTTTCTCTTGTTGCTGGGTCTAGAACGTAGTGTTCCAAAAAGACACAGCTGTTTTATATTTATCTTGGAAAAAAAAAGTACGGTTTTGGACCCAAAATATTGAACAGTTACCAAACTCTGAAGACCCATTAAGGAGAAAATGAGTAGCTGAAAGAACCGCGGAACAGAGAAAGGTAAAGGCAAAGGTATGGATGGCTTAAATTGACAGACAAAATATTATTTATGCTACAGTATCTGCTATACCCTTATCCACAAGGATTCTCCAGACACTCAGTTGAAAATATATGGATTGGGCTGCTCTGGATATAACCAACACAGACATTTCTGGTGATCCAAAAATCTATGATTTCTGCTGTTTCTAGTCCCCTGTCATAACATTTTCTTGTCTGTTCTGTTTTCATAGGAACCACCAACTGCCAAACTGTTCTGACTTGATCACCCAAATAATCCCACAGAAAAAATATTATATTAATATTAGGGTAATATTAATATAATAGCTATAGGTGCTGGAAGTGGAGACAGAACAGGGGTCTTTTATAGAAGGCCATTATTTATTTATTCCCTATTTAATCCCCTTGGCAACTCAAAAATGGTACACAAAACACTTCACAGCCTGAGACAGATCAACCCAGAAGGTTTTATCATTAAATTTATACCCCTGACAGCAGAAGCAAGAAGGACTGCTGAGCAGAGCATCATGAGCAGCGATCGACAACCACCTCACCAGACGCAAACTTTCAGAGAAGAAAGCAGCCTAGGTTTGTTTTCAAGGAAATTGGGTGACAATTAATCACACAAATGGGAGGGATGTGGCGGAAACGACAGATGAAGGATTTCGCCAGCCCTCCTTGCCCATAGAACTGGCACAGCACACTCTTCCTGCTTTCCTCCCCGAAGTGCAGCATTTCCCCAGACACGGTTTCAAGGTAAAGCAGCTGCACAGCTCTGCAATTTATCTGTTCCTACCAATATGTGTCATTCACAGCTAATGTTTCAGCTGCAGGTGACATTTCACCACCAGAACCCATTTTCATGATGAGAGATTGCCCTTTGTACAAATCATATGAAAAATATGTGACAACTTCTGGGGGGTTTGGGATAGGAGCTATGCATCACCTGCAGCTTGAATAATGTGAAATAGTGAGGCTCCAAGAACACAGATGGCTAAGGATTGGGGGACAAATAAGTTAATTATAAGGTCAGATTCCAGAGAAGAGAAAAAAAAAGAAGAATATAAGAGGCAAATTTATTCTGAAAAATCCGTTCACAAGTAAACAAAGAAACTGTATTTTATATCAAAGACGTGCTTTAGATGGCGGAAAAAATAAGAAATTCTCAAACAAGGATGAGAATTTTTTAGAAAAAAACACAACATTTTAAAAGAGCATTTACACCATGATTTATTACTTATCCACAAGGCTTAGATAATGAGTATTGCTTCATAATTCACCATTGGCTCAGTCTAATTAGCATCTGTATCTAAATCTATCTTTTTACTTCTGCTAGAATTTATGACTTCAGCTTACAAACAGAACTGCAGACCTAGGGAATAAGATCCTTGGGTGTACTCATTTGCAGAAATTTCACTAAAGTAATCATAGAATCACAGAATGGTGTGGGCTGGAAGGGACCTAAAAGATGATGTAGTTGCACACATTCTGCCAGGGATGAGGATGTCACTCACTAGACTAGGTTCCTCAGGGCTCATCCAGTCTGGTCTAGGACATCTATGAAAAAAAAAGATTTGAGAAAAGCTTCACATTTTCCCCAAACAAGAGTCTTTCACATGTCATTTAGGAGAGGCTCTCATACATCCTGAATGAGATCAGATGTAAACTGAATATCCAGAAGCTCACAAATTAATTTCACTTTGAAATTATTCCATAAATTCCAACATGAAGCAGAAGCCACGGGAGAACCACAGCCACAAAGTCTTCCATTGCCACAGGGCACTGGAAGATTGCAGCATCTCTTATCACATTTTTACTGGAGAAGAAAAAGAAAAGAGAAAATTCCACAAAGCTTTAACCAAAGATTTAAACTAAACCTTTTCCCAAACAACTGCTTCTATCTTTCTAATCCCACTTCATATTTGCATAAAGAAATCAATGTGTGCCACTTTAGGAAATACATGGTTTGATTATTATCATATGCCACCAATTAAAAATTAAGTGTAATTCTGCCCTGGACTTAACGAAGGCAAGACAAGGTGCTCGTGGTGGTGTCACCAGCTGTTTGCACCACAGGAGGCACATTCCAGAGGGTCTACAGATCACATGCTGATCTCAGCACACATGATTCTCCCGGCTCACACTGCTGGCAAACCACTCACCAGCGACAGCAGCAAGTACAAGAAATATCTAGGAAACTAAAGGCCTCGAAAACTCAAATACACCACGGGATGGAAAACAAGGGAGCAGAAGGGATTTATCCAAACCTTGGAAGGAAGGAAGCATTACATACCAATGCCTGTAGAACTGCAGGAAGCACATGCCCAGGCTACATGGAAAGTGGTAATTGCCACCCCCTTGTCCAAATCTATCCAAAATGAGGAATATTCTTCCCTGACCTCAAACTCATCATTCCGTGCAAATCTAGGATGCAAAGGCAGATACAAACCAAACACCTCACAGCACTCAAAGTACTGAACTATGCAACAACAATTTCTGCAACTTTCCATCTGACAAATCCTCAATTCTTATTTGTAGCAACAGCAACTTTTAATACAAGACCCAAAAGTTCTTACTGCCACTCATCAGACTTAAATAGAATAAAACACAGAAAGAGCAAAGATAGTTAAGTGTCTTTGCACCTTTTTTATTCTCTAACTTGCCCTCTCCTGTGGTCCAGGCACTGATGGGGACTTTGCTCCTCTCAAGAGCCTTGAATTTCTTCAGAAGCCATGAGAACACAAATAGTTACAGACTCTCCTGAATCTCTTAAGACTGATGGAAAAATGATTAATAGATTCATAATATTGACTTGCTTTTGTTGTTCAGAGGAAAATGAAAAAATTAGAAAGCTTTGGTCAATCAACATGCACATAGATCTCCACAAAATCACTCTACTTTTGTACAAATTCTAGTACAGTGCTTTTCCTTCACACATTCAATACATCTAGAAAAAAAAGACTGAAAATCAAAGCTTTCCCTTGGAGCTTATTCTTCAGACAAACACACATTGTTTATTTACCAACCCTTGTAAAATAAACACAGTAATTTTACATATCAATTTCTATGCAAACCATCTTTGTGTAGATTTTTTTAATTAGTTTTATTTGTGTGCTTGTTTTATGTTTGACTCAAGCTAAGATGCAAAAACAGGCATACAACAAACCACAGAGATCAGCAACATAGAAAGCCATACAATACCACAAATTTCCCTGTGCATGAATCAAATTTCTCCTTCACAGGCTTAATAATACTCTCACAGTGTCCTGCCCCTGCTACAGTTGCAGATGGCCAGCCCATCCTCATCTGTGACAATTCGATCGCTGTAGTCTGTTGTCACAAACATTTTAAAAGCAGAGGAAGTAATAATTGCCTTGATCTTGTTACGATTCTTATTTGCCGCTCAAATTAGCCTCTTGTGTTTTTCTCCCTAAACAAATTCAGAACAGACTGAGGCAGGGCAGCACTCACTTCAAACAGTTCTGCCACAATTTACTCTGAATGTAGTTAGAAAAATAGTTCTTTCTCCATTCAGATAAACCTCAGCTGCTAACAGATATAGGAATCATATCAAGACCTCAAGTTTTAAAGCAAACAGATCTATCAAAGCATTTAGGACATAAATTATTCTTCAGCTTACTCAAAATAATTTGTTGAATTAAGCCGCTAAGAGATGAAGTTTCACTTCTCAGAGCAAAAACACCACTTCAATTCCACTTCAAAAATACTAGTACCCCAGGTAACTATTACTGAACAGGCTAGACAAGGTCCACACTCTACATAAAAAGCTTAAAATGAAAGTTTTATTCTGGAAAAAGAAATTATTTTAGTGGCAGAGTTTATGAGCTACAAAGGTATGTAAAATAAAACATCGCTCTGCAAGGCAGTGTGCCAAATTCTAACCAATCATAACACCTTCCATAAACCAATATGTTCACTTGGCCAGACCCTATCCTTCTGTTTTACTACAGTTATTAACATTTAGTTTTCTTTTATTCCAAAGTCAGGAGCATTTACAGACAGAACAGCTTTCTGAAGTTCTTCCACCTATCAAATGACAATGAGAGGAGGAAAAAGGATGACACAGGAAACATGAATGAGTTCACATGGCAGCAGCAAGTTTCCCTGGGAGTCTGCAAAGAATAATTCTTGCTTGAAGCCATGCTATCCATGGCACACAGTGGATCAGAGATCTAGAGATAGAACATGATCTGAGGAGGGAGGAACTCCGAGATGCCTCACGCTTTTGATGCCTCTTCAAAAGCTACAATCATTTGAGTGCAGAGGCAACAGCTTTTCTTTCAATTTATATGGTGTTGAGTCATTCTTCTTCCTTTTGCCTGCTGTTGTGATGTTCACTGCCTCACTCAGGAGACACCCTCTAATAATCCATGAACAGCACTGCCACAAATCACCCTGGAGACTTTTGTTTATGCCTAAGTCATTAGATGATCCTTCATCTTAAAACAAAATTAAGGAGCTTTTTCTTCTTTGCTGGAGACCATGACAGCACATTATCAATTTGAACTGAATAAAAGTGAAAGGATTTTATCTCCACCTCCCTTGGAAAATGTTCCAAGTAATCTCATTCATGATGATAAAAGGAAAGAATAGAACTATTAATTCACCCCATCCATGTAATTGACTGAAGAAGCTGGCCAACACTAGTCATTTTTTGATTCTTGTCTTCATCAGTTCAGCCTTCTTCTTCATCCAGCAAACAATGATTCCCTAATCCTGGAAAACACACATGCATGTGTAGATTCCTTTTTTAAACGGACGTGAGTAACCAGACTGGCCACTCACACCTGTGAAGTTGTAGTTACACTCAGTGCTCGAGGACCAGTGCATAGGTGCTTCCTCCAAACTGGAGAGGGAATGGGGAGATAAAGGACCAGAGTACAATGCATTTCTGGAAATACACTTTGAGGACAAAAAGAAGAAAAATCCTCTTTGAAAGTAATAAAATTTTACATAAATAAATGAATCAATAAATAAATATAAAACCCCATTACCCATCTTGACCCAGTTTCCCACCTTGCTCTAAATCACTGGGAAACAGTAAGTTTTAGGGTAAAAAATAAACACTTATGCTTTAAAGTTACTTGAATACCCAATAACAGCAGAGCTCAGGAAGGTGAAAAACCTGAACTACTGATCACGCGCATTTACAATTTTCACAACAAGATGGAAAGCCCATTTGTAAAGAAAATATCTTGGGAAAAGGCAATAGCTGAGGCTGAATGAGGCATCTGAATATCCCATTTTCCACGAGGCAAACAATCCCAGTGCACGCTAGCACAATAAAAATCACATTAGTCTATTGTGCTGCAGGCCAGAAAACCTGTTAAATAGAAATGTCATGTTGTTAAGAATCCCACTATTAATAGGGGGAAGATTGCAGCTGGGGAGAAAATGTGGGGGAAAAGTGATAAAAAGGCACTCTTTGGGAAAAACAGAAATTTAAAAAGCCAGGTTTAAAAGACTTAATTCTGATATCTGAGGTCAAGCTTAATGAATGACAGGATGTGAAAGCTGTCCAAGACCCCACCACTGCCCACTTCAGTTGCCCCAAAGCAAATAAAACATCAATCTGGTATACAGACAACAGTAATTTAGAATAGGGATTATAGAAATATTTCCTTTTACCTTACGGAATCAGGAATTACTACTGAATACCAGCCTGGAAATTGTTTAGAAACTTAGGGCTCAATGCACTTTGGAAACATGTTTTGCTTTGTCCATTAAATAAACATGCAGGCATCCTTATAAATGTTATTATGATTAATATGTAGTGCTGGAATTTCCCAAGTAATTTTAATCTGTGGGCTCCAACTCCAGCATTTTAACACTGAAAAACCCTCCTGAAGTTAATATCCTATTATGCAAAGTTTAGTAGGGTGACTTGATGTTTTTCAATCAAGAAACTCTTATAAATCATCGCTATAAAGTTCTGGGAGATGAGAGTGATCAAAGCCACTGGGATTTAATTGACATTATCAGAAAAATCCTAGAATCACAGAGTAATTTGTGTTAGAAAGGACCCCTCAAGACCATCCATTCCAGGCTCTCTGCAATGAGCAGGGACATCTTCACACAGACCAGGTTGCTCAGAGCCCCATCCAACCTGGCACTGAATGTTCCCAGGGATGGAACATCCACCACTTGCCTGGGCAACCTGTGCCAATGTTTCACTACCCTCATCATGGAAAATTTCTTCCTTATACCTAAATCAGGTATACCTAAATCTGACATATACCTGATATACCTAAATCTGCTTTCATCATCATTTAAAACTAAAATTCAAAAAGAAGCTACTTCCTTCCATTGTCCCTAAGAAATATTGATCCTAGTGCTGTAAAGAAAAGGTGCCATAATTGTTCCATTTTCTCTCCTTTTTTTTAGCCCTATCTGTTAAGGTGACCACTGGGAGTTGCACTGCCTGGAGTCTTGATTAAATGTTTCATTGCATCCAGAACACTTCATCATGCAGCATAGCCAAAATCTATTATGGCTTGCAAGTGACTCATACTTTAGCTATGAGAAAACCATAATAAAGAGCATTTTACATAAAAATGCCCAAAAGGTTGGTAATTTAATCTTGATTCTAAGTAGTATGCAAGGTCTCTGTGTCCAGCCTGTGCAGACAATAAGGCATTGTCTGGAAATGTGTTACCTACTGTGGTTACATCTAACTTTTTTTTGCCAAAGTCCAGATGAAAGACACTGAAAAGAAACAATCCTGTCCCAGCAGAAGGCCACCAGCCAGGATGGAACACTATTACAACACAGAAGATTTAAAAAAAAACTTTTCCTAAAGGCAAAGCAAGCAATGCTAAAATTCTAATTCTTTCTGAAAACAGTATTTTAAGGTAATTTAAGCACTACATCATTTTCTGCACCCTCAGAAGAGACACAGTCTCACACGCAGCAAAGGGAATTAAAACTGGATTAGGGAAAGCACTACTCAAACCTTGGCTTATTTAACAAAGTAACAGCACACCGACTTAAAACACACATCAAAACATACAGAATCATAAACATGAAAACCCAGTATGATCCAACTTCACAGCAAATGGGAGATAAATATCAAATTGGTACAAGGGATAAACTGATAAGAAATGCCACAAGCAGTTATGTTTCCCCTTCCCTCACCACCAGAACCATAATGAAATACAGGTTATTTTGTCAGTACTGGTTAATGAATAACATGTATAGTTCAGTCAATATTCATACAGTTTTTTAAAAAGACTGATTGCAGGAATGAGTTACTTTGAACTCCATTTCAGCAGATCTAATTAGCACACGAAAAACTCTCCCAGGTCTGCCCAGAAACTGCAACCCAGTGGCACCAAGGTAGAGCTCGGCTGACACTAAGGACCATGAAAAAGTTCTGCACTCACCCCTCCTTTCCACGAATGCTGGATGTGCACACACATGGCCCTACAGCATTTCCCCAGGTAAAAGGGGTGACTTTCTCATAAAAAACATTGCTTCTTCGGCATCTAGTACCACCTCTGGTCACAAACTCAATTCCAAATACCTGCCAAACCAACACAAGGACTTGCTAGTGACATTTTTTTCTCTTTTTGGATTTTTTTTCTTAAAGCAGTATACATTTGGGATCCATTTGGCTTATAACTTTGCATTTAATTAAATGAGGTCTACTGCCATGTAGTAAGAAATGGATTGAATTGGTAAGAACATTTCAGTCTGTGCCAGAAAAAAAAAAATAGGGATAAAGTCAGAAATTGCAAGCATTAGAAGTTCAAGAATGGGAATGTCACACCTCTAAATTAAATAAATCACCTAATTAAACTTACAGGTGTGACATTTAAGACACATGCAGTCATCAGGACAATGTGATAAATCCATCCAATCACTGAAAGCTGCCCAAAAAGCAAAAGAAAACCTCTTTACCCAGACCCATGAGAGAGGAAGCACTGCTATAGACATTGAGACACTATATTCCCTTGCACTCACAGAAAACAATCTGATATTTAAGATATATTTAAGATTTATTTAAGGTACAGGACTGAATGCTGACTGATATTTTGCAGTTATGAGGGTTTCATATGTGGCACCTTCTTGAGAAGAATCCCTCCAAGAATCTAAATAGACTTTAGGCAATAAAACACACAAGGCCAGCGTGTTACTTTCCTCTTTCACATTTAGAAGTACAAGGCCATTTTACAGAAATTAGTAAAGGTTTTTCCCCCCACAGCATCAAAAAACTGCTAGCAGGGAACTGTCAGGGCTAGAAATTCCAAATATTTCTTTATCCTTCTACAAATTTCAGGGAAATGCCTTCCTCACCACATTCCTCTTTTGCAGACTACAGGCTTGTGCAGCAGCTTCACATCTGGTGTCAGGGAGGGCCCCTTCCCTGTGGCCATAGGCCACTTGAGGCCAGAAAGGCTTTTCTTCTGTGGCCACAGATGGACCTTTTCATGTGGCTGCCCTCAGCACAGCCAGCTGGCAGTCGAAACGACAGTGGCACGGTCAAGAACTTCAACCCACTGGGCACACCAGCCCTCCTTTATTCTGCTTCCCTCCCACAGTTCAGAATTTTTTATTTTGGCAACTGGATCTTCAGGCATATCTTTCTTTCCCCAGTTATCTTTCTGGTCTGCCATGGCTGTGGAATCTTTAATAAAATTATTCAGTAAGTCCCACATGATAACAGTATCCTGATGCACTGTCTGTTGGACCAACAACCTAGACAAAAAAAGAAAGTCCTACATGCCTCAAAACCTAGTTTTTCTGCCCAACTAGAATCAACATGTCTACATTATCTCTTCTTGAAAAAATTGCTGTTTCTGGTGATGAGGTTTTGCAATAAAGCCTTTCTTGAAGTAGAATAAAAAAACCTCTGTATTAGTCTTTTACCAAACCATGAACATTCAAATTTGCATATAACTACAAACTTTCATCTCAAAAATTATTCTAAATAGCGGAATAACACATTTCTTTTGTCCCAGGAATGTGAAAAGTGGCTGAAACTCCACTTATAGAGTTCTGCATGTCATCCAACAATTTTTGTTTCCCTCACTTACTTTTTGAATTTTCTTACTCAGCTGTTGAACTTCGGATTTGACACAGCAAATTTAGAAAATCGAGCATCAAAGACTAATTAAAAGGTCTTTAAAAAGACCTTTTGCAACATGTAATTTCACCATACCTGTAAATACACACATGACCTTGTTCACTGAAAATCCCCAGACTCTAACAGAAATAGCTGGACTAGCTGGAACAGTGCTTATGTGGGATTCTTACAGTTATCTTCCTTAATAAAGAATATGAAGTGTTTTATTTGAGCATAAATTCAGAGATTTGACTTTTATTGGTTCCTAAACATCTTCCCTAGATGCAGAACCTACATCAGATCATGAAGTTCAGCTCCCTGGCTGCTACAATCAATAAGAACTTTTAATAGCCCAGATCCTGACATATTCCTATATTACATCTCTCTCCCCCAGCACCCTGACTTTGCACCACAGCCAATCTCTCATTGACTTTTTGTATTTATTTATTTGTTTTATTGTGGATAGTCCTAAGCAAGCCCTGATTACTGGGTCAGAAATATCACCAGCAGCTGACAATTGTAATAAACCAAAGACTCTCTTTAATCAAGTAAAAACTTTGAGTTCTGATAATCTTAGTAAACCTTTAAAGGGGAAAAAGAAGAGAGAAATACACTAGCACTTCTGCATATCTTAATTTCAGTGTCGCAGGAAGCAGATATACCACAAGAAAATGGTTCCCACGGTATTTCAAGCCTAGGAGAAACCAAAGGACCTTTTCATGCTCGGGTCCCTGTCTGATGTCCTGACTGAAGTGACTCAGCTATCCCTTGTACTATAGCACTTGGGTTTTCCAGTTATTGTCCTGATTGTGCCAGGTCTTTGATGTTACGTTCCTCTCAGGCCATGTTTTCCCCGTTCCCCGGGACCCCTGTGACTTCAGATCAAGATATCCCTGAAACCCTCCTTCATGCTCCAACAGGGTTGGCAGAGAGCCAAGAAACCCTCCCTGTAAAGAGCCTAGCTAAACCCCTGACATTTCCTGTTCGCTCTCTCTTTCCCCACTCTTCCCTCTCGGACCATGGAATAAAAGAGCTGGACAATTACATCGGGAGAGAGCCTCTTTTCAACCTTTGCCCTTCTCCTGATGTTTCCCCCCTCTCAAGGCCTCATATTTCTGGGATAGCCTGATAATTTAGGGGCTGAGAGAGGGGGAAACCACACTTTGATCCTTTGGAAGTTCACCACCACTGGTCATTACTACAAGCCTCTGGATATTTAAAATATATGGGAGGAATTTTAGAAGAGCTGAGAATCACCAGTTCTCTTCTGAGGAACGCTGAGAAAAACCCAAAAAAAAACCCAACAAAACAAACCAAATCAGAATAAGTGTTCAAGTGTAACCATAAAAGATTCAGAAATTCTTAACAGAGTTCAAGAATCCCTAAATACACAACTAAAAGATATAATTCTGTCTTTTGAAGATTGAACCTAAGCTCAATTTCCTTGTGTTTTCCCCTTGTTTTACTTCCTTTGATTTGTGTCTTCAGTAGGGTGTCTATGATGTGGCATGGGAATTTTTTTTTAAAAGTACAGCTTTTCTAAAGATCTCGTTGGTTTCAACAGTTTCAGTCTTTCTGGTTTTAACTGAATTAGAGGAGTGCTGCGTACTGAATGTACAAACTGGGCCAATATCCATGTGGAACAGATTAGAGGCTGATCATTCATTGTATGCTCACAATTGAAGCATTTCAATAGTTTTATAGACAATTGAGAAAAAAGAAAAAAGGATTTTGAGGACAAAATTTGAATGGCTTACAGTTAAGTGATTATATTATACTAAAAGGCAGGGAAACAGAAACAGAATAGACAAAAATTTAAAAAAAAACAAAGAAAGTCGCACATTAACTCTTAGTAAGAAAATTACAGCAAAAAAACCTGGACATCATGGAGAAGTCTAAAAAACAATGCTGAGAGGTTTTGTTTCCTGCTTTTTTTGTACCATTCATGCCCCCATCCCCACCAAGATTCCTAAATCTCAGCCTGGTTTGATCCTTCCATAAGGTGTGACAACTTATTTTCCTAAGTGTAATACAGAAAAATGGCAGATCAAAACTCTTCTGTAAAAAAAGTATTTTCTAGGTACAAGTTTAATAAATCTGAAAGCTTTCTGAGAAAGTCATCAAGCAGCTGAAAGAAGGAAAATAAGTCAGGCAAACACTTCTGAATAATTAAAAAAATGGCAACAACTCAAATGCCTCCACTAGCTCATCACATTAATGGAGACAAGAATGTAATTACCAACACAATTTTACAACGAACAGCTGGTGATAGGGCAACAAGGACAACACCATGACCCAAAGACATCATGGTGTGCTTTACATGGGATTTGTTTCTCTAATAATTAATCTCTAGAGGAAGTAGAGATGCAGATGTTTGTTTAAAATCATTCTGAAGCTGAAAATACCCACACTAATCTAGAAACATATTGCTTGAAATACCAGCATTTATGAGAAATGAATAATGGCAATTTCTGCACTTATCAACTGCTACATTCTACAAACTTCCAGCAGACTTTCTCCAATATGATTAAAGGCATCTTTGTAATAATAAAACATCATGGTATCGGTCTCCCAAAAGGGAAAAACAAGGGACAGAGGTATAAGGTGATGTGATTGGTACAGTGCATTCAGGGCAGATCTGGCTGCCAGCCTGAGCCCTCATCACTCCTTACTTTCAGTCAGAATGTGACATTATCCAAAAGCTGTATGGTCACTAACAACAAAGGCAGGAACAAATACTCTTGCAAGAAATCTCAGCCCCCAAAAACTGAAGTGTAAACTAAAGTCACTCCTTCGATCTTTTCTATGACCATATAGTACAGAAAAGCAGGAGCTGTTATTTACCTGTCCTTTATGGTTTATGAATTACTGACACACTCCCTGCTCTGTGCCTTTGCTGATATGTCATATTTTGTCTCAAAAGAAGATATTGTTCAAAATGATGAATTGCTAGTGTATTTAATACATCTTCTGATAACAATTAATTGTGCATTTCCCCAAATGTATTTCATACATAGGTATCACCAAACAACACCCAGCAGCTTTCTTACATCTTGAAGCCCAGTAAGTGCCCTCCAACCAGGCCACGGCAATTCCCTGACATGAGATGGTATGCAAAATGCTGTACATATTTGCAATATGCTTCAGGGAGAAAGTTACAGGCTACAAATACAGTAATTCAGGTTAAAATAACAACAATAGAAAGATATGAAGGGGGAATATTTGTAACAATGCTAACTAATGGCTGGATTCACATTTTGTTTCCAGTTACCCCAAAACAATCCTGAGAGATTCCAGCAAGGTTAACGCCTTTCTTTGCATGGACTGAGGTACCTGGCAAACACTGCTGAGTGAATTAAAAGGAGCCTATGATAAAAGCAAGTTAGAAGGGTTAATTTAAACTTCTTTGTGCAGCAATGCAAACCCCTCAAATCTGTCAAAATTAATGAGAAAAGCCAGAAGAAACATTATGGTTCTGTCTAGACTGCCAGAACCTACAGTCTGCCTTGTATTAATAAATGCTATAGAAAAGAAACTCTGCTTTGAGAGTGGTGAAGTCCGGGGTGCCCAGAACAGCTGTGTATGCCCCATCCCTGGAAGTGTCCAAGGCCAGGCTGGATGGGGCTTGGGTCAACCTGGGATAGTGGAAGATGTCCCTGCCCATGATCTTTACTGTACCTTCCAACCCAAACCATTCTATGATTCACTTTATACCCAGCTCTGTCATCCCGGTGTGCGGGGCAACAAAACCACAAAAGAGGAAGCCTTTTATTTCTCTGGGCTTGATATCAGTGTTATGCTTGGATGGCAGAGCAGCTCCAAATGGCCTTGTTGTAACAACGTCTAAGCTATAGAGCTGCACCTCCCCCCCAGATCCATCCTGCCCACAAAGCCCTCACTGCAGACTGGGTCTGACCCACAGCTGGAGGGAACCAGGCTGACCAAAACTCCCTTTCATTTCCCTCCCCAATCTATCAACTTTAGAGAGCAACACAATTGAGGCCTTTGATAATTATACCCTATGTTGGCTCTACAGCTTCTCCCATCTCAGCCCTTAGAAAAAACTTACAAAGCAGAATAAGCATCCCAATATGACTTTGTAAGCCCAGAGCAACAGCACAGCTTGGAGGGGCAAAACCAAGCAGAGGTGACCCTGATTGTGCCAGAGGGGCCCAAATGCTCCAGCATTCCTCCAGTGTTTTGGGGTCTTCAGGTCTCCTGGACATTTCCATACCCAGGACACATGAGAACCTGTTGGCACCTCTAGTAAATCCCTACCTGTTGCCTCAATCCATTTCTTATTTTTCAGGCTGATGAATGTGTACCTAATAACCAGCAGAAACACAGACAGGACTCCCAAAAAGACTTTCTACTGACCTAAAGTAGTCTGACACTTATGAAGACATCCGTCTTCCATTTATGTCAGACAAAAGTCTTTTCCTATGTTTCTAGCAGCCCCTTGTAAAGCACCACAGACATCAAAACAGCATTAAAAAGCAACTTACAAAGTACACTGTCACTACTTTCTTTGCACAGGTCATTAAAAATATGCAAGTAGCTTCAAAATCATATTCACTGCAATTCAGCATATGCACAATGAACCTTAAACTTTTAGTTCTAAGGCTTAGTATATGTTGGTTTTTTATTAACTTTGTACTTTGCAGGTTTAGAAAGTGTGCTGCAAATCATCATCACCAGTATTTGTGGCTCTTTAATTTAATATACAGCTACAACATTATAAATACATTCTTGAACTAATAAAATCATCACAAAACAACAAAGAACATCAAATTCTGTACTAATTTTTATTCTATACAGTCATTCAGCTCGCCAGTACTTTCTAATCAAACTTCCTGTACCATACTTATATCATTGCAGCTCATCAAATTGTCTAATTTATGTACAAGGACAGCTCAGCTCCTCTGGTTTTTGGGTAAATTCATGTATGCATGTTATTAAGACTAACTCGATTAACACCACATATCCGATAATCAGTTTGACAAATAACAGCATCAGACTACACGGAAACAGCACATTTTAATTTTTTTTTTTTAAATTCTTCTAAACTTGAGCTTATTTCCTGGTATTGAAATCATAATTAGCTTACATCAAAAATCCTGCTGCTGTAAATCCTACTGACTTCGGTAACTATGCCAGAAAGGGGTCCATTACGTGAGTCATCTGCTACAAAACAGAAAACAGCAACCATGCAACAGAATAATGCCAACTGAAGAGATTTATGTTACTGTCACCACATGTCCCTTCGAGTTGTGTAACTCTGCACAATGGTTATGATACCATCTTTTTGCTCTCAAATGTGACTGAGGAAAGGTGACTAACCATTTCAATTGACGTGTTTTTCTTCCTGTGGACCTAAAAATCTGCTTATTTGCACAACTCAGGCACCAGAGCAACAAAAGTTGTGTGTCTCTTTTGGCACAGGGCCAGGTAATGCTTGCCGAGTGCCAAATGCTCCAGTAACCTAGATAATTTACACAGAGATGACGCACAGGAGAAAAAAAAAAATCAGGTTATTACTGCATTTACTACCAGATACAGCCTTAAATTTCACTGTATACAGAGCTGTGCTTTAGAGTGAGCCATCCCTAGCAGACAGTTTTGGAAAAAACACTTGGCACTTACAGAGTACAGTTTAAAAAGAGGGAGGGAAAAAAAAAAGAAAGAGGCAAATTTAGAAACAAGAATTAATGAGTACATCTGTAATTCTGTAATTACAGCATCTGCTCTTAAGGCTTTGCATCTGCTTGTGTATATCTGCTCAGCATTGTCAACAATAACCTTAAACCCATGACCAGATATCATCTCACAGCTTCAAGCCAAGCAAACCAAAAAAACAACAAAAAAAAAAAAACAAAAAAAACAAACAAACAAAAAAAACCAAACAAAAAAAACCAAACCATTAAATTCACATAGTGGATATGAACACACTGATGTGACCAAGCTAATGATCCACTGAACAAAAGCTCAGTTTTAAAACTGTGTGTGTAGGGTTTTATGGTTTCAAATACAAAAATGTTTGTGTGCAACTGAGGAGCTGCCTTCCAGGAATTAGCAAAAGGAATAATCTCCATGAGAGAGGCTTCATCATAAGAATTCATTGTCTAGCAATTGTGTTTTACAAACAAAGACTTTAATAAAAATGTTCTGTTAATGTATTTTAATAAAAATCTCCTCAAAACAAAATTATCAGGACAAGCAAAGCACTACATTTTAAAACCAAGAGTGCTGTCAGCATCAACCCTCCCTGATATTTTAGGAAGAAAGTTTCTGAAGGTGTCACACTAATACTTACTTCAGAGGGAGCCCTGACCAGTTCCCAGCTGATTGCAGTAGGAGGGATGGACAAGCGAGTAACTTCAGAGGGAATTCAAAATAGGACATACCTCAAAGCTACTAAATATCCTCAAAGCCTACAAAAAAGTCTCAGAAAGATAATTTCAAATACAAGGTAAAAAACATTTCGGTATTTAATAGAGACCACCTCTTTATTTTCTGCTGCTAGCATTGTGCAAAGCTGCACCCTCTGGGAATGGCTGCTCCCTCTCCCATGTGTCCACTGGGATTATTCCAGGCCTTGCAAACAAGGTTTTTATCTCAGTTTCAGTCTCAGTTCTGCAAAATACATAAGAACTGAGTGGAAGAGGTCCAAATATTTTTGTAAATGTGCAATTTGGTCTATCTGAGCTTTACTATTTTGCTGAAGCAGCAGTTGCACATACATTTGGGGTGCAACTTCCAGCAAGAGCCCTTGTTGGGCATCTTCCATTGTTTGTAGCTGCACAGTTATTAATGGGTTGTGTTACCACGATTATGGGTGCATTAACATAAAAGTATGAATTAAATATTAATAACTTATGAAGAGCTTAAAATTAGCTTCCTTGGCAGAGTATTCACCTAGTGGTGCTGTGGGATTTGAAAGGTCTAGCACTTCCTCTGAGAGAGAAGAATAGATCACTTGAGTTATCATTCCCAACATCACCCACAGTTCATCCCCTCCTGTACTTATTACTGGGGCAGCGGTGGTGTCACACAAGGAACAGTTTTCCAAAACCCTGCCTATTTCCTTTCCTTAACCTTGCTACTTTGATTCCCCTGCCATTAGTATCTGTCTGTCTCTGTATCAAAGTAGACAAACTAGGAAAGCATCTCTTCTAACCACTGAAAAATTATCTAACTCCCCCAGGCTTTCCTCACTGGCCTTATTCTCTACCTGCAGTCTTCTCACAGCTTTTATTGCTCTTGTGTGCACGCTTCAACATCCTTCCTGAACAGGCAGGCAGCGCTGTGGGCAAGCCACAGTCAACATATTCTGATTATTGCAAGCAACTTTCCTGACAGGGGAGATAGGAGCTGTTTAACACGTCCCTTCTGGAGGGCAGTTATGTCCCAGCATTGTGCTCCACGTCAGTTACCCCTCAAGAAGCAAGGGAGGTAAGGAGGAAAGAATACCTGCTCATTCCAAAGCCATCAGCAAAAGGTTTTGTGCACACTTTCTTTCCTAGAGGAACACAAAAGATGAGAGACACCACCTAGACAGCCAAGGAAAGGGTTCACAGGCACCTAGGAGACAACCAGGAGATAAAACCCAGCCAAATATGTACAACAGACCTAATTACCTGCGGCGAGGGAGCAACAAACACTTGCCACAGGGGAAGAGCCGCAGATGTCACATCTCTCTTTGAGAGGGGGGTCTTCCCATCTGAACACAGGCCAGTGACATGCCCAGATATAGGACGGTGAGCCACAGGTATGGCATGGGGAAAAAGCCTTCTGCTCTGCTGCTCACAGGCTCACTTTAGCTACAACCCCTGGATCAAATTCCAGTGCAGGAATCCAGTAGCTGAATGGAACTGACAGTGGAGGTACAAAGAAGGCTTCAAGCATCAGCACTTTATTGTTCTTTAGGATTTTATACCCTGATGTTGATGCACGGCACCTGTGTGCCCTCTGTTCCCTTTGGTGGGTGGTCAGTGCACCCGGGCACTCCCTGGCTCATTGCTGTCAATGCTGCTCACCTGCTTCTCACAGCTGTGCCCACTGGGGATGGAGTCCAGCCACAGCCCCACCCCAGTTACCACAAACCGTGTGCCTACCTGGAACCAAGGGAAAACACTCAGAAAAGAGGAGCAATGGTGACTACAGTCATTGAACATGACCCAAACTGATATTGAAAGAGATGCGATTCAGTCTCGAAAATGAAGATGGGGAGGTATTTTATTATAATAGCCTTAAAGCACAAAAAAGAAAGGTAATAAACTGTCTAAAAACCAAAACTGTAATAAAACCAACTTAGGTTAGCATCTAGGAAGAAATGCTGCAGCACTGGGAGGAAGGAGACTCTAGGAAGAAGCAGAAGTCACTGCCAGAAACACTGAAGGCACATGAGGTTCTGCCTCTGTGTTGCAATATGTGTGGATTCCTCCCAGTCTTCTCTCTGTTGATACCACAGCAGTTTAGGAAGCAGTTTATGTGAAGAGTGACTGCCAGTGGTTGGTAAGACCTGGCAGAGACCTTAGTGAGGAAACAGGATAACCAAAGTGAAACTTCAGACTTCAGCTCAGCACCATCCATGACATGCAGGACACTTCCCTGCAATCCCTTTTAAATGATGCCCAGTGCATCATTTTTTTCAGGGATAGAAGAGCATCAACAGCACCTTGAGCACTATCACCAATAAAAGTCAGGCCTTCATACAGAAACCATCTGCATTTGATTTGCTCTTCCTGCTGCTCTGCACATCACCACCACAATTACAAACAGAAGTATTTGGCTCCCTGCCTTGCCCTTTTATTGCTTTACTATGCTTCACTGCCAATCCTTATGGCAACAGAACTTGCAAAGTCATGGACTCTTATAAAAATCTTATAATACTAAAACCCTGTACAGGGAGATTTTTTCCTACTCTTGGACACTGTGGAGTTTCCAGGTATTGTTTTTGCTCTCATATCATTTTATATTTAATATAATAGCCAGAAATATGAGTCAACAATAGTAAGTTGAAGATTTTTCTTTTTTTTTTCAATCTTAGGTATTTCCTTTCTGCTTTCCTCAGTGCACTCTGCTCTGATTTTATTTGTACTGCAAACTCCTTGGGGCAGAGGCAGTCTGTGCAGTACATTCTAAATCTGAGTTTATAGAAGGTAGAATACTGAATGTTTCCTCATCATTGGACCTAAGTGTTGTCCAGCAGGCTGAGCCCACTGGAGTAAAATGTGTTTCTACAACCACAGTCTAAAAATAAGACTACTGTATTTATCAAGAGTCAACAGAGTTTGCATTAGTTCCTGTTTCTGCAATTTTTCTTTAAATCTAAGAAACAACACAGAATCAGCAAGATAGGAAATACATGGATTCAGCTTTTTCCTCTCAGGCCAACATGCCAATCATTACACTTGGTTTGGAATCTGAAACTTAAAAGGTGGTCCCCCAGGTGTGTGCATTAGCAATACAGCAAAAGTTTGAACTCGTGTAAAATTAAATCTGCTGCTCCACAAGGCGGAAATCATCAAGGTAGCTCCACAAACTAACTGGCCACTAAGTTTACAGGGGTTGAGCACACAGGGATCAAGTGGATCTGTGCAGCACTTGATGCTATTTCTGGCATGTGGGATGCTGTTTCTGATGGCTTATGATTATGGGATCCTGGCAGAAGGAAAGAGAGTTGGTAATTCTCAGTAAGTTGCCCACGAGATGACAAGTTTGGAGTGTTTCCCACAGCATTAGACAAGTCCCAGGAACTCACCTGCTCTCAAGCACAAGAGCTGCTGCCTGCAATGGATTGCTCAGTGCAATGTGATGGGAGGAGAATGACAATAACAGTTCAAGAGATTATAAGCACCTTCAGGGTGGGGGGATAGACTAGGTCAAAACAAAAGAGCAATACAATTTGAAAATTCTCCTTAATTTTGTGTTAGTGCTGCAAAATGAAAAAGGCTGCCTTATGCTGCATTCAAATTCTGTGCCATGCAGTGTTTACTTTCCAAAAACTGTAGCTTAATTGTTGAAAACCTGGATTTCACGGCAAGAGAGATTTCGAGATTTCTTTTTTTTTTTTTTTTTTTTTGGAGGGGGGGAATCTAATTTTGCCTTATGGACAAAATTACTTAAAAGATTTTAAATAAATAAAAAAAATCTACATATAAGATACACATGTAAGAATTTATGCATTCCTCACATTTTTTATTCAAGTTAAACTTGAATAATGAGGAAGCAGCCATTTAATAAAAAAGGGGGCAAATATCAAATAGGCAAAAACAATTTGGAGGGCTCTCATACAGATTTTTCACTGTGAAAAACAATGAGATTCAGATGGGATCCCAACAAATAGGAATACTGTTTCTGGTAAAGGAAAAGTCACCACTTCCAGTATGATGGCCCAGAGGCAGGATCCAAGAACAGCTCTCCTCAACAACACCCAGCACTGCCTTTTTCAAGCACAAACAGCCAGCTTTCTTTTCCGAAAGACTACTTTTTACAGCACTGAGAAGTGCTCATCCCCACCACCTGAAGGCTTTGAGGAAGAAAGCACGGTAGGTAAATGCTGCCATCTACACATGGCCAACTGAAGGCAGCTGTGCCAAGCTTGGGAGGGAAAGTACAGGGAAACACTGCTCTGGTGCCCTGCACAAGAGTTTCACCAGGCTCTTGCTAGAGCTAAAACCAGCATTGCAGGCAGGAGGCATCTCCTGGAAAACTTAAGTCCCATCAGAAAAGCAAACTATGATCTAAGTCTGCAAGCAAGAAGCACACAAAGTTTAGATTCGTGACTACTACATCAAAAAAGGCCCATCACTGAATTATCACTTTCTTCTCCTGACCCGCATGCACAGATTACATTCTGCAATATCTCAGCTGTCAATTAGACGTTTATATGACACTCACAATATATTTTAAAATAACATTTCATACAGCAGCTGTGTTTACAGAAGGAAATATTTTTATAGTACTCTTAATAACAAATGTCTCCCCTTTCTGCAAGGCTGTCCTTCATTCTAATTACCCCTTTCACTCTCTTGATGAAATCTGTCTCTGGTAGACATAGTATCATCTGTAAATCTCAGAGAACATTAATTATCTATTTTGGCATGCGACCTGTAAAGGACATTAGGATTTCAAGCTTCAGTTACATCACATGACAAAACATTCACAAAAATACAAATCATTACCTGATACTGAAATTCTTAACCCTATTTAGGTGACAGAATATCTGATGGAAGACAGCTTCTTTAACTAATCAAAGAAACACAGCAAAATAAAATTTAAAACAATAACTTTTTAAATTTTAAAAATAATAGCCTGATATTAATAACAGTAATATCTCAGGTTTGGTAGAGCTTTTTCCTTTGTGGGGTTTAAATCTATTTGCTGTCTTTCCCTAATATATGTATACATACCTGAATGTATTTTAAAAATACATGCTTTAAAATCATATTGACACTATGATCTATACACTGGTCTAATATTCTTATACCCAAAAGACAGCAAAAGATGAAAGCTCTACTACCTTAGACTTCACAGATTTGATAAGAAACTTCATGCTACCTGAAAAAAACCTGTGGCTTACTCAGACTTTACTTAACAACAATGGCTTCTGAATGTACATTATTTATTTATTTATTTAATCCCACTTTGGCGTCTTTGGGTGATGTGTCCTCCTCCTTAGTGTTACATGAATATTTTAATAACCCTTGGTGTCTTTTACACTAAAGAAGATGCTCTGAGAAAGGCAACCAGCTAACCAGCTTCAGCTGAGGTTTTTGAAATTATGAATTTCTGTTGTGCCTCCCACAACGCTGTAAAAGCCAACCTCTTCTACCCCTGCACAGATGCAGCAGCTGAAGAACTGTAAACTCAGATCAAAAATATTTTTGCAAAGCTTTCATTATTAACTGAAATTATGGCCAAAGAAAAAGATTCAGAAATGAACCCAGGGGTTGGAAAAACACTGCCCTTCCTGAGCCTGTGAAACACATCCTCTTAACTGAAAAAGGGATGCACATCAAGAAGCAGCAGTGGATAAGGAATGAACCTGAAACCTTAGCTCAGTATTGTTTTTGGCAGCCCTTGTTTGCCAGAACGATGCAGTGCCCTGGGCTGCACGTGCCTTAACCCAGGTAAGTATTTGCTAGAGAAGCACAAGTGGTTGGAAACAAGCCATTCCTCCTTTTTCAATCTACTGGAAAAGAGGGTGGAAAAAAACATCTTGTCTTTATTTGTTTTAAGCCTACCTAGAAGGTTTATAGGCTTCATAGTTATTAATAGGGAGAAAGATATCCCACTACAAAAAATACCTCCTACAATTGATAGCAATTCATTTGTAAACATTATTAATTTTCCAGCTTAGAACACATGTTTGTTCCTATTTTAGGGCACTGCAGCTTGAATTCCAATTTATTAATTGTATCATACCATGGCTTGGCCTAAAATTTGAGTATGTCTGAGTTATTCAACCCAGCTAGGATTAGTAGTCCTCAAAGCAATGCCAAGGCATTCTGTCCTGCATTACAAACACAAAAGAAGTAAGACTGGAAAAATCTGGAAATCAGCTAGCTGATTCCTCCCCATGCCCAAAGAGAGGATCAACTGTACCTGTGGTATCCCAGACAGGCACTTCTGTAAGCAATCTGAGAAATATATATGCTAAGAACTGGACATGTCTTTACAAAGCATCAGTAGCTTTGTCATTAAAAAGTTGTCCAAATGACTAAGCAACCCCTCTCTTGATGCTCCAAGCCCAAAATAACATTTATTTTTCTGTCCAATAAAGAGGTGGAGCTGCAGAAGCCATTCTTTCATTGCTTTTATTGCTATGCAGCAGCATGAGAATGCTCATATTTAGTTAGATCAAAGGTTCACCTGCTCAGGCCTTCGCCAATGCAGTAAGAAGAGCCCAACTTCAATTCCATACAGCTATCATTTTGTGAAAGATTTTATGGAAAGCATGCATAGAAAAAGAAATTTAAGTAAAATATATCCTACTGCTGGGGTTTGGGTTTGTTTGGACATGGCACTGCTGGGTTAATGGTTGGACTCTGTGATCTCAGAAGTCTCTTTCAACTGAAATAATTTTGTGATTCTATAATTCTGAGTGAAAAAGCAAGTGTAAAACCATGGAAATAAAAAAAGCACTGGGACATATATAAGAATAAATCCCCCCACACTTCCCAGCTCCCAGCCATTTTCAGCTCAAGGATTTCTTGAGCAGGATGTGGTTTCTATACATTGTCCAATGTTCCCTTGAACCCATCTTGACTTGCAGCACACCAAATACTTTTTGGCGGGGAGCTCTAGTGTGCAGCTCCATCAATTGTGCAGGGAACCACCTCCTTCCAGCTCTCCTGGAGACAGAAGGGGTTTCTAGCTTCTTATATCACTTTTTTTGCTTTAAAATGACATGGCATGTGCTGTTTCAAGTACTGCTCTGATAGAGCAAGTAGTCCTACTCTCATCTTGATTTCCCTCAAGATCCAGCAAAATGGTTTTGGAAACAGGATCAATGCCTCAGCAGAATTTACTAACCGAACACCGGATTAGGGTAAAGTAAACTCTCCCTGGATCTAAGGAAATGAATAAATGGATCTGCCAGATGTACAACTGTTCAGTTCCTTGCTGTTTCTGCCAATAGGTGCCCTGCATCCAGCCTGGACAGAGATACCAACCTACCAGCACTTTGCACCAGCGAGCAGCCAAACACTGCCCATGAGCAGAGCTCCAGAGCCAAACCCTGCACCTCAGGGCACAAAAAAGAAATGAGAAGTGACAAACCCAATTGTGGTTGCCTCGTTATTTACAGAGCAGCCTTTCAATTGCAAAAACATCTGTGTAAATCCAGTAAAGCTCAGGTTTTTTTAACATCTGCACAGGTGGGTATGCTCATATAATGCTTTTTGTGCTAGCTCAAAAAGTAACTTAAGTCACAAATTACAGTGGTTTTCTGTTGCAAATGTCCATTTTTCTCTCCCTACACAGGATATTGGTAGCACAGAAGCACATATGAAGGTAACTGTCTTCACAGCTCACTCACACAAAAATGCCACAGCTTAATCTCCAGTTTCTATATTAAATGAACAGGAAAGGTTAGAAGAAAAACCAGCCAGTGCTGGAAGTTTATAGATGATGCAAGAATCTTGCTCTTTGGGTGCTACTTCTCTCACTTCTGAGCTCTCCTGCTGGAGAAACAAGATCAGCTTTTCAATAAAAAACAGCTGGCTAATGCTAAACCAAGTCATGACAAATCACATTCATACAGCCAACATCATTTGAAAGGAGAAAAATAAAATCTACCTCTCCAGTATCAGCATCTGGAGGGTTTCCTTAAAACTACTGTTTTAAGAGTTTTATGGGTAAAGTACCAACACTGAATAAAGTCACCTTTCTGACAGTGGCTGGCAACTGCAAAGGCCATGGTAATGTCAATTTGTGGCTTCTGATCTTTAGTTTCCTGCTTCTAGTAAATGAAAGGGAGTCATGTAAAAACACAGACTAAACAGGTCACCATGTTTTGCAGCAGATATTCAATGCCACAGGTCTTGCATTAGACTTTCCATGTCTTTATAAGTAGATTCTTCACACAAACGAGTCTGTAACTGGATCTTACCTTGTTCTAATCTATTATGAGACTGCCCATAAGGAAAACAACTGATATGAATAAAACCAGGCAAGGTTTTCCTAGTTATGCTGGTGGTAAATAGCTAGTTAGAAAAGACCAGATATCCCAAGGACACATTTTAATAAGCAGAGCAGCCCTGTAGCATGTGAAAGCCAGGGATCAGGCTGGATGTCACAGTGGTCTCTCTGGAATTTCAGCCTGATGCTATTCATTGACAAATCCCCTTCCTCATGGCCATAGGATATGGGCTCCTGGCCAGCAGCAGTAGACCACAGAAAACCCTAGATAAATTCGGGAAGAACATCTGACATGCACAGAGCCCACTTGATTCTTGTGGAGATTCATGGGAGAACTATGAATGAGATATACCAGGGAAGCTTCTCCAAAATCCAAAAATCAATACTTAGGAGAATGAACAGCTGCTTCTAGAAGATACTTAAAAGCAGCTATAGAGAAATCACACATTAAAGACCTATGAAGCTGGTAATTAATTTGACAGATAATGAATACTATAAAGGCCACTGTCTGCATCCAGCTTCTGAGCATTGTGCTACTGCATGCTGGACAAGTGTTCCTGGAAAACAATGCTCTTGCTGCCTGACCTGCTCAGATAACCTGGGAACTCTCAGCAGCCTGTGCCTATCTGCGCTGTACACTCAGCAGTGGCTTCAGAAACAAAGCAGACTGCTGAATCAAACAGCAAGGTGCAAAGGGTGAATTTGTCCAAATACACCACTGCTTTTATTTTATCTGCACAAAGACAGTTTGTTCTCTAGGATCAAAAATGGCTCCTGCCCCAGCACTGCCAGGGCTTTTTGAAGTTACTTCTCTGGGTCTCCAGCCATCTATCTCCAGCCATCAGTAATCTTTACTTCTGCTGAATAACTCAACAAAGCAAAAATTTGCTATTGGCAATTTCTAATCTAAAGGAAAAAACTAAAGCTTGCATTTGGTTTATTAAAACTCTGAGGGGGTAAAAAAAATAATAGCTCTCTCCTCTTTGACCTTATTTAGGACTTTGCTTTGGGAACTGGCAGGAGGAAGTCCAATGCTTTTCAAAGTTTTGATTATGGGGAAAACAACTGACAAAATTGCACACCTAAGGGTTAAGACAACAGTGACAATCCTCTCTGAAAGCCCTGGCAGGATGGCAAGGACTTCATGGACAAAGAGAGCCCACAGTGCCCAGGTCTGAAAGGACTCAACGGACTTCAAGGAAAAGATATTTTATTTTTGTGCATGACTGTAAACTCAACGAGAATGGAGCTCTGCTTTAAATCCTGCCTGGAGGCCAGGCCAGGCTCCAGTGTGCTGAAAGAACCTGAGCAGCTCATGGCTCTGATCTCACCCACCAAAGACAACTCAGCCATTTGTTTGCCATCATCGTTTTCCTTTTCAATACCTAAAATTATCAATCTGCTGCTTCAGGTCTATCAGGAGAACACCACGATGGCACCACAGCCCTCCAAAACCACACAGCATCAATCTTCCCTCAGCTGCAACCTGGCATGAAACTGCACTGACATCATGCAACCTGGAGTTCACAGAGAGCATAAAATCTAAAACAGAAGCTGTAATAGGATACACTTCCATTTGCTATCCCTCCCCATTTAATATAGGGGATATTATCCTCCTATCCTATGGCAAACTTGCTAGGCTGGGCTTTTTTTTTTTTTATTCTTGAGCTTCATCCATCGAGCAAAATGCCATCAGTGATGACAGTACAGCTCTTGGTAAAGGAATGATGTGTTAGCTTGTGCTCCCTCTGCTGCTCCTGCTGCAGCACAGCAAAGCACAGCTGGATTCCACCTAAAGATCCCCGGGGCTCCTGCTCATTGATTCAGTCCACTTTGCTAATTTTTCTGCACTTTTGTTTTTTCAAAGGGGAGATTTTAAAACAGAGTACTGAAGTACACAAACATGTAGGGTTTTAAACAAAGTGATCTCTGAGGTGACAGATCCAGGTGGGACTCGAAGTCGCTTGGGATCCCGAAGTCCTTGTGACTCTGCTGTACAGGCTTGAGGTCTCTCCTCTCAGGGCCAGAGCCAGTTGAAGGGTGTCTGAAACCCCTCAACCTCCCCAAGCTGCTGCCCTACCAGGGTGGCACATTCCTAAGGTGGCAGTGACAGGCAGCCTGATTTCTGCCTTTGCCAAGGACATCGTCCCTGCAGGGCCACTGCATTTAGGGGCAGTAGGGAGGGAAGAGTGAGTATGAAACTTTAGACGAAGGGTGATCATAAAACTAACTGTGGCTGTCCACTAAAATAAAAAGCCTGTTAACAAAGTGTATGAAGAGAAACATGTCTCCAGAATTACATCTCACTCAACCCAGGTGCAAACCAAGCCTTTGAGGAGACAGTCTGGTCCTTGATGGTTAAGCATGTCCTCGGTTTTTACAGCTTGAACACCACCAATTAAAACAAGTGGTACTAACTAATCACCACCAGCATCACTCAGACGCACAGGAAGACTACGACCAGTAACATTTTTTTCCCCTTCACACATAGTATTTTATCTAGAAGTACCCAATTGTGTCAACTGTCATAAAGAAACTAATTTTAAAAGAAACACTGAGCAGGAAACAGGAAGCATGTCCCCGATGCAGAAAGGCTGCGCAAGCGTACACACACAGGTTCATTGCCTTGAAAACTTATATCCTGACTGTCTTGCCAAGCTCAACAATGTAAATAGTACTAGTCTAGTATTTCTATGCATGTATTTTTGCTTGGTGTGGGGAAAATACTTCCCTCAGTATCTAGGATTTGAAGATTTCAGGTTGCATAACATGCATTTTTCTGGGTTTACTTGTATTTTTTTTTAATAACTCTAACTCACAATTCTGACTAATTCAAAAGGTGCTATCATGATGAACGAGGCAGGAGAAAACCTGATCATGCTGCAAAGGAGTAGAGAATGACAACCAATCCTACTGTCACTGTCACCATGAGCCTTATTCAAGTAGAAGCGGCCAAAAACTATAAAAACACTCAAAGTTACAGAGCTAAGCCAGCAAGGAGCATCCACTGCAATCAATGCACATTAAAATAAGCAGGAAGAAACTGATATGCAAACTATCCACAATGAAATGTGAAATTCACTTTATCTATCTTCCCTTCCTGGAGAGAAATCGTGCTGACAGGAAAGGCTGTAGGTTGCGCCTGAATTTTCCTAATCTCCCATTTTAAATTGGATGGTGAGGCCTTGCACTGACCCAGTGATGCTTTATATTTTTTCAATGGAAGTGCATATAAATAATTTTGTTAGAAATCTATTTGGCAGACAAAAACAAGGGAAGGAAGCCTATCATTTACTGACCATAACTTTAAAAAAGAGAGGGTGTGTGAATGTATGCTTCTTTGATAAATCTTCCTCCCAAGTATACACCCATATCAGCATTTCCTCCTCCTGCCGATTTCAGAACAAAAATGTGCAGTCTAAGTGTACTTCTATTTTATGCCACAAAAAACCTATCATTCAGTGGTTAACAAAGACCACTCAGAATTTGTTTTCCTAAGAAACAGCTAACCAATCCCTGTAATTCAAAAAGACTTTTTCTCATCAAAGCACCACAGGAACACTGAGGAAACATTTCAGAACTCAGCATCCAAGATGTGGGCATTATGTGTGACACAAAAGTATTCTGGGAGACTCAAGGCTCTGGTATGACACTCTATGATTCAACTTCTTGGCACACTCCCCTTCCACCATCATCTGAAAACCATCTGAGATAACCTCTAAAGAAGATCTGGGCAACGGTCTCCCCTTCCTTTCTCCCAGCAAAGAGCTGTAATCTGCTCTTTGATTTCTTTTATAAAACAGGACTACAAAGGAACACCAAGGGGAAAAAAGCCTGTTTGAAAACAAGGCAGCCAGACATCCAGCAAGAGCTTCTCATCCAAGCTTGAGGGAATCTCACAGCTGGCTGCTGCCACATCTCCCTGCAGATGGCCATGGCTTCCGTCTGCTTTTGCCATCACCTCCCTCTTCTGGCTTAGACAATAGAAACAGGTGCAACAACACCAACACACCAACAGGACAGCTCACAGAATGCAATGCTTTCTGCTGCAAGGGCTTAAGTGATAGCACAGAAGTAAGTGCTTGATAGATATGGCAGTCCAAAGCCACAGATGACATGCAACCTCCTCCCCACACAACAATCCATACGGCTTTTTGACGATGAGATTTCGTAAATGCAGCCAAAATATCACACTCAGGGCTTGACATTAAACACAGGAAAAATATCTGGGGTGTAGGACCAGGCTGTTGCAGGGTGCCAAACACAAACACAGTCTTCAGCTGTTCTCTTGTTTTCCCACTTCAGGATAACTACCCACCTCTAAGTAAAATGTCACCTGTTGTCCCCACTCTCCCCCACAGAAGCATCTCTGACAGAAAGACCAGACAGAACAGCAGCTGGGGAGAAGCCCACAACCTTCCACCTTTAGACACCAAACAGGTATCAGATCACTGGAAACCAACCCCTCTGGCACATGGCGACAGAGGTCAGCCACAGCACACCAGTCCTTAAATTCTGGGAGGCATTACAGCTTAAAAGGAACTCTTTTGTACTTGGGAGAGTAGCAGAACACAATGTGTGTTTGCATATTTTCCATAATTCAATTGGCTAGTGTCTGTAGGTCATTTGTTGCCTCTTTCCATCATCCCTGATGTGGACACAGCAGGAACATCTGCAATCCAGGCGGTGAGGGCTAAGAGTCGAGAGAAGGGCTGGAAACATAAATATGAACTCATGCTTTGCAATTAAAAAGATAGATGATACCAGCTTCACTCTTGTATGAAAAAGACTAGTTATTATTAAAATTTTTTTCCTGTCAATCTGAATTTATTACTTCATATTTACTTTTGAACTATCATATTTCCAAAGGATAGCTCACAAACAAACCTTGCCAAATATTTTCTGTCTTGAATTCTTGAAAGAACACATTTCTGTGTTTTGCAGACTACGATCCCCCCTTAAAAATAGTGGCCCAGGCAGAAGGAGCAGAAGTGCCAAAAGCACACAGTGACCCACAGAGAGAAGAGGTGGTATTGTCCTTAAAAATGAAGACATGTGATCCAAGGCTCTGAGATCTAGAGGGGGAGAGGACTGGCACAACTATGAAAAGGACAGTAATTTATCATATTTTTGATACTAGAGCATCAGATGGAATAACCATGCAGGGGCCTGACCTCTCATTCCAAGCATACGTCTTACTTGGCAAGAGGAATCTGTGTCTGGTTGTATTGTCCTGCTGATGGAGCTCAGCTTTACAAAGGAGCTCTCTGCATTGTTGGCAGCCACTAGCAAGCCATCCTGATTTTTCATTTTCATAAGTGTGCTGTCAGGAAACAAAAACAAGCCAAAAGCCCAAGTGTCAGATTTCATGGAGCAACATATGGGAAGCTGGGGAGCCGGCTCTGGTCAGATCACCACACCTCACTCTGGCCTTCCAGGACTTACAGGGAACTTCAAAGGAAACGGGGACAGACTTTTAGCAGGGCCCATTGTGACAGGACAAGGGGCAATGGGTTTAAACTAAAGGAGGGTAGATTTAGACCAGGCATAAGGAAGAAGTTGCTCATGATGAGGGCAAGTGAGGCACTGCTACGGGTTGCCCAGAGATGTAGAAACATTCCATCCCTGGGAATATTCAAGGCCAGGCTGTATGAGGCTTTGAGCAACCTGGTGCTCTGGAAGGTGTCCCTGTTCATTGCAGGGCTACATGACCTTCAAAAAGCCTTTCAAACTCAAACCATTCCATGATTTTCTATGAGCTCATTTTGTGGGAATGGCTCAACTCCACTTTAACCCCACTGGGCCTACTTTACTTCAGAGTACCTATAACTCTGCCAGGAACCCCTTTATACCTGTAATTGATTTTATAACCCAAGCTTTGTTTGGTTTTTTGTTATTTTTATCTTTTTGAAGAATTAGTAGCAGTCCTGGCAGGCTTTTAGTTGCTTGTCATTGTAGATCTCCTCCGTCATTTATTTCCAGTAAAGCCATATTTCTGGCTGGGCACAGCTCACCCAGGCATCCAGCTGTCAGCAGGTTCCAGCTACCTGGGAGGATCATCAGTGATGCCAGGGTGACACGTGTTAACTCCTGTGGTCAGACCTCTTTTTTGTGAACTGTCTGTCACAAGACTGCCTCTTCTCCACTGAGCTGCTTAAAATAACTTTTCTCAATTTGGGGGGGGGGGGGGGGGGGGGGGAAGGGCAAAGATGAAATTACTTCAAAAGAAACTAATATTGGCAGATGAACTGAAATAAGCTTATGGATAGGTGAAGGAGCTAGCTGTTTCTTTGATTACTGAAGGGAAGGAGGTCCCTAGCTCCATCACTTCATTAACAGCTGAGATTTAACAGTGTCCAAAGGCCTGCAAAGCCTATTCACACCCATCCCACAACACACTCAGTGGTAAATGACAACCCTCTCTAAGAGGAAGATACATGCCTTTCAAAACCCAAGATGCAAACAATATCCACAGGCTACAAACCCTCCGTCTTCTACCATTTATATTTTATTTATCATGCTTCCAAATCCCAGCTGCAAAGCTGAAGAGAGAGAAATGTGGGTTCTCATTAGCAAAAGCAATAAAACCTGCAAGAAGGAGCTGTAAAATAATGTCCTACATACATGTGTGGAAAACCCCTGGGATACCACATAAACTAGGACTGGCTGGTATTTTTCATTTAGCTAAATATGAATATGAGTTTTCCTGATCCATCTTAGTTGTACCCTTTTGTTTCACCATACCAAATTCATTCCTGCCTCCAAATTCTTTCCCCCTGGGGAAAGGTTATAAACTTAATCCTGGAGTTTGCTTCACAGATCATTTGCAGCTTGTCAATGGGCTTTTGAATGTCGATGTGTGCAGGATAACATTAGCTGGGGGAAGGGTCTAGAGAGTTTATTTTGTTAATGGAAAGAAGAATGATAGGACTGAAAATAAGTTTTGTGGTTTTGTTTTTGTTTTTTGTTTTTAATCAAGCTAATAAACTTTTTCGTATTTTTTTCCCTGCAATATAAGTGAGTATAAAATTTTTTTGGTTCACTCTTAAGTCAATTTTTCTGTTACTACTTTTGACCTGTGGGACAGAATGAAAAGCCGTTTGTTGAATTCTAGCCTTTTCTCCATTTCTGACTCGGTTACACAGTGGGTTTTTCTTCAGAACAAACTACCTCATGTCTCAGTTCAAAACCGATACATTAGCAATGTGGTCTATATACATACATGCAGTCTACAGATTCTATGTGGTCTATGTAATCTGCCATGCTAGGGAAAAAAAACTGGTAGTAGTTCCCTGATATCCCAGGCTACAAGCAAATTAGTATTTGGAAGTACGGGGCTTAAGAAACAAATTCTTGTCTTAATTGTCTGCTAGCTACCTGATTTGTTGGTTTTTTTTTTTTTGTTGTTTTGTTTTGTTTTTTTTTTTTTTTAATTTGCCATTACTTGGGAGCATTTGCAGTTTGCACTGCTGAGAAACCTCCTCAAGAGCAAACTGTTCTCCACAAACACTGACTGCTTAAAACTGTAATTTCTCTTAACATCACACACACTTCCTATCAACAACTGGGAATTTTTCTGGCACTCTCTCAGGAAACACCTTCCTTTTGGGGGAGTTAAAAAAAAAAAAGGGAAGTTATCTTAATGCCCTTACTCCATGTAATTTAAGGAAGTGCACATCACATCACACAGACCAAAACCAGAGCAAGTGGCATTCAATAAAGTTTGAGGGGCTGGATTACAGTGACTTGTTAAGCATCAGGCTTGCTTGAGTCTTCAGGATGACTCCTGCTCTCGGGACCACAAGGAGCTGGTCAATTTACGGGAATTCCTCAGTGGGATTTGCCCAATCGCCTGTGGTCAGTTACTCCTCTCTGCCCTCAGTGCTCCCAGGCTGGGTACCAGCCTGAAGGAAGCAGGGACACCACTGGTGGCCACCTCCAGGGCTGATGGGAAGGGGGAACAGGGTATCCCTCACCCCCAGACAGCCCTGTCCAAGGAAGGAGGTGTAAGCCATGCAAAGAATGCAAGCATGATCTGAAATCCCATTAAAATGGATCCTCTAGCTATCATCATTCCCTCCCCCAAAGCTGTGGCATTGCTAAAGACTACACACACAGGTTCTTGTCTTTCATTCCCTCAAGCAAGGCCAAATTATCCAGTAACTGTATTTTCAGTTCATTGCTGGGTAAAACACACAGGAAAGATCCAAGTTAGGGAGAGGAGAGGGTATGGAAGCAGTACTACTGTGCATGTTGGCAGGGGCACCACCACAGCACCCACCTCATCTCCCAAATAACTCAGAGACACTGATAAGGAGGATTTTTATCCACTTGGCACCACCAAGGAGAGTGTGTGGGACACGGCACAGACCAAAAACACTGCACAGTGCAAGCAGCCAGGCTGCTCCTCTCCGGAAGCCACCGTGTCAATCACAGGAAGCAGCTGCAGCGCAGGCAGCTCTTTGACAAAGCAGCTTGACTCTGCCTGCTTGCCCATGCCAATTTTAGACTGCTTTACCTTCACAGGAATGAAGAGACATGAGAATTGTGCAAGACCTAAAAGCTTCTTTGATTTGTAAGGAAAGCCACAGTGGGCCATTGCTCACAGAGTACAGCCAAGCCAGACATCCCCAGCGCCTTTGGCACTGCCACAGCCAGACCTGCAGCATCCACCCAAAACACACAATACTTCCGACTGCTCTGCACCGCTGTGCGCCTTCTAAAAGGCAATTTACACATCCAAGCCTTTCTGTGAAGGAAATTGGAGCAAGACACGGTTTGTTAGCTTTCCCTTGTCCACTTTTGAGAAAATGTATTTCCCATGGAATGAGTGTGTGTGTGGTTAAAGACAAGCTCTGCAAACACTGCATTAGGACCAAACATGGAATTATGCACAAGCCTGACAGTGATTCCTTTTAGTCCTGAAAATGAACAGTATGCAATTAGAGCAACATTGTACAACTATGAGGTAGCTTTTGCAGCTAGAACAGAAATTCTCCTGTCCATACTGGACCTCATTCCCCTGGTGAGCAAGCACTGTCAGTAGGAATTTAAAATGATACAAACCTAGGGGATGGCACTGGATTGAGACTCAGAAGACTCACTTTGCTGTGCCTATGTCTTCCCGCGCTGCTGCTCATCTTGTCTTGTGAATGAAAAGGATTTCTGGATCGTAGCCTGAACTATTTTTCATAGGTGGAAAGATCCATCTCCACTGCCAGTTTTCTTCCCAAAGATTGCAACAAAGCCCAGCCACTCACACAAACAGGCTGTCCCATACTAACTAACACTGCCAGAGAGAGTTTGTCTCTTCTTCTTGAAGAGATAACACTAACAACTTAATCCAATTAACACAGCACAAAGCATGAGTCTGTAATTCCTGGGTGCATGTGCTCTAATGCCTCCTATGGCTTTAGCAAAAGGAAAGTTTGCACTAGATTAAAGAAAATACTCAACATTCATTTTTGCTTATTGTGGAGCAAAGCAGCGTATAGGAATGCTTGAGCCAGCAGAGGCCAAAAGCAGGGATGATGTCTATCCCTCGTGCATAACATCTTTGCCTGCTTTGAAAGAATGTTATGTTTCTCAATGATATCACTAAATTACTGGCTTGTTTTCCATTTGAAAGATACTGCGGAGCTGTGGTCCTTAAGCAATCACTCTGAAGAGCTGCCAAGCCACTTAAGCACTTACATGCATTGGAAATAAAAGCTGTCTAACTTACAAGAACTGCATCAGCTCAGTTGCCTATCCCAAATTGCAAGGAGCAATGTGTGCCTTTATTCTAATGATGCACAGAGGAAAAAAGTTGAGAAACTACACAGAGAGAATCGGCTTGTTCATCACAATCATGAAATCCTAATTGCAACCAACAGCAATGGGATTTTTACAAACTTCAGAAAAATTACAGTTCTGCAATAGCCAACCACACAACCACTAAAAAAAAAAGTGCCAGGAAACTTGGGAAAACTATTAGCAATAAAAGCTGAAGACAGAGAATAGATCTACTTGAGACCTAGCATACTACAAACAATGTGGGTGATAAATCAGAGATTCCACCCTTTCAGTGTGCAAGAGGCTAGAAAAGGGTAAGAAATACAAAACACCCAGGACTTCCAAAAAGTCAGAAAGCATTGGGTGGAGAAAGGCCAGCAGTGAGGTCTGGAGCCTGGGGGGTGGCAATGAAAACACTCTCACTTTTTGTAGGGGGACAGAAATAAAGGTGCGACAAATAATCACAAGTCATGTTAACTAGGAATGTCTAGGAATTACTTTCCACCCTAACTGTCCTGTTGGAATAATTTCACTAAATATACACAATGGGTTGGATCAGAAACTTTTCATTCCACTTCAGACAAAAGGGCTACAACTTAAGAAATATTCTGGGTAACAACCACAATGTTATGAAAAAGCTTGTTATGAAAATGGCAGTTGCCTGCAGAAATACAAATTTTTCATGAATTAGTTTTTCACTTTTTGTGCCTTCAGTTCTTTTCAGATATTACTGTATTTTATGCAGCATCACTGCACCACATTTGTCTGTCTACGGCATGGAGCACCACAATTTGTCATCTTAATACATTAGCTCTGGATATAAGAAAAGCATATTTTCTTTTTTTTTTTGCTTGAATGAGCACCAATAATCCACAGCTTTCTCTGAACACTCAAACATCATCTCCTGACCTGATGTTCCTTTTCCAGTCAATTATTCTCATGAGTTTAGAGGCAGTGAACTGCCAGAAAGGAAGGAGGCAGCTATAGGAACTCTGCAAGCAGAGAGAGTGATCTGAGAGCATGGGCATGGCTGCTGGCCCACAAATCAGCTAAAAATGGATAATCTGCTGGACGAGGTGATGAAGATTACAGATCAGACCAATTACAGCTGGAAGCTGCTTCCCAGGACTAATTGATTAAGGCACCTTAGGTCTAAGCTGGGGACAGCATTTGATCAGTGTGTGCTATTGAGAGCCCACGGAATTCACAGAGCCTTCCTCATGGGATCCAGGTTTGCTCACAGATCCTCCAGCTGGAAAATACCCAGTAAGGGGTACTTCCATCAGGCAGAAGGCACTTGCTGCCAGAATCCTGTTCCTGTGGTGCCCACACAGTTACCTTGAGCTTTCAATGCACCAGGGCCTCCTGATACCTGATCCTTCTGCCTTTGCATCCTTTCAGCCCCACCACATACCAAACACAGAGAGAGACCCCTGCTCCCACCCAGACTGAGGAGCTCACAAAGCACAGTGATGTTCCAACACTCACAGCTGCCACTTTGTGAAACACAGAACATTCATTCAAGCTCAGGGCCCCACATTTCTGTTTGATTTTCATGATGCCATTTTCACCTATTAAACTATCCATAAAACACTTTAATTTAGCCAAAACAATTCCCTACCCTCTGCTGTTTGCCTTTCCTTTTTTGTTGTTGTTCTTTGGTTTTTTTTCTTAACCACCATTAAAACAAAGACAATCTGAAATAAATGTTTTGCCACACCACCATCCTCAAAGCAATTATTCTGCTGCAGAGATGCAGTCACGAAGAATAACGTCCCTGTGGTCTCTTTGGGATGGCAGGAACTGAGCGAAGTCCTCAGAAAGCCAATCTTTCAGCTCCCATTCTTCCCACACACATCTCAAATCATCTACTGCATTTCTTCTGCTCATTTGACTTCTAAAGCTCAAGCAAAGCAGGGATTCAGATAAAAGACAGCACTAGAAAAGAAAAAAAGAAACAACTCAGCCACTTCCTATAGTGATCTTTGTGCAGCACTAACCCCAGGGTTTTTTGGATGCTGGGTGGTGTGGGTCAGTTTGCTTTCAGCCAGCATCAAAAACCATGGACTTCGCCTTGGATTGCTGTGCTGTACCTTTGCAGAGAACAGCTTCAATTCAGAGCAACTCTGTAAATTAAGGGCTGCATGTCTGAAAGGAACCCCAGCTCTCTAAAAAGGGAAATTCAGCTGATGAACTTCACAAGAGTTTTAAAAAAAATTAAAAATTAAATAATATTTTCACAAGACCAGCTAAGCAACTAATGACAATTAAAAAAAAAAGCCAAAAATAAACAGTAAGAAGTATTGTTTATTAAAGGAGGTAGCACTTCTCAGAGGAACATCATATACACATCTAAATAAAACAAACAGCTTTCATCTATTTGCATATCTTGATACATATTCACAAGCCCACTGCAGGCAATTCAAAAGAATTAAAGAAAATTTGCCTGTAAGATCAGGCTACGAAGATGTACTTAATGTATTGTCATCTGTGAAGTCATACTCAGTGAAACTATGCTAAATTGTCCCAAAAATACAGAGAAATATTTTTAAAAGCCCAGTTATTTGTTTGTGAGTCAGAAAAAAAGCTACTAGCAGACACATCCTATCTCCTTACCTTTCCTTTGGCCTTAGAGACTGGAAGGAAAAACCCTGTCAACCCTGGTCTCCAGGAGCACACAGCTAGCAGATCTCATTTCCTCACAGTTTCTTCGTTATTTTTGGGTAAGGAAATTATTATTTCTCAGGTCTTTTCCAGCTTCCAATCAGTTTCCCAGCTCTAAATGACCTGAATTAACTGAATGAAGAAAACTTCTGACACGGCTTTTGCTGACAAGACTTGGTTAAGTGGTAAAAACAAAACAAAACAAAACAAAAAAAAAAAAAAGAAGAAAGAAAGGAAATAGTTCTTAGATTTTAGGTGGTGGTTTTTCAGCATGCAGTGGTGAAACCTTCACAACTGGGTAACACAACCAGGTGTGGGACTCTGAGGAAGGAGAGGGGTTTGTTTACCTGCTCCAAAGGATATAAACATTTTGGAGCCTAAAATAAAGCCTGGGTGACAAGGTAAGAGCCTAAAGAAGTAAAGAGAGTCCTGTTTTAGCAAGCATTTAAGGGTCAAACTTGTTTGTTTTGGCTCTTTCCATGCTTCCTTTACCTGCAGAACCACAGAAAAATTTAATTTGCCTTGAAGTTATTGTAATAGCTTATTAGATTAGGCTTTAATGAATTGCAACTTCACTTGAAATGTGGGCTTCTTAAGGGAAAAAAAAAAACAAAACAAAAAATATTTACTTTTAATAACATCTCATATCCCACATATGATGCTTAAAAAGGACCAAAACCTTCCTGAGGAAAAAGTTGGAAAAACCACTGCAAGAGGGAAACTTGGCTGGGGATAGAGCTGCTGGCACCCAGTGAGGGTGGGAAACAATGGCAGAGGTAGAGGGAGGGACAAGAAAGACACAGGATTAATGGGATAAAAGGAGACAAATGACGACTCAAGGTCTTGCAGGCTGTGACCATTTTGGGAATGAGCACGCAGAGTGAAGGGAGGAGGAGGAGGGAAAAGTCTGGGACACACTGGCAGAGGCAGGAGGGTCACAGCTAGCAGAGGATGGGGCGTGCATTTTTGCCTCTGAGGAGAGGGGGTGACAAGACTGGATGAATATCTATGTGTCTACATGAGGACCCAGGAAGGGGGAATAGATGGACTGGTGTATTTACATGAGCACACCTCAGCATCCAGATTATTTCTAATCACAGAGTACAAGCAAAGTAAGTGTCAGACAAAGGAAGTATTAAAAACACTAATTTAAAAAACCACCTTTAGTTATTGTTCTTAGCTTGTAGAACTTAACTAGAAAATCTTGGCAAAACACACCTGGCTTCCCAGATTTCCTTGGCATGAATTGCTCTTCAGCAGTGAGAAGATCTGAAAGGGCTGACTGAGCACCCTCTCTGTACTTCCACAGCACACATGGAGGGACAGGGCACAACTTCTCCAGCTCCTTTTACAGCAGCCTATTCCTGTCTAGCAGACTATTCCTCACTTAAGGGCAGCCCCTTTTATTATACTGATATTTCTCCACCACAGCTCAGTGAGTCCAAGCACAACACACATCCAGCACCAAGGAGCAGTGGCCCCTCAGCCCGGGACACTGAAGCTACTGTTCCCTCTCTCTGGGCTTTGTTTTCCATCCTCCCTTGTTTTTCCCCAACAAGCCATGGTGCAATCCCTGCTCCTGCTGCCCCCCTCCCCAAAGCCCAGCTGTCAATACCCCCTCGCTCTGCTCCTGGATATGCGAGCACTCCGGAGTCAATCTTCCCATGAAAATCAAAAGTCAATGACCTGCCCTTCCTTGTTCCTTAAGAACCAAAAAGAAAAAAAAAAAGGCCATAATTTTTCTTCCTCGCAGTTCTCACGTGTTGTTAATGTTCAGTCGAGTTGTTAGGCAATACAAAATGCATTAATTCCTCCAAAGTGAGTTCCCCATGAAAGATTTAATTGTTGTTGATTAGGCATAGTTTTCTCCTTCACCACCCCCCCTTCTTTTGGGGTTGGTGAAAAAAGAGGAGCAGAATGCAAAGATATTTTTCACTCAAAGACTATGTTAGCCTTATTATCTAATCAAGTGGAAAGGCCTTCGTCTGTCCTGGCCCTGCCAAAAAACAAGTGAGGCAATAAAAACCTTTAAGATTTTTCTCTATCCTTTGTTATCCCAAAAGACCCAAGTTTAGTCAATTGCTGTCACATCACTAGAAAGAAAGAGAGGAGGAAAACAGTAAAGAAAGAGAAAAGACACTGCTGTAGCTGTTTTAAAAATAGGAGGGCTTCCTGTAACCCATGAAGAAGCCTGGTACACAAAGTTGCACAGTAAGTTTCAAAAGATTCCCATTTAAAAGACTGAATACAGGTCGCTTCCCTGTGACCATAGAAACATTAGAAAAGGTGGAAAATTCAGTCTACTGAACTTCAAACAACTTTATTAAAGTATCACTAATCAGAACCCAAGGATACAAGGTTTTAGTGTTTGGGTTAACAACGTGAATAACCCTCAAAAGTCAAATGACCTTCTAAGTACTACGTTTAAAAAAAAAGCCACTTCTCAACAGCAAGTTAAGTAAGAAAATCTTAAGAAATTATATGCAGCTCACAAGAACACAACTGAACTATGTCTCTAAAATCAGGCTCTAAAATATAAGACAAAAATCTCCAAAGCTTTTAAAAAATTTACTATGTGGACAACCAATCATTTACTTTCATTTGGGACAGTTTAAGACAAACTTTAAATGAAATACATGAAGTTAATATCCCCATGTGATGAAACAGGGATGAGAACAAATACCTTACAAGGTTCATTAGGAAACGGTGTTTATCCATATCAGCAGTGCCAAAATACAGGTAGACACTTAAAAAAAACACTGAAAATAAGTTATATCTACATGCTTCTGTCATTAATCAGAAGGCTACCTGAGTTACAGCTCAGTTAACATATTTGTTCACCCAAGGCACAATCACTTCTATCTGACAGGCATCACCTCCAGTTTGGTCCTGTCTCTAGAGTTAGACCAGGTGTTCTGTGCCTAAAACTTGTTGCTCCTCCCAGTACAACTCCCTGCAGCTCTGGGCAGCTCTCCTGGTTCATGCAGCAAGGATTACTCTCATAGGCATCATCCTTTTGAATCTTAACTCCTGCATCTTCATTCCTTTTTTGCTTATTCCAGTATTTGCTGGGCCTTTTATACCAGTTCAAAAATCCTTTGGGTGCAGGAACCACCTGCTAGAAACAACCACTAGTAATAGGAAAGTACCCTGTAATATGGACCGAGCAGTTCTAGAAGTTAACATTATGCTTCAGAGCCAAGCAAGTAGCTTTCAGAACGGAGTAAGATCATCTAGAAGGCAGTAAAAATTTAGTTTGCTTATTCTAGTGTCTTTATAATGCTTCAAAACAGTGCAGTACAAACACTACCCAGACAGATGGTTCTTTTTCAGTAGCAAGGTTATATTCCTCTTAAGTGGGCTCTTTAGCTACACCGAGCAGCAAATCAGCACAGTATTTAACTGATAGAGTCTCAATCTTTAGCAATCTTTCAGTTAAAAGCAGTATTTTAAAGTCAAATGGACAGAAAACTCCCTTTAGACATGACCATGGGCAGCAGACACTGGGGCACTCTGATCTTTAGGGACCAGGTCCCAGCAAACAGGGCAGACACAGAGGTTTCAAGCGCTGGTGTAGATCACTTCCCTACAGGGTGTGCTGCTAGGTGACTTACCTCTCAAACTACAGGGAAAAAATTGGCAGCACCTATTCCAAACCTGCCAAACATAAGCGTGTAAAGCTCATTAATCTGAACTAACAGGTGACTAATATTTCTGACAAATTATGGGTGAGCTGTCACGACACAGACCAAGTAATCCCCTTAGCGTGAAACAGCCCGCGTTGGGACTCAAGCCCAGCATTGTAGACCTGGACCAGAAATTTATCCTTCCCTACAGTGGCCTTTCTCTGCTTCCCTGTTAATTTTCCTAGACTATGACACAAAGCTGTGAGGAGTACATAATAAGGAACATTTGAGTGTTATCTGTATGTTACCCTCAGGAAGATACACCATCTTTTTCGGGGCACAGCAGCAACACAAACTCCAGTGCCAGCCATAAAAATACTTCAAAGGTGATGATATAATGATGATAGCCATTTCTACCCATGCCTACCATCTTCCACACTTGATCCAAACTCCATTTGGATGGGAATGTTTATCCACAAAAAAGTGATATCTCAAAAAGTAACCTGTCAACATGAAATTTTCATTGATACCTGTAAGGAGAGGTAAAATTCCTTCTCCTCCACACACCTTTTTTTAGCTGACACAGGGGCACACACACATCACAGACCCAAATGCAACACAATAAAGGTTCAGCTCTCACAAATGCATGAAACAGTTTTTTAGTTTCTTCTTCCATCCAACATGCATGTTCTTATCCTGGCAGGAATGCCCTCATGAAGGGAGCAGTTTAATTAAAAAAAAAAAAAAAGACTCTAAATACAATAATTCAAATGCAGACAAATCCATGCACTCTGTCTTGCATTATACTTGAGTGGCTGGATTCAGTGTCTGCCCAGGTCTCACAGAGCTCCACTGCTTTGCAGGAAAACCTTGGTAGGTGTACAAACTTTTAATAAGCTATTATGCCATATTAATAAAGGGAATTGAGGCAGTTTTATTACTACTAACAATTGGCATAGCAATTCTTTTAAACTTTCACTGTCAGTAATCCTCTACCCTAGCAATTAAGGAAATCTTAAATATCAAATTAGCTATCATACATAACTTCTCCCGAATTAATCCTCTGTATTGCAGACAAAACATTTGGTAGTTAAACAAGTGTTAATAATTACAACATAACATGTAGCTCCAAGCTACTTACTTCTTAAATGTCAGTGAACCAAGGTGAATGTTTTTCAACTGACTCATGCAAGTAATCTCACTGGAGATGAAAGCTGTTTAAACGTATTTTTTTTTATTAGATCACTTATTTCATGGTTTTACTTGATGAATAGCCTTAATTTGAAAGATTTGGTAATTAGCCTGGTCAAGGACAGTGCTGCATTCTTTACTACCCCTTACTCAACAAGAGCTATTTTTAGTATAAAAAGCTTAGATTAAAATAAATAAATAAATACATAAATAAATATTTGTTCTGAAAGGGTAGTGTTTATTCCATAAAGTCTCAAAGTAGAATAAACAGATATTACACTAGTTTAATAACACAAGTGCTAATTCTAAATTCAGACCAAAGTCGAATGTCTATTATGGGATTAAATGACAGGAATGAAACAATAAAAACACAACATTATCAGAGGAAAAACAATGTACTTGTTATTGCAACTCGAATGTGCCTTTGATTAATGTAGAGAAGCTCTGCAGTTCCAAACCCTTGATTTTGTAAGATTTACAGCATAGGAACAAACCCTTATTTGTGCCACTCAAAGATCAGGCAGAACTTCCAGAAGCAACAGATTATTTCCCTGCTTGCAGCAAAGGACAGATGTGACACCAAAGGTGGGAGATGTCTGCCTGAGACCAGCAAATGTCCAAGAAAAAAAAAAAGCTGAACTGATTTGGATTTGGCCAGGCTGAATGTTCAGGGGCTCTGAGCACCCTGGTCTAGTGGAAGGTGTCCTTGTGGGAGTTGAACTAGATGGCCTTTAGGGTCCCTTCATTCTATGATTCAAATCCATAAAAATCCTTGGTTAATGACTTGTCTTTGCAGCAGCCAAAGGCTCAGCTCCTTTTTTTGCCTTTGCTGTTTCTGTGTCAGCAGGACAGTCCCACCGTGGTCACTGCGGCCCCGAGCAGCAGAGCTCTGAATGCAGCACACAAAGGGATCCTAGCTAAAGCACATAATCCCTGCGGAACAGAGCGGCCCAGGAAAGGAGACCTTTCTGCTCCGCCTGTAAGAAACTGCAGGGATGCCCCGCGCCGCTCGCCTACCAAAGAGATGCCAGGCGAGCCTCTCTAAGAAAAGAACCCTGGTTTTTAAAAAAAATTGCACTGCTTCAGCAGTAAACTCACAATGAAAAGAGAATTCTCATTTGCATCAGCTTTAAACGTCCATGTTCTGGCGCTACAAAGCCTATGGCTGATAAAGTACTCTTTCTCCTTAGCAATAATTATAGTGAAAATGCAAAGATCTGGCAAAGTATTTGTTTCTGAAATACTTCTCTATTACCATGGAGAATTTGGAATATCCACCACTGCACTGGAACAAAATGAAGATAAAGGAGTTTGAATGCTACTATTATTGTTAGGATTTCTTTCTTCTTTTTTTTAAAGGCTCCGTGGATTTCAAAGGGGCAAGAATTAATCACAAAAATAAATCAAATACCACTGCCAGTAACAGAGCAGGAAGAAGTGTTAAACAAAAACAATAAATACAAATGATTACTCACTCAAACACACACATAGATAATTAACATTTGGAAGTTAACAGTGGAGTGTTAAGTCCCATGGGCACCACCAATGACAGAGAGAACTTTCAAGAAAAAAAGAATAGTACCTGTCTTCTACAGTAAAAGTACTTAAATGGATCAGAGGCTCCAACTCTTTCCCTAGGGAAGATGACGCATCCCATTTCTTTGCCCTGACCTTGTCTCCCCAGTTCTCCTACAGGAGGGTCTCTACACTCTGCAAGAGGACATTTACACAACACAAGGATGTTTATCTGCTCTGCTGCCAGAGGAAAATCCTTGTGGAAAATCCCTTTGCAATCAGCCAAGTGCTCATCCTCAATGACCACTGAGGCTGTGGACAACCCTGACTTGTCCCAGAACCCTGGGATGCAGCTACATTCCCTCATTCCACTCATTCCTGGAACCCAGTATCCTCTCAGGATGAGGGAGCTGTTGCACTACTAACTAATCTTTAGATAAATTTCTTCTTTTTTTGGCAGGTTTGTTGCAAGGCACAGCTAAAACCCAAGCACTGCAACATTTCTGCCTTCAAAAGAATAGCTGCTAAACACAGAAGTTATGTTCTTAAAAATTAAAAGCATGAGTTTCTGTTTGATTAAAGAGAAACATTAAGTTTAACTATGAAAAAAGATATAAGGACAGAGAACAGAATTTTATAGACAAAACAAGAATAGATGAAGGCTCAGTATAGAGAAAATTCTGAAGAAAATGGGTTATTCTGTGGCTCGTTATGCCAAGGATACCATATGGTGGCCTTTCCCATTGAGGGCAAGGTCCAACCTTACAGAAGAACCCCTTCCCACCCCAAAACAGCCACACAAGAAAGAACCAAGTCCCAGGAGACTGTCCAGATGCTCCAAACCTGTTTAATGCTTTTATACCAATGTCCAGTGCTGGCCACTTTCAGAAAATACTGTCATCATTAAAAATTAATGCAAAGCAGCCTGGAGCAGAATTTACATTACTCAAAAGACAGTAAATCCTCAAGACAAGAGACCACCAGACCATCCCATCAGGGTGTCAACATCCCACCAATGTTTTCAAAATCCAGGGGAGCCAGACAAAACCTATCAGCCTGTAACACAAACAATCCCTCAGAAGTATATGTTAGGCTCGGATTGAAGCCGTAAATCTTTCTGACGAGATTTTCACACAGTCTAAGAGACCCAATGCCATCCTCTGTCATGATAAAACAGAATTTCAAACGCTTAGGCGTGCACAAGCTGGCAACTGGGAAACTACCACTGGCTGAGTTTAGTATCTTAGAGAGAAAAAGACTTTTAGGGGACTTATTTAATGAGAATGCTGAGCTGGAAGCTGCTGACGGGCATTGACTGTGTAAGCCTACAATGGCATATTTATAAAGTAGTTCAACATAGGATATATCTTTCAAAACATATAAATTAAAGCCCGGTGTAACTTTCACCTCAGTCTATACATAACATCTGTTAAATGGATTCAAGACTGCCACTAGATTACATAAACTTTTGTACTTGTAAAGTGGTAGTGAATCACACAGCTATATCCTACTTTTCTCCTTCACATGACTGGGAGGGAAAGAAAGAAAGAAAGAAAGAAATCACTAGAAATCACTTCAATTTGCAAAGTGCTATCAGCTAACATAAGGACAATTCTTGCCCAATAGAGCAGAGTTTTCCAAAAATAACTTCTCTTGCAGAGAATTGCAAATGATGTAATTGAACAGGAGCAAAAATTGTGGTGTCCCACACATGTCAGCATCTTCAAAACCCTGAATATTGTGTAGGATTCACTCAGGAGCTACATAATTACACTTTTCAGCAAGATTCAATCATTGCAACAACACTGGAATTACTAGTGCAATATGATACCCATTGTCAATTGTGTTGGACAAGGTTACCATTCCCTTACAGGACATAGTTCTCATCTCCTCAGATGACAAAAAAATCTCATACTGGAAAGGGCACATCTCAAGCCTTGTTACTTTTCACCAAGCACTTAGAAATGTCAAGATAGAGCAATGTCATTTGGCTTAGAATTGGTAAAAATTTATCAGATCCCTGGTTTGCAATTCCAGCAGAGCAAAACACAAAAAGAAGACTTGCTAAATTGCTCAAGGTAGGCGTTACTTAACTTAAAATCCACAGATTGTGACAGCTTTTCTCTCCCAAAACCATCAAATGACCTGGAGCATGCATGATCTTAGTAAGATCTTGATAGCTATCACATGGAAATTAATGTTTCTGGCTACATTTAGTATATTGTGAAATATTTGCCTGTGTGTTTATTGTGCACAACAACAACAACTCCAACTGTGCCTCTTCTACATTCTTTTATAACTGTTTTATATGCTCAGTGGGGGGATAGAAAAAGAATTTAGTTAATCATTAAGCCTTTTCTTTCTAAAAGCAAGCTATGCGAACTGTCCCAATTAATCAATGTCTCTGGAAGTTGCAAAGGAAATTTAATGGACTGTTTCTGTTTCAGAATCCTTTATTCTAAACACCAGCCTTCTGGTTTTCAAATGAAGAAATACACACACAGCTGAAGAAATGAAGAAATACAAAGACAGATACTTGCTATAATCATAATAAAATTGATTTTGGAGTGGTGGTGAAACTTGTATTTGAGCCCACTTAAAGCAATTCTTCCATTCCAATACAATTTTCTGAAATGAAAATTTTAAAAAACTATGAGTAAACTGAATTTCTTAGCAGGAGATTGACACCTAAACATGATTAAATATTTATGAACCACTGAATTTCACACAGTCTATTTCATACCCTTCCATCTGCAGGTGAAGTTGGAGCCTCAGAAAGGTGGACCTGTCAACACAAACCTGCTCTCTAGCATTCCAGAAGGATTTGCTGGTTGCTATTCCCAGTATAAACAGAAACCTGCATCTACTACGAGATCTACTACTGAAATTTCACCAAATCCCAAATATAGTGGCTTATTTTAAGCAAGGCACACAGGTCCCTTCATGGACATCGAGTATCTCCTCCAAAATAAGTCAGACAAAACAGCCAATTTTTGTCTTTTTAAAGCTATGCCACAACAGAAAGCCTCTAAATTAATACTTAATTATTTGTAACTACATGAGCAGGGAGCAATGTGTTTGTTTACAAATTATGTTCTGGAATTTGACTCCTCAACCTAGTCTCCCCCAAAACTGCTCCCCATTAAGCTGTCCTGTAGCTCATCTCACAGAAAAATTTATCCCCAGTTCTTTTCCTTGGAGTACTGTGCTAACACCATCATCTTGTATTCCTTTTAACAGAGCTCCAGCTATGTAAAGTGCCTAACTACAGACTGCAGAATGTCTTGATTTCCTTATTTCCTTGGCAAGGGACAAGCTTTTTGTTAAATGTTTAGCGTTTACCCTGTGTCACTTTCAATATGGATTTTAATTTACACAACAGTCCTTCTCATGTACTCGGGGCCTTATTTTCTGCTTGGTTATACCTATGTAAATTAAGAGCAATTTAACTAAATAAAATAGAGTTACAGTGACGGGAAATTAGCATAACTCAAAGGAAAGCCAGTCCACTGTTTAGTAATAATTTCTTTAATATACTCCCGATTCTCATGCTCATACATCCATTAGAGAGCCAAAGCTGTAATAACAATGTCATATTTTCACAGGAAAAAAAAAGTATCATTTTCTTACTCACACAAAGGGTCCTTTTTTTTTTTAAGAAAAGGGACTGTAGCTGGACTGCATTTATTTTTCTATTTGTATCATGGTAGCCACAATTAATGATCATAATATTATAGTGTATTTTTTGAAGAGACTGTTTGCACACATGAGACCTCATGGCATCAGAAAAGCACATTCATATTTATGGCACTAAATCTCAAAAGGAACGACTGTCTCCCTCCAAGTTTAAGGAAGCTTTACTGTTGTAAATTGTATTTCCACAGGTGTTTTAAAAACAGATACATGTAGGATGATCAAGGAAAGACAAAAAGAGTATCTAGAAGACAAGAGACCAAAGTAGCCCTGATTTGGACGAAGCTAAGTTACACCATTAAGAGTAGGACTTTGCAATTAGGTTTTTAATATCTTAGCTTCTATGAAAAACAACAGCGGTATTTCAACTTAATGACTGCAAATTGAAAGAAAAAGATATTCAAAATTAAATTTATTTGCCTTAGTATGAAGTCTCAAGTACCATTTTTCTTCCAAGCTCATTGGGAAGAACACCTTGCAGATTTCCAGCTACACTACCGCCATCATTTACAAGACAATAATCTTAGGGCACTCTAAAGTATTGCTTTAAATAGATGGAAGGAAAAAAGGCCTTGCTTCCACTCCCTTCTCCTCAGCCTTGCCCTGATGGATGGTGCTGCTCATGGGTGGAACAGCTCTGACAGACTTGGAACAGCCACCATGTCTGATGGCAGTGATTTATTTCTGCAACCAGCTTTAAAGTTCAGACACGACATTTCCAGATAGCGATGACCAGTAAATTTCTAGAACAATAAATAACAAATGCTAAGAAGAACTGGGCTTTGCCCAGATTAAGAGTCTGTGGGACTTACTGTTCCTTAACACATTCCTGTCCTGCGGTGGCCTGGCTTCCTCCTCCAAGCAAACTGGAGGCAGAGCTAGGCACCACCTTGGAAGTCAGGACATTATTTGTACATCTGTGTCTTCTGTATATTCACATATGCACCTGATGTCTACACACAGATAAAAAGCATGGCAATAAATAAATAATCATAGTGACAAATCATCTGGGGGTCCAGGAGACACGAAGGGGCCATGTAAGAGGAGAGGTGGTTATGAGCAGAGGCAGCCACGTGCTTCCAAGGCATCCCAGTCCAATTTTTAGAGGCTACTTTAGGCAGCGGATGGAGATTTTTCTATTAGCAGATAAGAACTGAAGGTTGGACAGCACGACATAAATCCCTGAAGCTCCATTATTGTTCATTTGTTACAGAAACCTAAAAGGAGGGCTCAACTCCAGCCTTTGGCATCCTACCGAGAAGGAGTATTGAATTTACATGAGTCCTTTCCTACGCTATAAAATGTATCAAAATAAACATATTATACAATGCAGTTGTCTTCCTCCCCTCTTACCCGTCCCTCACACACAAACTCAAAACAGTGCTGAGGAGAAAGGAAAAAAAAAATCCAACACAATAAGAGACACCTTTATCAGCCTCAGCCATCTGTGCTCCTTTAGTCTGATCCAAGCATTTTGGCAGGCATGTGTGCAGCTTGCTCCTACCCCATATCATCCTGCCCTGCAAGAAAAAGTTCCCTCCCTCTTCCTTCCCTCTCTGCTGGAGCAGGTCAGTCAGTGTTCTGTGTCTGTTAATTCCAGGACTAGAAATAACAAGGTATTGGTGCATGTGTTTAATTAATTACGATCTCAACACAATCACTTAACCTCGTTCTGAGGAACTGCAATCCCACTTGGTAGATTGGCCTAAAAAACAAACAGATGCCAAAAAACCCACACAGCTTTCAGTGCTGACCATAGGAATTATCATAAGTTAAAAAATGTATAGGTAAAAATAAAATAAAACAGGCTAATTCCTCAAAAGTTTAAAATGCAGGAGCTAAGGGCACTGCTAAAGAAATAAAACAGTGGTAAGAAAATTACCACCACCATAAATTAGTTTCCAGACAATCTGACATGACCCTACTGGGGTTAAAAATCTGGATTTTCATTCATTTGTTCACTGAAATCATAAAGGTTCAAATTCTTTCCTCAAAGCAAGCAGGCATAAAAACATTTATAAGGCAACTTTCAAAGGGAATAGAATCATGCTCAGGAAAAAAAAAAAGTCATTTAAATACACTCAGAAATGCAGGTCTCAAAAGAATAGGAGTACAATCAACTCCTGAGTTTGCATTCTGTTTCTAAACAGCCTTGTAATAGCAACATGTCTTCAATATTTCAGGAAGCATAACACTTTGATAGATTAAAAAGAAATGTTGTATTGAAAAGCATAAAGAAAGAAAATGGAGAAAACACCAGGAATCCTGAAGTGTAATATTATAGAAGAAAACCCCTATGGAAAAGTCAAGCTTTAAACACATACTACAGATGTGCAGCACAGCTCTGGCATCTTATTTATTCCTCTGAACTGTTTCCGGAGAATTTTCTTAATTTATCCAAAAATGATCTAGAAAGGAGTTGACATGAAAAGCACCCAGCTCAGCTCTCCAAGGAACAATTTATCTCCTAGTACACTCCAAGGGAAATAGAATCACGTATTTCCCCATACACAGTGCCCATGGCAAACACATCCCTCCAGCTTAAAGTAGTGTTTTTTCTGTCCTAATACACATAAATGCCCTGTGATGTGAACTTGGTTTTCTTCCTTCCCCAAATGCTTCAGGATGCTGCACATCAAGTTCTTGTTTTGAAAACCAATTAGCACGGCTCTGTGCAATTCAGCGCTATCTAGTGTTGGATGCTACTTAAATTAATTTGGTACAAGTAGGATATAAATTCTGTTAATAGCCCAGAAAGAGGACTACACATCTGGGTAGGTGAAAATTATATACAGGTTCTTAGAACTAATAGTCTTCTCCTGGATTGCATTGCAGCTACCAAAAATAAAATGTTTGTCTTACAACCCAAAGAGGACTAGGTAAAAGGTACTTGTTTAAAACCTTATATAAATGTTCTTCTCATTTATATTTTAGACAAAGAAACATCTTTTAAAAGGCTTCAGAAGCATTTAAATTCAAACAAATTATCTCAAAAAAATCCTTGAGGAAAAAAACTTAAAATCATTTTATAACCAAAACTAACACTCATTAGCATAACTCATTGGGTTGAAAGTTGTCTTTTGCTATTTTTTGCTTCAACAGCAGATGATAAACTTACTACTGCATCAGGAGCAGTATCAGAGCAGAGTTATGACCCAGCCCAGAGCAGCTCCACATGTGACACCTGGCAGAAGGTCCCTGGCAGCATTGCAGAGCCTGCTCCCAAAGGCACGTGGGTGCTGCTGGTCCAGCTCTGCTCTCCAGGAGAGAGCACGGAAATGAGTTGTGAGGCTCCATCTGGTTACAGAGACTCCAAAAGCAGCTGCTGTCCTAACCCAGCTCATAAATCCCCACTTGGTTCCCATCAGCAACAGAGAGAGTCACGCTCTGTACTCTTAGGATGCCCCATAAAAGAGAGATCCAACCAACAGCCTGGTAAGGAGTCAGAAGTAACTTGTAAAACACAAAGTCTCCAGCTCATCAGTTTTATCAGTGCCATTCATACACAATAAGAAGTAGATGACATGAGGGCTGGAGCACCTCTTCTGTCAGGACATACTGATAGAGCTGGGGTTGTTCAGCCTGCAGAAGAGTCCAGGGAGACTTCAGAGCATTTTCCAATGTCTAAAGGAGCTACAAGAGAGCTGGAGAGGGACTATTTACAAGGCTTAATATATGGCACATCACAAACCTATTCCCATTCGTTTCACTTAAAGATCTGTGAGAAAAACCCTGTCTGTATTTCAGCTCTATTAGAGGACCCAAATCAGCTTTACAGGGCTCTTAGGAGTCATATTATCCTCACATGGACACTGCAGGGAGCCCAAACTTGCCCATGGGATGATGCCACCTTTGGGACAGAGTGTAGAGGATGGGAAGGTGATTAACTGCAAGAAGATGCTCCTGTCTAAAAGGACCCCCAAAGCTCCTTACATCTGTCTGACCCTCAGAGCTGCTGAATGTCTGTCTGTAGGTCAGGATGGCTGCATTAATTGCAGCAGAAACCTTGCACACCTATTTAAAATCAAGATCACTTATTAAGACTGTGTCAATACAAGCCACAGCCTACCTACTATCAGCATGCATGTGTGATGGCTACAGGACATGAAATGCTGAGGCAAACTCTTGTTTCCATTACTTTCTGCATAGCTGTTGGCACATAAATTACCACTTCATAACAAGCCCTTTGAAATTCTTTTGCATTAACTAATGCAGCTCGGTGTATTTTTACAGTGGGATCATGGCTATCAGTTTCCATCTGTTCTACTGTCCTTTTGGAATGTTTTCGCTGCAAGGAAATAAACAAAAATAGAACACTGTAAAAACAAACCTGCCTGACAGTCTAGACGGAGGGTCTAATTAAAAATAAGATTTATTAGAATAGAGAGAAACGTGCAGTAAAACAAAGACACAGTTTCTTCAACGTCTCTGGTATTATTCTTGGCAAAGCCCAGTCAGGCTATAAATTCACTGAAACAAATCAGTATGGTACCGATGCACCATTCTGATCTAGCATTGCTTTTCCAGATTTGGGGAACATGTGGGGAAAACTCTTTGTTTCACTTCAGTTTTAGTCACCATAAATTCCTTTTTTTAATTGGAACACAAGTGTGTTAGGGCTTGACTCCACAACAATGTCTTGCACAGAGTAAGAAACCAAACTGAGTTAACAGTAATTCTGCTCCCTAGTCTAGACACAGCTAAAACAAACTACCAGCAGAACTATGTCATGCCAGGGGATTGCTTTGATATAAATTAAATGGATACCTTGCTCCTGGAGGGGTGGGAAGTGGCAATTCAAACTTGAAAAGCACATGGAAACTTCTGCCAATCAAAAGGGAATGAGCATCCTTTGTGAGGTGCAGTCACAAAGAAACTGCACAAGAACAACAGCAAAGATCTCAGACACCACCACCAACACAGTCCTGCCCCAGTAAAGATACAGCTGAGGGCTGGGGACACCAGGAGGGCAAAGCAGGCTTTGGTGACCAACTCCTGGAGCAAATGGGCAGCCACTCATTGCTTCACCTAACGCATGGAAAGAACCCTGCACTCCCTAAGCCCTGCGGATATCACTTTACATGGAAAAGGTCTCACTCACCAACATCGATAGAACCAAAGAAGATTTGGAGATTTGTATGAAGAATTTAACACTTAGCAAAAATAAGCACATGAAAATCTTGCCCTGTTTTTTTGGCTATTATTTCTAATGTTTGCACTAGAGACGCATGAAAAATAATATTTTCCGTAATAAAGAATGTTGTTCTTAGAAGTCTAGTGATTTTTAACATAAAAATTATTAGGTGACCTCACATGCAAAAATGCCCAAAGACTGCTAAAATAGCAAAGAAATCAGAAATTCTAGCTATTAAGAACATTTAGCAAGGCGGATTCATTAAAGAAATTAGAGAGGATGAAAAAAGAGCCAACTTTGAATCAAAACATACAAATTGGTTTTGAACAGTTTTCCACACAAGGAACATTCATCTCCCACTCTACTTCAAGGACAACTTAGAGATCCTTTTTCAGATCATGCAAATGACAGCAGTAACTTAAATAATGACATGTTTCTTAGAATCAGCAATATCAGTTTTAGGAAGGGGAAAAAAAAGTGTCTTTGGAGCTGAGACAAGGCAGCAGATTTTCATTGTTTACTCCAATGTTTCATAAGCAGTTTCCTTTTTCAGGCAACAATTGATGTGCTATGTATCATTAAAGAATGAACCAATTTATAAATAGCATGAATACAAGGAGAACCCCATTGTTCTTATTTGCACTGGTAAATAGGAGACATGCCAGATAAGACTTTGCTGAAGTGGGTTTCTAATTCCCTTACTAAATTTAAAGCCTTGCATTATCCAGCCTGGCTGGAAAAGCAGCACCTTCAGTGTCTGGCCCCACCAGGCTACCCCTATTCCTCTCTCAAGGGGATGGTGAGGAACATCATGGCACCCCTGAAGCAGTACCCAGCACAAGGGATGCAGGAGTGACACAGCTAGCTCAGCCACAGGACACAGCCTGGGCTGGAACAAAATGCTCCACATCAGCTATTTACACCACACAATCCTACGTTTACAGCAATGGCTGCAGTTCCTACTGCTAAACCTCCTGTGATTGTCTTCCCAGAAGGCCAGAACCATTCATTCTGCCTTTCTTCATTAATGTCCAGATTTTTACCAAGCATGTTTGAAATCTTCACATCTTACCTGAATAAGGAAAAAACACTTCAGCTTGGAAGTCCAAGATTCCCAACAGTGTCAATCTGTCACAGTTGAGACAGCCACAATACACAGCATTGCTGTCAATGCTGCTCACCTGCTTCTCACAGCTGTACCCATTGGGGATGAGATTCAGCCACAGCCCCACCCCAATTACCACAAACTGTGTGTCTACAGCAATCATGAAGCACTCACAAGATGAAGCTACAAATGCAGTGCAGAAGAAAACACAGCATCTCATTTCATCCTGTCTGCAAATGAAGACAATCCCCCTCTTTTGAGAAGATACTAACATTCCCAGGTAAAAAGCATTAACAGAACCACTGATCTGCCTCTCCATGTATTTCCATTTTCAAATCAATACCGCCACAAAATCTTTCATTTGAAGTTTATACACCTTCCTCATTTACACTCTTCCCTTCCTTGGAACCTATGAACCTATTGAAGTATACGAAAGATGTTGAACTGAACAAGGAGCTCACCTCCCCAAGCGCCACCCCCTCTCAATTGGCATAGATGATTTATAAATCACTCTAAATGACACACATAAAGACTACTGGTTCCTAGGAAACCCACAGCTCCCTTCAAGGAAGCAATGCACACTGAAGGGTTAAACACACAAACTGGAGAGCCTGTCTAATTCCTCTTAATCCCTGGTTACACAGCACAGAAGATGAGGCATTGTCCCTGGGCTCCTATTATTGCTGCCAGACACAAACCAGGGTACAACATGCGGCCACCCAAAATACCCAGCAGCACGCAGTCCTTGTTTGAGGAGGCAGGACTGACAGGAGCCATGAGGTGTGCAGGTGATGCCAGTAGGCATTAGTCATTCCATATTAAATATCAAATCATGGTGGTGAAACCCTCAGCCCTGCCCAAAAGGTTAAAAGAGGATTTATGTTGGAAAGCCAAGAGAAAGGAGCATAGCAGTTGCTGAGGGGTTATGCCCCCAGCAGAAGCTTTAAAAAGGTATGGAATGGCAAACAGAAGGGACCCCTTTAGGACACATACATTATTCTTTTTTACATGAGATCAACAGTGATGATTGTATTAACCTAATGATTAATACAACAGGGGAAAAGCTGAGACTGATCACCAAACACACTCACACAACGTCAAATCACCTGGTCTGTCACTGTAGATGACAAATAGGATAAAAATCCAAAATAAAATTAAAAAACAAGCTTTCAGATTCAACAACTACCATCCAAAATTACCATCTAGCTGTAAAATACACTGGAACAAGCACTTCTTGTTTTCTTTACAAATCTCAAATAGTTGGTATTTGAAGAAAGTTTCACGTCACTACTTGCACTTTCCTGATACATACCCCACCACCATCACCACCACTTTTCTTTACATTTAGTAACAACAAACATGGAAACATAGCCAAGATAAAAAGCTAGTGATGAAAAAATAAACCACGAATTGTAAACAAACATTTTTGTTTCCTAAACTTTTGTTGTTACTTTACTGAAAATAACAGAACCCTTCAGTTTCAAGGCATGTCAGCTGCTCTGGGTTCAGCAAGGATTCCCCACAATCCTGCCATTGCAAAGTTCTGCCCTTGGACACTCTGTTCACAAAGCACCTGAATACAACCCTGGGAGCTGTGCAGTCAGTGGGTCTTCAGTCTGAACCCTTAGGGCAAACCCCAGGGATGGATGAGAAATATTGAAAAGATAACTTTCTTCTTCAATTAGGTCACTAGGTGGATCTTTTCCATATACTTGATATTATTTTAGAAGGTAAATAAATCAGTGACAGAATTTGGGGGGGGGGGGGGGGGAATCACACCACTTCCCAAGGAAAAGGATTAATTCACTTCTAGAGCAAGTGGTTTCATGCAAGCCTGCTTCTCTTTTACACTGCCTGCTGGCAAGACAAAGCCAAGTCACTGTTTCAAAACTGTAAATATCTCTATTTCACACCAGGTATCTGTCACCCAAACCCATTGCTGCAGTCTGTATTAGACAAAATATCTATTAACTTCCTTACACCCGCTGCTCTCCTTGCCAATCTCAGCACATTTAGCACTGGGCAGGTCCCCGTGCTCAGTTGTTTGCTCACATGCCACGGTGCAATTAAGATAATTTCTGGCATCAGGGCAGAGAGCATAGCAGGCAATGAAGAATAATCATGCAGACATTGTTAAGAATATGCTATTACCATTTTTCCCTTTTCTTTAACCATACCAAGATACAATACCCAACACACTCTTCATAAGAGAAGATAGAAAATACACAGTATTCACATCCTTTCCCCATGAAAAAGAAATCTCAACCAAAACCAACAAACAAAATCAAATGGAAAAAGAAATTAATATATGAAAAAAAAAGCTGTGGTGCTTATTCAGCACCCACTGACAGTCATCTTGCACACAGACTGTCACTGTAGCAGTTCTTGTGCTGGACAGCAAAAGTCTTCCAGAGAAATTCCATCAGTTAAGAGGAACACTGCATATGACTATGTTTTTGGAAGTTGAAAGCTGACTGTAATTTATAATACATTTATAAAGAAGCACAGTAAGCTAATTACATTTGGGAGAAGACACATTTTAGAGGCTATAAAGATACAACCATTAATAGGAAATTCTAACTCCCAATTATGCCTCTCAATGTTCTTTACAGAATAAAACATTTGCTTGTGATGTCAGAAGTGATTTGCATTCCACAATATAAAAGTTGTTTGAAGTTTCAATGGTTGTTCTCTTCCCTGCTCAGCAAATACTCATGTTAAATGCTTTTAAAACATGTAAGAATATTGCAGCCATAGGGTTGGGTCTCCTATGAGTCCTTCCCCAGTATAGAAACTCTTTGCTCAAGCTCAGAGTTGAAGGGTCATGATCCAAATGCCCAACAACAAAGGCCTGACCCTCAAAACAACTGCCCATCAAGACAAAATATGGCACAAGAATAAGGAAAAAATCATAAAGGTGTATCTTTTACAAATTGCTAGCAGGGGTACAAAGACCTGCACAGCAGGAATATGCTCATAAAAATAGCATTAATTACTTAAACCAGAAGCACTGCTGAAACAGGTCTTTTTCCAGTACTCTACTGTTGGTCAAAACATGACCATCAGCAGCACGCCGCACACACAGCAGGATGGGATCACCTCTGAGATGGAACAGTGCTCAAATTCCCTGACAAACACTTCAGAGAGGATGTGTCATTGCCAATAAAGGAGAGCAACATTACACACAGATCATACTTAACCTGCAGAAGAAACAACAAAAGTAGCTATGAAGAGAAAAAATCCACAGCTGTCAAGTAAGAATTGGAAATACCACTTTTGCTAAAATCAAACAAAAAAAGACCCCAAACCTGCAAACAACCACAACACCAAAACTAACACTTAATTCCCAGGAGGAAGTATGGCTGGGGGATCTCTAGGATTGTGAAGTGCTGAGGGAGTATGTTCAGCTGGAGAGGGAAATGGATGAACCACTACACACTAGCACCATCGTCTCCTTGCCCACTCAGCAGTGCCAGCCCCGAATGGCAAGTCAAAAGCTGGTGGTGAAGTGCAGCAGGCAGCTCCAGGGGATGCTGCAACTTAAAGCAAACACAAGACTCCTTTTCACACCCAGCTCCCCAGTATTACTGCAGAAGACAGCAGGAACAGTGTGAATGATTAGCTCTGTGACTAAAAACAGGGCAAATAAAACACTTGCACTTCACAGATGACATTCCAAACCTGGTTTCCACCCGTTGCTTTTCAAGCTAGTCAGGAGAAAACATTTAAAGACCCTTCAGTCAAGGTAAATGGCTCTGTGATATGGGAAGTTTCCAACTAAAATGTTATGCTTTTACCATCTGTCACATACAGGCAGAGAGACTAAACCATTTTCATACTCATCAGTCAGTTAAGTAGAAAAGTATCCAAAACTGGAGGTGTGTGAGGAGACCTGTCATCCTAGGGACTTAGCCAGGCAGAGATGGCAAGAACTTCCATGACTGGAGACAAACACTACATGAGCTGTTCAGAGCCAATTCTCATGTGCAACACCAACACCACAACTTCCGTGAAAAACCAATCATAATCCTGGACTTGCACAGGAGTAAAAAGACAAATACATAATTACTGAATAAACGTTTACCTCTGCTCGTTGCGTGCGGGGCAAAACAGACGACTTTTCAATGGCATAAACATCCACGAGGTAGAGTCGTGCTCCTTGCTCCCTGTCCAGAATGGCAGCGGTCTGGATGACCCCGGTGTGGCGGCCGATGGTGAAGAGGCGCCCGAGGCTCCTGTCCTCACACCGAACGGACACGATGTAATATTCCACCTGTGCCTCGGAGCCCCGCGGGCTTGCCGCTTCCAGGGATATCACATTTGTCCCAATGGGCTCGCCCTCTTTCAGGATGGTGATGTATTTAGGCTGAGTGAAAACAGGCCCATCAACGCCTTGCAGAATTATAGTCATCTCAGTGGTGGATCTTCTCCTTTCCAGGCCCAGGTCAGTGGCAGAAACGATGAGATTGTAGATGAGGTGAGAAGGCACCAACGCTGAAGCTACTCTTAGATCTCCACTGTAGCGATCCACAATGAAGGTTTCAGTATCTCCATTGACTATCTCATACTCCACCTCCCCATTGGCACCCTCGTCAGGATCTGCAGCAATAATGGTGGTTAGGATTGAACCGATCACAACCGAGGGGTCGGCTGCGAGTGCATTCTGCGACACAAACACGGGCACATTGTCATTTTGATCCGTCACCAGAATGGTCACGTTCTTGAGGGCAAATCGCCTGGACTCCACAGGAACAGCCTGATCGGTGGCTTTGACTGTTAACTCAAAGAGATTGGCAAACTCCCGATCGATTTCAGCATTGGTAAATATTGTCCCTCTCACCTCATCGATACGGAAGTGATTCCCCCTTGGCATCTGCTGGATGATTGAATACGTTAGCTGCCCGTTAATATCCGCATCTGGATCGTGAGCAGTCATGGAAATTACAGAGCTACCCACAGGAATGTTCTCAACAATTGATTTAAATATGTCTCCTGGAGGAAAATGAGGAGGGTTATCATTGAAATCCCTAACATGTATGACCACTGACATGGTAGAGGATCGTGGGGGCCTTCCTTGGTCTTTTGCCGTTATATTTAGCTTATACAGAGATTGTGTCTCAAAGTCCAGTTTCTTGGCAAGAAAAATACTCCCAGTGTTGGGACTGATGCTAAAGGTCCCGTGATTGTTTGTCCCTGTAATGCTATAGTGGAGGTCAGCATTGTCACCTGAATCAGAATCAGTGGCAGTGACAGATGACACAAGTTCACCAACCCTCATATTTTCTAAGACATCCACTAACAAGGTTGATTTAGGGAAAGAAGGGCTGTTGTCATTTTCATCCAATACATCAATGCTCAACACGCAAGTTGAACTTAGGGAAACAGCTCCAGAGTCTACTGCTTGGATGACAAGGGAATAGGATGCAGTAGCCTCATAATCTAGTCTGCCTACTAAGGTCACTTGGCCTGTGCTGCTGTCTATTACAAACTGATTTTCTTCATTTCCCTTGATTACAAAATATTGAATCAACCCATTAACCCCTTCATCAACATCTGAGGCAGAAACTCGCAGCACCTGTGTCAGATTTGCTGCCAATTCTGATATAGTAGCTTGGTAAAGATCTTTCAAAAATTTGGGGGCGTTATCATTGATGTCTTTCATGTAAATCTGTACAGTTGCCTGATCTTTCAGAGGCTTTGGCAACCCCTGATCTGTGGCAATTACTGTAAGGCTAAATACTGCAGCTCCCTTCTGTCTCATGAGAGCTTCTCTGTCAAACTGATGAGTGCTTCTGATTTCCCCAGTTACTGTGTTCAGCTCAAAATCTGGTTGCATATGCTCAAATGAATACCTGACCTCACTATTCGGCCCAAAGTCTTTATCTACAGCATTTATTTTACCCACATACGATCCACCTCTCTGTTCCTCTTCAAAATAAAACACATAGTTGGTACTGTTGAACAGGGGCCTGTTATCATTTACATCCTCCAGAATCACGGTAACATTTACAGTAGCATTGAGTGGTTCTACTGCCCTATCAGAGGCAACGACCAGTAAAACATATCTTTCCTGAAGCTCACGGTCCAGTTCACTTTTTATATACAGCTGGCCATCTGGGAATATGCCAAAGGCATCCCCAGCATTTCCTTCAATTATACTGTAAGCTATTTCACCATTCACTCCTGAGTCTTTGTCAGAAGCCTGTACCTTAAAGAACCTGGAATTCACAGGCTCTGACTCCAAAATAGTAATTTCATAGGAAAGCTGGTCAAACACAGGTGGGTTATCATTTACATCATGGACAGAGACAGTCAGGAGAAAAGCGGAGGACAGCTGAGGCACCCCCATATCTGAGGCCAGGATTTCAACCTGGTAAGACCCAGTATTTATGTCAAGCGGCCCTGTTAAGCTTATAGCACCAGTTTGCTCATTGATTGAGAACAAGCCCTTTGGGTTTTGCTTAAGACTGTAAAGGACCATGCCATTAACACCTTCATCAGGATCAAGAGCTTTGGCCTGGAATATGGTATGTCCAGCTTTCCAGTTCTCAACGACATTTACACTTTCCAGCACTTGAATGAAGTGTGGGGAATTGTCATTTAAATCTTTGACAGTTATATTGACCATAGCATCACCAGTTATTGCCCCACCTCTAGCAACCACCTTCAGCTGGTAAAATGCTTGCTCCTCCCTGTCAATAATACTGGCTGTGGTGATCTGCCCTGTCACCCTGTTGATGGCAAACACGCCCCTCTGGTCACCCATCGTAATGAGGTAACTGATGTTGGTGTTGAGGTCCATGGTGGAAGCAAAAACAGTACCTACATGGTAACCCAAGGCAACATTTTCAAAGACAACAAAACTGTACATGCCCTGGCTGAAAACAGGGGGGTTGTCCTGTGTGTCCAAGACAGTGATGGTGACAATGGCTTGGTTCTGCGACTGAAGATGGCCACCGTCAGTGGCCACAATCTGCAGCTGGTAAGCAGTTTTCTCCTCCCTGTCCAGGGCTATTTTTGTTGTGATGACCCCTGTCTGCCCATGGACCTGAAACCTGGAGGTATCTCCAGCTGAGATGCTGTACTTGACTGTCCCATTGGGTCCCAGATCAGGGTCAGTGGCAGACAAGGTGGTCACATAGGAGCCGGCTGGCTCATTCTCTTGGATATGGGCAAAATACTGAACAGGGTAAAAGACAGGGCTATTGTCATTCACATCCAGGATGGTCACGTTAACTCGGGCTACCGAAGAAAGGGGAGGAGAGCCCAAATCAGTGGCCAAGACCTGCAAGGAGAAGTGAGACTGCTCCTCCCGGTCCAGCTGCGAGATGGTGCTGAGCTTGCCTGAAACTGGGTCCAAGCGAAACATCTGGCGAGGGGTCACAGAGGAGGGGCCAACTGCTACCAGCGCTGGCTCGGCTTCCTGCAGGGAGAAGCGGACAGTCCCATTGTCCCCCAGGTCCCCATCAGTGGCACTTAGGACAAGCAGCTCAGTTCCTGATGGAGAGTTTTCAGCCAAAGACACCTGGTAACCCTCAGGCTGACCAAAGCAAGGCTTGTTGTCATTGACATCCAGGATGGTCACCACCAGCTGTGTGTAGGAGAATTTGGGCTGCACCCCCTGGTCACGGGCACTGACGTTGAGCACCACCTGAGAAGCAGTCTCCCGGTCGAGCCTGCTAGAGCTGGATGTGGCCGCGGCTTGGCCGGCAGTGCCACCCTCGGGGACAGCCGTGGTGACCAGCCCGCTGTGCTCACTGATGCGAAACCAGCCCAGCTCGTTGCCTGAGACGATGCTATACTTGAGGTTGGCGTTGAGGCCTGAGTCACGGTCCGTGGCACTGAGGCCCCGCACATAACTGCCTGGGGGCACGTCCTCGCTGATGTTCACCCTGTACACCGACTGCCCAAAGACAGGCGGGTGGTCATTGATGTCGTTCACAAAGATCACCAGGCTGGCTACCGAGGAGCGGCTCACGGGAGCTGCCACCGCTCCGTCAGGGGAAAAGACGGAAGTGGGGGAGCCTGGAGATGGTGGTGGAGCCCCATAGTTATCCGCCACAGCCACGGTAAGATTATAAGCCGGGATGCGTTCCCGGTCCAGCGCGGCCGCTACCTTGATGAGGCTGAGATTGGGTACCTTACTGCTGTGCACCTCAAAGTGCCGCTGCTCGTTTCCTGCCAGGATTGACACAGAGATGTTCCCATTGGCCGCCGGAGAGTCAGCATCGCTCACCGTCAGCAGGGCCACCACTGTGCCAGGGGCTGCATTCTCATCCACAGAGGCAAACCGGGAGGTGGCCGGGAAATAGCGGAACTTCACCCGGGGCTCGTTGTCATTGACGTCGAGCAAGCGGATGAGGGCCTCGGCCCGGCCGCTCAGCGCCGGTACCCCGCGGTCCATGGCCTGGACCGTCAGCGAGTACTGCTGCCGCATCTCGTAGTCCAAGTGCTCACGGATGCGGATCACCCCACTCTCAGGGTCCACCTCAAAGGGGAGGCTGCCAGCCCCGTCCCCAGCACCGCTGCCATCACCTCCTTCCAGGCGGTAGCGGATGTCGGCATTGGTGCCCTCGTCAGCATCAGCCGCAGTCACCTGGAGAACGCTGGCCCCGACAGGCGCATCCTCAGGCACTCGTGCCTGGTAAAGTGTCTGGCTGAAGATGGGGGGGTTATCATTGATATCCTGAATGGTGACGTTGACCTGCAGGTACCCTCGCCGACGGGGCTCGCCCTTGTCCTCCACCTGCACCAACAGCTGGTAGGAGGGGGTGGCCTCCCGGTCCAGCCCTCCACGGGAAACCAAGTGCAGGAAAGCCCCCTCGCCGCTGGGGTTGAGGGTGATGTTGAGGCGGAAGCGGCCCTCCTCGTTGCCGGCCACAATCCGATAGGAGCCGTGGTCTACGCCATTGGTGCCACTGTCGGCGTCAGTGGCAGTGTCCAGGATGAGCTGGCGCCCGCTGCCCGTGTCCTCCTTGAAAGTCACCACGATGGAGGGGTCGGGGAAGACAGGCGCGTTGTCGTTGAGGTCGAGCACCAGGACGCGCACCTCGCTTGGATAGGTGGGCTGGCTGGAGAGCACCACCAGGTCCACCACGTCGCTGGCCAGGCTCTCGCGGTCGATGGTGGCGCGGGTGTGCAGGGCGCCCGAGGTGGCGTTGATGGCGAAGAGCTCATGGTGCTCGCTCAGGCGGTAGGTGAAGCCGGGCCGGGTGGCGATGGTGCCCACCCAAGTGCCGGGCGGCTGCTCCTCCAGCACCCGGAACACCTGGCGCGGCTCAGCGGCGGCTGCGGCGCTACCCAGCGGCGGCAGCAGCGGCAGCAGCAGCGATAGCAGCAGCGGCGGCGGCCCGCGGGCGGCGGGGGGGCGGCCCATGGCGACCCGGGGGCGCAGCGCCCCAAGGGGGCGGCCCGGCGCCGCCGCTTGCCCCGCTCCCGCTGCCTCTCTCGGCACCCGCGGACGCTGCGCTCCGGACGCGGACAGGAGCGGACCCGGCGGCGCGCCGCGCTCACAGGACGCTCCGGCTCCGGCTCTGCCGCCGCTTCTCCCGCCGCCGCTCCGGGGCTTGGGGGCGGCCGGGGGCGCCGCGCCGCATCGCCGCTCAGAAGCCGCCGCCGCTACCGCCGGGGCCCGCTGCTCCCGCGCGGTGCCCGCCGCCCCGCCGGCATGCCCGGGCGCACGGCGGCCGAGCCGGTCCGCGATCCGCGGCCGCCCGGACCCAACTTTGCCCGGCGCTCATGGATCCCGGCCCTCTTGACGCCCGGGCCGGCTCCCCCCACAGCCGCCCATTGGCCGCCGAGCCGCGCCGCCCCGCCCCGGCCCGCCCCCCGCACCTGAAGGGCCGCCCCGGCGGGACCGGGACGGGCGGGGAGTGAGGGGCGCCTCCCAGCCGCGGCGGGAGCGGGTCCCCCCGGACGCTCCCGCCCTGGAGCGGGGAGCGAACCGGGAGCCTGGCGGGCTGGGCGGAGTGGGTCGAGCTGCCCGCCGTACCGGGGGACGAGGCTGCGGCGGGCGCCGTTTACTTTGGAGGCAGCTCTGGAGGGACTTTGCGGGACCCGTTATCCCGGGAAGATGCGGCGCTGGCCGCGCCTCCTGCGGGCCGGCAGCGCCCTCTGCCGTCACCGCCCGTCCGGCTCCCGGCGACGGAGAGCATCGCCGGAGCATCCCACGGGAACCTCGGTCCCGACCGAAAAGCCCCATCCTCCATCCCAAAAAGCCTGCAAAAAATCGAGGAAGCTCATTTTCAGCAAAATTTTTAATTTTATATGAATTCGTCTTTAAATACAAGCAGCGGTCGTGAACACAAATCTATAGATAGCAATTAAAGTCCCAAAGGTAAATCTAGCAATCAAAGTGACAAGGTAAATCCAGCATAGCCGAATAAGGGATCAGCAAATTACAGAGTTTTTATCTCTGTGAGTTAAAGAACCTGGTAGTGTATTTTCCAGCATGGAAAAGTGAGAAAAGAAGTGGAACAAAAAGTAGGAGTGTAGAAGGATGTGGTGTCAAAGGTAGTTTGTTCCCCTCTAGTACCCTGGATATGACTAAAGAAAGGGAGGTCAAATGACCATTAGAGCACTCTTGACTGGAAGCAGTAAGGAAGAAGAGGTGGTTCCTGTTCCGTATTGTCATCTAACACAGAGATACCTCGGGCCAGTAATTCCGGCAAATCCCTCTAGGGATGGATCTCACACCCGCGATCAGCCCCGACCCCGTGGACACAGCAGCGAGCTGAGTTTGGAAGCCTGGTGCCCAGCACCTCTCCCTGCATGGCAGTGCTGTGCCGCAGGTAATATTTCCTCTGGCACACCACCGCCCTCAGCCTCTATTTAGTTTTTCATTTCTCAGCGTCTGCTACCGACCTGGAGAAGGGCTTTTGTGTCTTTGCCTTTCCTAGCTGCGCTAGTTCAGTAGGAGATAAGTCCCACCACGAACTGTTCTTGGTGCAAACACCTACTCCTCTCTTGCGAGGAGCTGGGCGATAAATCTATGGGACAACTGAAGAACGGATCATCCCGCCTGGATGCACAGCGCTGCCGCGCTCTGCATCAGTTCTTTGATATTTAACTCCACCTACAGGCGTGCATCGACCCTTGCCTGCAGCCAGCAATTCGCTGGATGTACTCGAAAGGTGTTTTCTTTACTTCTATTACAAAAATGCTCGCGTCTTAGATGAGCCAGCAAAACCCAACAGTGATTCACGAAGAAATAAGATTATATGGGCTGGACGGGGAGGATTACCGACATAAGTTAACATCAGCAGCCTTCACTAGAACAGGTCTTCGGGCTTAGTCACTGGAGTTTTTTCCTCACTACGTAAGATTTTTCACATCTGCCAGGTAAGTTTGACCTCCAAGTCCAAAACGCAGCACAGAGAAACATTCTGCCCCTGAAAATGACTTTGGTTCTTTCCCTAGTTATGATTAGAATTAAAATGAATCACTAACCAGCTATATGTCATGTGGAGCAGGCATAATCTTGTTCTGACATTGCTCAAACTCTTCTGTGCCCATAGTTTGTGCTTCCCTCTGGGTTCTTCTCTCAAATGTCGAAATCAGAGATGCTGCTGCAGAAATATGGAAATTCAAATATATGAAAGCAAAACATCAGCCTTTTAAATACTGTACATCAGCAGTAAGCAAAATGGCTAAAATCCTGGGCAAGAAAGAATATCAAGAAAACATGAGAATATTGAGACAAGAGGTTTTAAAGCACCATTTTTTTTGCTACTCTAGAAACTCATAAGTAATTTCTGCCAATATTAGATCCCAGAATTATCATTTGTGCACCTTGCATTATATTAAAAGAAAATGATACATTGCAAAGTTTTGCAACACATGAGAATGAATCAAACAAAATCTATTGCCAGTTTACAGAGCATGATATTTAATATTTGTAATTATATTAATGATCTGATATGATAAATGTAAATATCTCAGACTTTTTAAAAACATAATTTGCTTAAGCCTTTTGTACCTGTAGATGTAAAACTTTTCCTAGATGAGTCACTCACAAAAGAAAAAAAAAGAACACCCTTTAAATTCCTGAAGTGTTTCAATATATCAAAATTCCATTCCTTAGGATTCAGAAAGTTACTTTTTTAAATCCAAATGTTTATGAAAAGTTATACAACACTTTACAGACAAATTTCAGTTACAAAAATAATTGCATGAAATTTTATAATCATTTTCTCATTACAACCGTATTTTTTTTTACTGTGAGCTGTTTCAAATGCAGTCAAACTTAGAAGATATTTTAAAACCTACTGCGCTTTTTTAAAAGTTATTTTAATGGCTAAGAAAAGCCCATTAAAATTGAAGCAGCTTTGGTAGACATTAAGCAGTACCTTTATTATAAAGTCTGTGTATGTCAGTGGAATTACTCTGGTGGTCAATCAGCATAAGGGTGGGTTGAGTTTTGACCCCTTTTAGATTAACATAAATACATTTAGACAGAGTTAAGACTGTGATAACAAGCACTCCACCACTCTTAACTTGCAGGAATGGAAATAAAGTGAAGAATAGGTCATTTTTGCACTTTTTGTCTTGCCTCCAGCTCTGTTGATAACACCTCCCAACGCTTCATCAGGCTTTCACCTCCAGATATGGGAGAAGCAATCTAATCCCAACATTGTCCAGCTCATGCTCCACTGCATAGTCTTAATAACAACCTCTGTATCCATTGTCAACAGATCAACACATCTGGCTGTCACGTTCAATGTGCTTCCAGCGCTGTTTTTGCCTAAAGTGGGCCATGATGCTGCTGAAATGTTGTGCTGGAAGGCAAAGACAGTACAGAAACAGGGGGCTAATGAATCAAGTGAAAAGCGTTATAGGGAAGAAAAAAAATTGAAGCAATTTTTTTTCCTTGGATAAGTCTAATGAAAATTTGTTGTAGATGCAGGCGAACCCAGTGGGAAGAAATGACGATGTCTGACTCATTCAGAAGGCTGAATTATTTCTTTATTATAATTATGATAAAATACATCAATATACTATATAAAAGGAAGATACTAAAAACTACCTACTACTTTCTCCTACTCTAACTCTAATCTAACTAACTCGTGACCCTGCTTGTGAGAGTCCAGACACAGGTGGATTGGATTGGCCATCAGGCTCAAACAATCCTCACCAGAATCCAATCAAGCACTCACTCCAGGTAAACAATTCTCCAAACACATTCCACATAGGAAAAACAAGGAGCAGAAACAGAAGTTGTTTTCTCTTCCATTTCTCTCTGTGCACCTCTATGAAAAATCCTGAGAGGGAGAGAAATGTGCTTGCCACAAAAATTGAATTTTCTATTGTTATACCTATTATCTCACACAGCCCTTGGAGGTCTCAGGGTTGAAATTGGATATCACAACAGGAAGAGAATTTTTTTCTGCAGCCAGAACAGGAACTGGTTATGAATTCAGCAGACCTGGCAGATAGATTTCTGTGTTTTATATTTGATGAGCTGAAGGGAAGAGCATGAAGGCTCTGTTTGATGCACTGTACTCCTGAGTGATGCAAGTGCCCTGGGCACTGGGCATTCTCATTATTCCTTGAAGGCAGCTGGAATCCTGCCCACACTTGCATCATTACAGTTTAGTCAATGATGTTAAAGGTCTTTTCCAGCTTAAATGATTCTATGATCATTTACAGACCCCAACTTCATTGAAGTCTTCGTTGATCTGAGACATTTCTTTTTTTAAGAGGGTGCAGCATGTGTTTGATGAATGAGTAAATCTATTTTATTTTGGTTCTCTTACTGAACTTTTCCTGTTGCTTCCTTTTACTAACTGCATTTGAATTTTTAACACCACTTTATCGTTCAGTTAGGGACAGAGTGGGAAACTCTTTGCTCCACCACTTTCTCCTTTGATATTCCAGGAATAAAAATATTACTATAGTGTTTTTCTCAGGATGCAGCTCAGCACTCATTTAGGCAGAATAATGATTTAAATCAATGGATATTGAACCCTACCTTTTCATTGTGAGATAGATAATACCCCATGAGTCCTGCTGTTGCTATGAGGACTGAACACAGCATATCATTCTTCAAGTTTCACTTGCTCTGGCACTAAACAATTTAGATGGAAGTAGTCATAATGTCTCTCTGAGAATCACGTCCTCCCATACAGGGACAGCAGCATCTGACTTTTAGAGTCTGATTCAGGTCTCAGTTCCCATCCCAGTCACACTAATGAGAGCTGAATTGGCTTTTTGATATTTATTACTTAATAGACTCGCTCAGCTTGGAAAAAGAACATGAAAGTGTTTTTCCAGCCATGTTTTACAGCCTAGAAATGTACTGGTCTGAACTCAGTAGTTTAATTTTTCAACACCTGCTCTGCAACACCATGTTTTCTTTTTCGTTTAACAGCTAGAGCACCCCACAGTGCTCTTAACTGCATATTGTGGCTGTGTTTTTTTGGTTTTTTTTAATTAAGGTTTGGGGTTTTTTTTTAATAGCTCATGACCTGGCTGCTGGCAAAACCCTGCTGAAGTCAGCAGCTACCACATTTTAAAAGGTTTTGAAAAATATCCTCTACAATTTAAGTGTTAAATTCAGCATTATTTGACTCAGATTCCCATCAAATGAATGGATGAATCAGATCACTCCTGAACAGAAAAAGAAAGTAAAAAGTTCCAGTTAAATATCCCTACCACATAAAAAATCCTGCAGTTCAAAGCCGAAACTGTACTGATCTTTGGCACTTAAGGATAACTTCAATGACCAGGAGAAAGAAAGAGAATTTCAAAGCAAGTGTTTGTTTTTGGTTCACTTTTAAGTGCTCTGATTTCCTTGGCCCAAGATACAAAACCCTAAATTGCAACAAAGGGGTTGTATAATTCTCTTTCCTATTGTCACAGTAAAATTTCCATGGATCAAATTGGGAGTTTGCAAAGTGACGGGGAAATAATGAAATATGTGGAATGCACACATATTGTTATGTCATGGAAAGCTGCAAATTGAAAGAGCAAATTTTAAAAAAATTGTTTTAATAGTGTTTTGTCCTTAACATACTACTTAGTCATTAAAAAAAAAAAAAAAAGACCAAAAGCAGTGCTGTCAGCTATTTTAGCTGGTTTATTAAAATGATTTTAAGACTGAAACTGCAATTTCCTGGGAATCCACAAGATGGTAGAGTTCAGCTGAGGAGAGAAACTATCTTTAGCTTGGACCTGCACATAGTTACCAACTAGTTAAAATTAATTTTCCTATATCTCAGAAACTCAAACAATTTTGACCTTTTTCTTTTTTTTTTTTTTCATAATCAGTTTAAACATTTGGAATGCTTTTCTTTTCTGGCTTAGTCTTTGTTTTCTATTTGAAGGAATGCACCTCATTACCCTTTCAAGCATCTGTATTCCATACTCTTGATGGAGTTTAGTAATGGGATGTAATTACTGACAGCAAGTCACTGGAAAAATAAACTATTTGTCTGGAATACAGAAAATCTGAAACACATCATCATGCAACTGTACAGTCACTGTGAAGCTGCTAGGCACTTACTCAGTCTTCATTAAACCAAGCAACCTAAAATCTCTAAATCCTAAGTCTCTTAAAGTCTCTAAATCAGAAATACCACCTATTATCCAGTAAAACAGCTGAGCAAATCTATAAATCTGGACGTTAAATCTGTTCATTGTAGCCCAACAACTTTACTGGTAGTCATCCTGATGTTAAGTGGGGCTTTGCTGACTCTCTTGTCATGATACCAGTTGCTCAAGGAAGAAAAATAAAGTACCTGTAGCATATCAAATGCAGTTTTTGAAGAAGTAAGGTCATGCATGTCCAAATCACTTGGTGCTCAGAAGAATTACATCTTGGTATGAACATGGTTACAATAGCAGGGTACTTCAGCGTGGATATATTAGAGGACAAAGCAAGAAAAGCTGGGGAAAAGTGTACTTAGAAAGAATTTAAGTAAGAGACAGTATCTGCATAATATTCAGAAATGTGTACTCTCTATAGGGGGAAAAATGCTCAACAATCTCCCTCAAATTTTTAAAAAAATATTAAGAAATATTATGAAGCATTGAAGGGCAAACAGCACACAAGCTCTGTACTGAGCAGTGTGAGATGTAAGTAGGCCTTATACTACATAACTTTAAAGTAAATTATTATATTTCATGATTGATAAAAAAACCTCATCTTTAAATCAGTCTCAGAATACCACAGAATAAGTTTATTATGTCTACTTTTAGTAGCATATGGTGATTTATTAGGAAGACTTTTTGATATGTCAAGGAAAAACCATGAAGTCTCTAGGCTCTGCAGAAGGTGAAATACATCATGTTTTGTGTTAATTAAACTTCTAGTCTTTCACTGATTAAGGAACTAAGGTAGAACTTCATTTTTACAAAATTTGCTAGTAATGTTAAAATTCCAACACATTATGAAGGGACCTCAAGGGTAAATCACAGTCACTTTATATCACTATTTAATGTCACCCTGAAAAGTACTTGCATTACTCTAAGGTGAAATATAGCACAGTAAGTGCTGAATGGGAATTGTAAGTGAAAGCTGGGACTCACATCAGGTGACAATAAATGAGGAATTATTATTTGAAATGAGGAATAATTACTTGTGGCTGGAGAAGCAGCATGCAGGGGAGGCTAAGTCCTGAGCAAAGGAATTTGAAAATACCCAAATGACAGGTTAAGCCAGAGATGGGCCAAATAAGAACTTTCCCTTGAAATTTAATCAAAATGTTCATCATGGTGGTGGTTAGAAGGCTGGAGCAACCTGAGTCAAATACAGCAAGAGTAAAACCCTCCCCTGAACAGAGAGCAAAGTCCCTTCAAAGTTTTTTGATGTCCCAGGTTTCAGGTAGTTAGACACTTTAATGATAAACCTCTTTGGTATGCATAATTTCACATAGATATTTATGTGTGTGTGTCTGTCTGTCTGGGAATGAACTAGCAATAGGAAGAGAGAAAGAAAAGGGAGAATGAGCCCAGCAGGTGTTTCTTTTACACCTCTTCAATATTTGAAATGGTCTTTGACTGGGAATCACTAAAATTTTTGCCATGATTTTCCTTAGAGAATGCCTCATTTACAGAAATCAGTGTATGCTCTGCATTATTTCAGAACAGAATCCTGGAATATGCTGAGTTGGAAGGGTCCATCACAATCATTTGGGCCAATAAATTCTGTCTGGAGGTTTTTGCTGTAGTACATGATCACTTATATTAGCAAGGGGTGTATGTGGGGGGGTATTTATTTATTTTTATGCAAGCTTCATTTTCTTGAGACACCATTATCCATATGGAAAAGCTACTGTCCATTCCATTTGACTCATTCCTTTGTTTTACGGCTGACTGCTTCCATTTAATATTGAGATAACAAGGAGATTACCACTCTCCCTCCCCGCTTAAAATGTTTCTGTCAATGTTTCTGGTTTTGTGACCCTAATGAAAATCTGAAAGCTGTTCCCTAATCACCATTCCAGGGCATGGCAGGTAAGAGGCACAACAGGTTTCAGGCCCTTCATGGTAATAAACATAACCAATATAAGTCTACAAACTACCATAACTTAGTCCTTCACACAAAATGCACTGAATGCAGAGTACCCCAGAGTAGGAGAGCACCTGCCTGGCCATGGGGAGGCACTGCAGGTTTCTAAAACTGACTATTTCTGCTTTGGAGGGAGGGTTCTTTCACATTGAGAGCATTTACTAGACAAAGTCTCCTAGTTATTTGTTCTATAAATCCTGTTACGAAGTTAATCCCATGCAACCTCAACTAAACAATTATTTTCTCTTAAAATTCTTGTCTTTATAATCCAAGCCACATTTTGAAACAAATATTTAAAAAGACACTAAATATTAGGAAGCCTCGTGTTTTCACACTGAAATAAACATTTCCATTGCTCCAGTTTTGGTGTCTTCTGAAACCATCATGTTTATATCACAGTGTTATTGTGAACCAGATTGTTTTGAAGGTTTCTGTTTAAATAAGAAGCATAATTATGCTTTCAGAAAGGCAGGTTTATCTGTGTGTTTATAACCAAACCTTTCTTCCTATCTGGACTTCTCTTCTGCTGGGGATGCCCCCACCAGCCCAGCTCAGGTTTGCAGACAATGAGGTTGGTATCCCAGGTGACAGCGCATGTGACATGGGGGACACATCCAAACATTAATTGCCTTATCTTCTACCTACAATTTTCCTTTATCATTTCCCTGACAGAGCACTGACCTTAAAAGAGGAGGCAAAGGCTAGAAGGGATGCAGAAGACCTGTGAAGGCAGAGAAGCTTTTGGTTTAGCACAGCTTCCTTGCCCTTGCCAAGGAGGAGACCAGCATGCTGCAGACCTGGTGGCCTTGCTGCAGCAGGACCCAGGCCTTGACCAGGGCACAGTCCAGCTTCTTCCCCCAGATTTCTCTACCATGGAAATGTGGCTCTTGGGGAGAGGGATGGAAGTCTGCTGGGGCAGAGAACCAGGAGCAGAGTCATGGTAATATTTCCCTTCCTTTCTGAGCATTGAACTCTTCCTGCTGCAGGTCATGTTTCCTTAAAATTCACTAAAACCAACTTGACTTCTCCTAATCTTTGTCCTTTTCCATACTCCATCAGGAGTGTGCAGCAGTAATTGGTGTCGAAGAGAGCTCTGTGTTTGTGTTTAGGGTGTCTCAGGGTAAATGGGTTTGGCACGTCACTGCTCACAGGAGAGCTGTTCTTGGGTGCAGTCTGTGCTCACAGAGTTTCTCAGGCTGTTGCAAACCTGGACTCGTATGTAGAGAGTTGTACTGGGTTTGACAGTTTAGAAATGTTGTAAAATAATTTCCTAATATTGTGCTTTTTTGTTGCTTTTTTAAAGTATATGCCAAGGGGTTACATCTTGGCAGGTCAGATTTTCTCTGTGGCAGGAAGTGTCACATGCCAACATCTCAAATTGAAGATGGTACATATTTCCCACAGCACGCTTTTTCTTAGTGTTGCCTCTACTCATCAGAGCAATACAAAGCACTGCCAAAATCCCTGTGTGAAAAACACCCACCTGTTCTCTGGCACTCCCTCCTGCAGCACAAGGGAGGGCACAGGCAGGTAGGATGGATGCAGGGAAGGAGCACCACAGCTAACCTGTCTGTTTGCCTGGAAACCTTAAATTGTTGGTAGGCATTTCCCAGGGGGGAAAAAAAAAAAAGTAATTTAATAGATGTATGGATGTCTGTTTCTGTGGAATGATGGGTGCACTAGGAAGCACATACAGCAATTAGCACTAAGAGCTATTAATACACAGCCCTGGGTCAGAATAATTTCAACAGATGGATGATTTTTTTTTCAGCAGAAAGTTCTCATAAAAAGGTGTCTACAATAGAGTATTTTTAATTAATTTTCCTTTATCTTTCCTCTCTCAGTGTTTACCTTGTTCATTGAGATCTTAAGCCAAAAAGAGCAGGGATTTAACTCACTCCACATTTGAACCACCCATACCACAGTGGCATCCCTCCATGCTGGAAGTCCTTTTCTTAAGTAAAATCCCAGGTAAAAAAAAAAATTAATTGGTGAAAATACCTTACAAAAATATTCTGCCCCACTTGCCCAACTCTAGCTAAACAAAAGAAAAAAAAAAAAAAAAAGAAACCAGAAAGCCCAGAAAGCTGTATAATGAGCTCTTTGGGTCATATCATTGTGAATCAAGTTTTATAAATAATTTCCTGTGGAATCTGAAGAATAAAACCCAAGGATTTATTCAGTTTCTTAGTCTGTTGTCTTAGATCTGGCTTCCTACCAAAAGAGGTTTATAACAAAGATGTTAGTGCTGTATTTCAGATCCAAGTGCCAATATCAGTATTTTTCAGAAAATAAAACTTCATTGTTAACCAAATTTATTTAAAAACAAATCAACAGGACCTCTTTGTAATTATGTATGTGCCTAGCTATTTGCAAAATCTTTTCTTTGTCTGTAATCCTTCAGAGGATGTAGTAGAAAAGGGCCAGTTCCTCTGAGTTTCCCCCCTGCTCAGAGTCTCAAAGGGTTTAATTGTCTGCACAGATGTTGGTCTCAGCAGGGTACAGTAGCACTCTGTTATTTTTTAAAAGGGGAAAGAAAAAAAGTTAAAGAATTTGCAAAAACTAATACTCTAAGTATTTTCCTGGAGCATCTATGTATATCCCTTTTGGCTGTCTCTGAGCATATGAAAAGATGGACTTTGTGTCCAAGCAGCTCTGGACACAAAGCCAACTTTCTGTGTCCCCTGTGTCCCCTATCCTGCCTGCTCTGCCCAGGCTGACCTCGGTGGCTGCCCTGACCCCCAGCCCCAGCCAGCGTGCCCATGTCAGCCCTGTTCCTGGGGATGCTGAAAACAGCTCTGGGATGCTTTGCCTTTGTACAGATGTAGTTTCCCTTCTCTAAGAGGGGGCTGCATTAGGTGGATTTGCATGATATTTGCATATCTTTCCTAAGAGAAGTTGTGGCTGCCCCATCCCTGGAAGTGTCCAAGTTCAGGCTGGATGGGGCTTTGAGCAGCCTGGTCTAGTGGGAGGTGTCCCTGAGCAAAGAGTTTGCATCTAGAAGGTCTTTTAGGCCCCTTCAAAACCAAACTGTTCTATGACACTGATCATTTTTTAAAAGCGCAAATTGTACTGTAAGGAAGTATCTCATTTCTGTTACACATGTATGAAGGTACATTCTCACTTGAACAAAGTGAGAATGACCACCTCTCAAATGAGTAAGAATGAAAACTGCTAACGAAATGATTCCGTGAATTTGTCCTACTTAACACATTTTTTAAAATTTAATTTTCAACACTTTATAAACATAATTTTGCTTTCATGCTTTCTCTTAAATTTAATACAAATTGTGATTGGAAGTCATCTGCTTTTATGTTTTGATCGTATCAAAAATGAACACTCTTGTTAGTTCTACCACAGTTATCTGAACCTCATTTGCCACAATCTCCTTGTTTTTCAAAATAATTGCATGCCTAGAAAGTTATTAATTGCATTTAAAAGCACTACCATTAGCCAAGGCCTTAATTATGCAAACATATTCAGTGTCCCCATGACACTTGGGTAATCAAGGTGGCACTGTCTAAACAGCAGCCATGTGCTTAAGTCTTTCTGCCCTTGGCTGAATCATCTTCTCTGCACCTGTTGTGCACCACAAAAATAATGGGATGTCTTATGAAACAATTAAAAAAAAAAAACCTAAATGATGACTCCGACTCCAGTTCACTCCCTGAAATAATATTCCATCTTTTTCCATCAGCAAAGGACATGATCTGAGATACCAATCGATTATTAGTAGGCTTTTTAACAGCAGAATTTTGAAAGATGAAAGCTCTCCTTTCCTAGTCTGTTTTCTTTCAAATGCCTGTTTTATAGATCAATTATTAAAAAAAAAAAATAAAAAAAGAAAGAAAAAGGTCCTCCAGTTATATGGATCAATATCCAACAAATCATTGACAGAAGGGAATCCCCATAAGGCACAATTAAATTCTGCAGCAGGCAAATTCCACACACACCGGCTTTCTGACCACTGTCAGATGGGATATTCTGGAGGATATGCTGATTAAATGTAGAAAAATAATAATTCATAACTGATTCCTAGAACAATAGCTACAATCCTTGATTAAGATCCTCCCATTATCTTTGGATCATAGCAGTTTGCTGTAGAGCAAACTGACTCCTTTTCCATGATGAATTGTTGCCTTATTCCACATGCACTGCATCATCCCCAAATAAATTTGTGGCATAAATATGAAATGCTGCAAATGGAGCTGGTATATTGCTCTGGGATGCTTGCTGCAGGTAGATTTGTGTGCATGAGGTGGACAAGACACCCCCAGCACTGAAGCAGGTGCCCATATTTTCGGGAATGCTGCCGAGGCTTCTCCTGCCTTGCTCTCACTGCTGGAACCCCACGCTGCCTGGTTGGTCCTGCATCCCTTTGTTCCTGAACAAAGGAGCCTCGAGGTAAAAGCAGCACAGATCCTTGCTCTGTTATCAGCATTTATTATAAAATCAGTTCATGCTACTGAGCAAATGCTCTATAAATTGCTTTCACTGAGGTGAATTTCACTGTCTCCTGTTTATCTTCCATCTGCACTGTTCACTCATTTCCTACAGTGTTTGTGCTCAGCACCCTCAATACATCTTGATTTCTTTCAGTTTCCCAGGCTGGTGTGTTTCCTTAGAGTCTTGCTGATGCCACCTGATAAGCCTGCTCTTTAAAAAAACAGACATCAGTGACAGCTACATGCCCTGTAGACTGTGTTGGATCTGCAGAGCAGCACCCTGCTCATGTGCCCCACCCTTCCCGACTTCACTTCAGTGCCAGCAGTGCCACCACACTTTCATTCTTTTACAGAGCTCTCTTCTCTCTGTTTCTGCTCACTGGACATCAGTGCATTGCTTTCACATTCAAGGTTAACCCCATTGAGCCAAATTTCATCTTAGATTCTGTAAGTCTTTGGAATTCTGCAGAACAGAAATGAAACACCCTGTTCTATTCACTGCTAGCTTGATGTTACCCAGCGCTCTGGAGCAGAGCTTTGTCATCATTCCTACTAGAGCCTCAAATGATGTCTGAAAGCTTGCTGTATGTCCACTTCAGACAACACTTTGCTCATCATAGCCTGAAGAGCATCTCTCTAGCCTTGCTCAGTGGATACCTGGCAAAACTGGATTTCTTTCTATCCTCTAAAGAGCATAATCTTTAGCCTTCCTATTAGAAAATATGTAATCCAGATGATGAGAGAAAGATCTCACCATTGTTTATACTGACAGTGTTTTCTCCCTCCTTGGGCAAACCTAATTTTCCTAATTAACAAGCTGTTGTCAGTGCTGCATGGAAACATGGGAACCTGTGAAAAAAAATTTATAGAATTGGCTCTTACACACTTAGGAATATCAAGTGCTTTTCAAGATAATAGCATCTGGTACCAGAACCTGGAACACAAATTATACTTGGTAATAGAGGAGGTAAGGATAAAATAAAATCATTGTGTGTACTGTGAACAAAGGAATCTGAGCATTCCATATTTTTAAATTTAGTAGAATACTAGAGATTATTTGAGCATGAATTTCACTGGCATATTTACTATCATTTTTTAGGTGGAGAAAATCTGATCTTATGCAAATTCATCTGTTTCCAAGCATTTCCATGTATCCAGTTAGTGTAAATTAGAAAAAAAAATAGATAGGATTAATCAAGCCAAGATCTTACCATAAGATGCTGTATATATTCATATGTGAAATATACATGCAAGAGTTTCAAAATACTGAAAGATGCCTAAGGAGATAAAATTTTCATCTCACTTCTACTGGATCATATCTACTGGAGGTCAATCTTGGCTTGATTTAAATTATTGGAAAAATTCCCAGGATTTCACCTTGTGTATCCAGTAAATTCTTGTAATGGCCAAAACATATTTGTAAGCCAATAAATCAGCTAGTATTAAATTTCCATGCTAATTAATCAGCAAGAAGGATGCTTTACCGTATTTCATGCAAACACTGGACAAAATTTGCAGTATTTTAGTTCATATGCCATAGGTAGAAATCAGATGTAGTCTGGAGTGTGTCTTGCTCCACCTCCTCAGCAGGGGCACTGAAGGGCAGAACTATCTTTGGATGGGATCAAGCACTTGTAATCAGAGTTGCCCTGATCCTTTGAGCTGTCCATATCATCTAAAACCTTCAATGATGTTCATTCTGTGATGATTTTCACACTGTCCATGATGAGTTAGTGAGAGATAATGATAAAATTAAGCCAGTTTTATCAGTCTTGCAGAGACTGAAGCATTAAATTTATTTATGGCCAGTGAAGACAGGCAAAAGCCTGTCATTAAAGATCACAGAATCATAGAACCATTAAGGTTGAGAAAGACCTCTAAGATCTTTGAGTTCAAACATTAGCCCAGCACCATTATGTACACCAGTAAATCATGTCCCCAAGTGTCACATCCACACTCCTTTTGAACAATTCCAGAGATAGTAATTTCATCACCTCCCTGAACACAGCCTGTTCCAATGCCTGACCACTCTTTCAGGGAAGAAATTGCTCCTATTATCTAATCTAAACCTCCCCTGGCACAGCTGGAGGCCATTTGGGAAACCCTGGGCCTGACAAAAGCCTGTCATCTTCAGGGTGCATTCTCTGTGTCCATAGCAGCAATGGTGGAGGCACATTTTGGATGCAGGCAGGAGTTGGAAGTGGAAATGAAAGGAGTTGGCTGCTGTCACTGTAGTTTCAGCTGGGTAATGTCTCTCCTACAGCCAGAGACTGCAATAGCATATGTTTGCCCAGAGAGCTCTTCAATAATGTATGGTCGGCTGAGGAGCACATCATAATTCTGTCAGGATGGAAAGAGCAGCAGAGAGGGGCTGCTTTAAAATCCAAATTGGCTCAGGAACCTCTGCTGTAAGGGCTTCCCAGTATGGCATTACCGTCACAGCAATCCTTCCATTTTGTACCCATTAACACTCCTCAAGAAGGAATAAAGATTCTAAAACCTGAATTTTCATTAAAAAAGGAGCACAATTCATTTGCAGCAGTGCATAAAACTCCATAATAATAGAATGAAAGCTGCAAGAATTAAAAAAATATGCTTTTTGCCAGAGATAGCTGTAGCTATCCCTGGCTGCAGTCTGGCTGCTCTGGCTGGCTTGGCAAGGCAGGGACACAGCGTGGGCTCTGTCACTGCAGAGGGAAATGTCCACCCTGGTGAGCACAGGCATTGCCACTCACCAACCAGGAACTGAATAGTTCCATCTCAGGTACAAACTCCTTCTTTAAATAATGTATTCTGTGTCCCAGGGATCAGATTAAAAGTAAAGGATGCGATTAAAGGATTTCCTCTCTCTTTTCTCTTTTTGCTGTTTCTCAGTGCAGAAACTGCCATTGAAAAAATCCCTCAGGGACAGAGAGGAAAGAAATGTCTAAATGTTACAATATCTGTTCTCTCCGACTTTTTTTTTTGGTCATAAAACCATAGCAACATATAACTCATTTCTCTCTCTCTGTTTGTCAAGCATCAAGTGTATTGGAGCTACTGAGGTGCAACTGGTGGCTAGCAAGGATTTTTTTCCCAGCCATATATCTATTAATTTATTTATTTATGACAAGGAAACATAAGCACTCCTGCAAATTTTATAATTTTAAAACTGAAAATGACGTTGGTTCCACAGAGGTAATGAATTTTCATTCTGCAGTTTGAAATTGGAAGAAGCTTCCTGTGACTCCTTTCATTTTCATTTCATTGTCTTCTCATTTTTGGCCATAATGTGTGTCCATGGGTGCATTTTACAGAGAGGGAAGGATTCAGGGAGAGGGCTTTTGATGGCAGGGGAGAGAAAGAGGGGGCAAAAGGAGTTAGAACAAATATGGACATAACACTGGATATTCAGCAAGTGCAGGATATGGCCCAAAGAATGTGGGTGTGGTCTCTTTCCCCTGTAGCACTTAATAATTATTGATAAAACTGAAGGATATGAGATATTTTGGCTTGGCTTGCAGGTCTTTCAGACTCTGCTTTTAAGATTTAAAATAAGGAGCTCTTTTGAATATTTAAGATTCAAAATAAAGAGGGTAGAGACTGACTATCTGCGTATCTGTAGTTTGGAGGCACTTTTCTGTACAACACTTTTAATTCAGTTGTAGATTGATTTGTTTTTTTAAATGGCTTTATTTTGTGCTTGTAAATTTTAAAGAACTTGGGAGGTACAGGTTGATTAGGAGATTTCAAAGGAATGTTTGCATTTAAGCCTAAATATAAATATTTTAAAGTGAAAGTGCACCACAGTATTCTGCATTGCAGTCATTGCTGAAAAATATTCGTATGGCTCTGCTCCCATGCGTGCTGATATTTGCCAAGATAGCCTGATCACACATCTACCAGAGGAGAGGAGATACCTCAAAGGGAATCTCTGGCACTCATATTAACACCTTCAGAAACATAACCCTGTTCTACCTACAGAGGCAGGGAGATTTGCTGAATCTGTTGACTCCTTTTGGAGCAGAAGGATAACAGATCCCTGATTGCTTTTTTTTTTTTTTCTTTCCTTATACTGTAACAGTGAGTTAGATATTTGTTTGCCGATGCCAATGACTTCTACACAATGCCCCCATTGTGAAGGCCTGCCCACCACACTGGAGTGGTTTTCCTTTCGAGGAAACCGCTCCCAATTATCTGTCCCCCTAATGAGCATTCCTTATTTCTGAGAAGCTGTAACCTAGAGGCTGAGGTTGTATTGTTATGACAGCACAACTGTGTATTGATGTCAAGCTTGTAGGTCCCTTATCAGTTGTCTGGCCCAGCACATTCAGTCCAGGACAAACATTGTCGAGGCTGCTCCATTTACAAGAAGTCCCTGCAGTGCTCAGAAATCCCAGATGCTATCAGGGAGTCTCGAAAGGCAGGGGTATAACGTGACAAAATGAAACCTCATAGCCCTGTGTGCCTCCATGAGGCCGAGGCCATGGCTGCGAGCGTTGTGCCAAAGCCTTTACCTGTGGCAAAGCTTCCCCGGCATTCCCAAACTAAATTAACTCTCCTCTTGGGAGATCAATTTCCAGCTCTAAATTGCATTTTGCTACCATGGCAAAGATGGGTTTGATGCCTCAGGTTTTAGCTTTTATATTTTTCAGATTCTGTACTGCTTTGGTGTGTAATTCTGTGCTTCATATGAGGGGATGGTGAGCTCTCTTCACAGAGTAGGGAGACAAAACAATTCCTTCTCCAGCTGGGGACCAAGGACAGCTGATCCACATCTCAGGCCCAAGAGCATAAACAACATGGACTGAAGAGAGAAAAACAAGAAGGATGAGACTTCAAAAGCTAAAGCTATAATTGGACAATTAACTCCAATATGCAAATGGACCAGAACTTATAAAAGTGAGAGACCCTGTGACTGAGCATCCATTTTTGTGACCATTTTGGGTTCACCTGGGGTGCAGCCCTGGCTGGGCTCTTGTGCTGCGCAAGGTAGATCCATTGAGGCCTCCTAATAAATCCCTACCTAATTCTTTAGCTCTGTCTACTCCCTGTTCTAGGTCAGCCTTCACAAGGCATCAAGTTCTTTGCAGTCTTTAAATCCCCTTCCAACCCCAAAACACCCTGTGACGCTGTGGCCAAGGCCCATTCACCCAGGCTTCCCTGGTAACCATCCTGTATCCAGCATGCAGATGCAACCCTACAAATACGGCTGTGTTGAATACCAGGCTCAAAGTATATTTTTGCATCTCCCCAGAATATTTTCTCATCAGTGGGAAAAAGAGGTTAGAGCTCCCAGGCATTTTGTGAAATAATGTTACGAAATTTTATTTGTTTGGTCCCCTTTTTTTAAATTTTGACTTAAAGGGGTTTATTGTATAAATCCCTTTAAATATAGCATAAAAGTACATTTCAAAATGAAAAGTGACTTTGAGAGAGATTTTCAGAATCATCTGAAGCCATCTGAAATAAATGACTTGTGACATGTTGAAAAAAAGGTATTTCTGCTTCTTTATTCTAAATATAGGACTGTTGTATCTAATAGTTTCAGGTAGGAAAAAACTTTGTTTTTGAATGACATCGAGGTATCCTCTGTTCCCGACAGAGGACTAGAATATTTATTCCTCACTGCCTTTAGGTGCATGAATTTACATACATCATATGCTGCACTGTGCTGGGTTTATAAGGCTCATAAAAATGATGCATGAGGGTCACATTACATTTTGAAAAGGCTGCATGTGGGGGGGGAAAAAAAGCACACAGAAGGAGAAGGAGACAAAAAGGAAGTCATTATCTGTGAATACAGGCCCAGATTTGGCAAACAAAGCTCAGCCCAGAAAAAATATGTACTGCTGCCTATACAGAAGCATGTGGCTTAATGGGGCTCATGGGGGCATTAGGCTGGCTTGGCAAGGAATGCCACCAGAAGATTGAAACTGGAGCAAAACAGGAGGCAGATATAAATCAACTTCAAAAGTGGAGTTGAAAGAAATACTAAAGAAAGAAGTGTTTGTTACATACAGAATTAAAACCTAGTGCCAGAGAAGTGGTCCCTTTTATTGCTGGTACATGTCACTCTACACTCACAAGTGTTTCAGAGGGCTCGAAAAAACCCTGATTTGCACGCAAAAGTCAAATATTCCATCCCAAGTGAGGAACAAAAAAGGGATGAATTGCTACCAGATACGCATTCAGTTATTACACAGGTTTTCCTCACAATCACTGCTAGGCTGGCATGTGCAGGCTGGACTACCTGAACTCACACCCAGTGGGAATGTCCATGCATTCCCACCCCTCTGAGCGCTCCCCACAGGTTCCCTGAGGGAGAGCCTGGAGCCAGTGGCTCTCTTTGGGAACTCTCTCTGCTGGACCCTGGCGTTGACTGCTCGCATCTGTGCCTGTGTGGGTGTGAGACAGAACACGCGGGGTTCCTGACACCTGTCCCGCACTCCCCTGACAATTTCTGGGCTGGAACAATAGTGCTTTATGCGATCAGGGCCTGACACAGGACACAGGGAGAGGAAGCCAGGAGAGCAGCTGCAGCTGCTGCTGTCCAGCCCAATTCCACTACCCTCTCTGCTCTGCATCCCTGTGCACACAAATGGAGCCCCCAGGCCACCCCTAGAGCTGGGTGGGCTTTGCTTGGGCCCCTCACCAACAGGCTGCTGTGCTCCAGATATTGGCAGTCACTGCATTGCATTTTCTCCCTGGCACCTTGTGCTGTTGGGATGGCAGCAGAGGGAGGTGATTTGCAAGCACACGAGACTCCTGCATTGTTTTAGTACTGTGCCCTGTTGCCTCTCCTTTGCTGGCTACAAGTGGTGAGTGACAGCTGCATTGAATTGTAAATCAATAGGGCTTTTCTTTGAGATCATCACAGCTGGCAGGTTTTAATCCTCTAGGCTTTTTCTGGCATTAAAAAAAAAAAAAAAAAAAGTGCCACTACCTGAGAACTAATGAACTAATGAGTGCCTGCAGTTCTGTCTTTCCAGGAGGAAGAGGATGTGCTAAAGGGACATATCCCAGCAAAACCCTCTCGAAGATCTCATTTTCTTTCCAGACATACAACTCCAGCTAAACATGAAGATTCAACTTCTCTTGTTCTTTTATATAATTTGTGTGTTTTGGCTGCTCTGAAAACCTTAGAAACTGCAATCAAAGGTGTTGCAAATCTTCCTCAATGGAAGCATGCAAGAAGGAACATGACTGCCTACCCCATGGCTGCAGCGCTGCCTGGCAGGTGGAGACTTGTGGCCTTACCTCCATCTCCTGGGCTCTTTTGTGACTCAGGCTCCAGACTGAGTCATTTCTCCTCTTCTGAGAAGTGTATCAGCTACCACAGAAGCTGGGGAAAGAGGCTTCTGTGGAAAGATGCTGATGACTCATTTTTTGGGAGTATTACCTAGCAGCCTGCCTAACCCTGAGCATCTCTGGAATTGACTCCTCTGGCCATGCTTCCCAGAAGTCCCTCTGAGACTGCTCTGTCTGGACTCTGAGGTGGGACATGGCTGAACCTATCTCTCTGATTTGAAACAAGGGATGACAGGGCAAGGTACAGGAAACACAGCAAGCTCAGGCATAGATGGCAAAGAATAAATAATCAGGGAGGTGTGAAATCTGTCTCAATCTGAAAAAAATCCCCTCATAAATATGGTGGTGGTAAACCCACATTTACTCAGGTGTCACTTAACTGTCACCATTTCACTCCTTTTTACACAAAATCCTCCTCGTTTCCTTCTTTCCCCTATATATATATCGAGCATAGCAGCAGCTCTCAGCTGCAATTCCCTGAAGTCGGTGTGGGCTGCTGGAGACAGGTCTCGGGATGGAGGGAATTGAGCGCCACTGATTCAATTAACCTCCTGTGACTCATGGCTCACAGAAGTGCCAGGAATTGATGGGCTTGGGAAAGTACTTATTTTTTTTCTAATCAGGAAGGAGCAAATCCCAGGAAGTCCAGCAGAGCATATGAACATCAAAGAATCCAAGAGAGCCAGGCCAGCCAAATCCCAGCAGTGTGGAGGCGAGCCCAAGCTGCCTAGCAGGACACAGTGGAACCAAGAAAACATCATGTTATTTTCAACATCTGCATAATCCAGTAAGACAATAAATTATTTGTCATCTAGTTGCAAAGAGATGATTTGAAACTTGTGGTCTGCAAAGTTTCTGGCAAGCTTACAGCTTTCCAATTTGCTTTTCTTTAAGAATGTGGCTTCAAGTATTGAAGGAGCATGTGAAAAACAAAAGCATCTGAATAAATACAGCTCTTATTTTTTCTTATTTTAATACAACTGTTCTATTCTGCAAGTCATAGACAAAGCATCAATTATTTGTCTGTTGTTAGTATAATGTTTAGTTGAATTGCCCTAGATTTTATTATTTCCAGACTAAGGATATTCTTTTCTTTGCCTATCAACAAATACCTCTCTAATTGCAACAGAAGCTATGGTTCTTGCATTCATGCTGCAGAAGACAAGATAATGAAGAAGTCATTATCAGAAATTATAATTTTGTAGCTACAGCTATTCTCTCATAATTAGGTTCACCCTTTTCTGTACTTCCCCCAGAGAAGGAAAATCAACTCTTGTAGGCCTTGGAAAGAAGGAAGGGGAAAAAAATCACAGTAAGACTGATTTATAAAGATGAGTAGCATAGAAAAATACATATTTCCAGTGTATATTACAGAGCCAGAAGTTTTGATGTGGTGGTGATGATGAATTTCTTCCTTCCTAAGTGTTTTAGCTGAGGTCAAAGGTAAGAAAGAAGGTATTAAGTCAGCACAAAGAAAGTGAGCTCTGCCCCACTCTTTGGCTTCATGGTGTGCATTAGTCAGTTTAGAAGGTGACAGATGGAGAGAAGTCAAAATCTATAACTACAGTAATAGTCAAAATAGTAAAGACACCACCAGCAACAATTTCACCAGCAGCACTGTAATTTCAGAGCATTCCCTTTCCCCAGGTATTCTGACAACTTATTTTGAGATCATTAAGAGGTAAAACAGGTTATCTGTGGTAATGAATGAATCCGAGATAAAAAGTAAATACAATAAACCTAACAGACTGGAGCAGCAAAGCTGTCTCACTGAAAAAGAGGGCAGCAGCTGTGAAGGTAAAAAGTGTTCATGTCTCTTTGGTTAATTTTTTTTTCCTGTTAAGAAGTAGAATGTGATCCTGGTTTTCTGTGTCTTTATGAGGATCCTATAATAATTAGGACTGTGAAAAAGAGATCTGTCACTCTTGAGATAATTTCCATTTCAAATAACGACATTATGAAATTGCCAAGCATAAAAAACAGTGACCGTCACCCAGAATGGAGGCAAGAGCAATTCTGTCCATTTGGTGCTCAATAGCACTGGTGTAAAAATGACACCCAGGGTGAGCTAGGCAGATGCTTCCTCCTCATCTTCCCCTCTCCACCAGATCCAGAAACATCCAGCTGCATTCCTGCTTTTACAATTGCTATTTCCCCAATAGACACACTCCTTGTCCCTGCTGTTGAGAGACCTCACTTGTGGGTATTTTCATTACATCAGGCCAAACATGGGTCACATATCTGTCAGTCTAAAAGAAGCTTTAAAACTGGTTTTTGTTGAGGCAGTTGCATCTATTCAATTATTCTTATGCAATTCCCAAAGATTAGCAGTACATCTTTGTGTCTCCAGCTGTATTTTTAGCCATGAAGACCAGCAGGTTTATGAATGGAAAACATTAATAAATCAGGTTAGGCTGACCTCATTCAGAAGCCAGAATGGGCCCTTGCCATCTCTGCTGCTTGATTTGTTGCAGGCACAGTCATAAGCTCGAGTCAGAGTCCTTGGATGACTCTGAATGCAGTGGCTCACATTTGACAAATTTGGATGTATCTAATGTGACACGAGTAAATGACACAATGAGAGAGCTGTGTCTGCACAGATGGAAAACCATGGTGGTGATCACACTGAAGGACACAGGAGGGATCAGGGCACAGAGGGTTTTGCTCCACATGTGCTTCAGGGCTGCCATGGCCACACCAAAGAGGGGACACACAGCTTTGATGGGCTGCCAGCAGCTGAGTGGGGCATCTTCCTGCAGATGTGGGAACTGGCATCTCACATCATCCTGGTGCCACATCAGGCTCTGACTACTGGCATGCTACTGCTTAGCCCTAATGTTCATTATGTGGGACAAACAGAAGCCAGGAGTGTAAATCGAGAGAGTGGTGTAAGGACGAGACATGAGTGGAAGCAAATATTCTTCAAAAGGTTCTTAGACATTGCTAGATTTATTAACTTGCTCCTTAAGTTTTCCTTTCAGAATAATATTTGTCTGAAAAGGATTGTCCTTTAAGTTAGTGAGTGAATGCAGCATGGCAATATCAGTTTGGAAAAGACTTCTGAAGAGCAGCGCACTACTTTTTCAGTTGTGCTGCCATGGCTTATTTTCTGCCACCAGGCTGCACTTGATCTGCTTGGTTTGGGTCATTCAAATCTACACCATAATAATTAACATTGCTTGCTAACAAAACACATTATTAGGAGGAAGTGGGATCAAAAGGATGATATAAAATTAGAAGCCTGGAGAACAGCATCATCTTCCTTGAAGAGCCTTATCACATCCCCTCTATTGACCACTGTGCCCAAATCTGATTCTTCTGCTTAGCTTTTCACTGAAGACACCTCAAAGAGAGTCAGCAATGCCTGAAATGGGCCCCAGCTTCAGCTGCAGTTTTCTGCATGTCTCTACTCTTAATGCAATCCTGAGAGCATCCTTGTCCCAGTTTAAATGTGAACAGCAGAGTCATAGCTCAGAAGTCACACAAAGGCAGGACTAGAAGTTCTGCAGTACAAAGAATAATAAATTAAATTATATGACTGCTTGGCCCAGAAGCTGTTAATTAAGACAAGGCTATGCAGACTGTTTAGCAAATTTAGGTATGTGGGAAATAAATCAAATGGAACAAGATGATTAAGGCTGAGGGAGCTCAGCAATCTGGAAGAGCAGAGGAAATAATCAGACCTGTACTGAAGGTATATGCTCTTGAAGGTAAAAGGAAGTAACAAAAAGACTCTTCTGGTGATCCTTAAAGAATATTTTCAAGATTTAAATTAAACAAGCTAAAAGAGTAAAAAAGAGCCACAAACAACAAGAAAAGCCATTGTAGCCTTAAAATGAGGAAAGCCCATAGAATTGCTGGAATTTGAATTAAAGTGTAGTGACAGGAGCCTTAAATTCTCTAGAAAACACTAAAATTCCTTCAGTATGATCTAGCAAGGAGAAAATTTCCTTTACAAGTGGAACAAAGATTCATTTCCTGAAGGAAGGAGACCTTATAACATGCAAGGAGAATTAGAGTGGCTTCAAGGAAGAGAAATCATGCATTTCTGCTTGTGATAACAAAGTTGAGTAGAATACTGAGTAGGAGCCAATGCTTTTCATGAGGTTAAAACATTTTTGCAATGTCATTCTGTCTCAGAAGTAATTTGAAAGCAACACATTATTTGTGCTATTGTTCAATTATTCAAAGTATTATTAAAATTGTGAAAAAAAATGTCACGTGTTAGATATATATCTCTGAACAAAATAAGGAGATGGAAAGAAAGGTAACATTTTAACTTGTGCCAAGTACTGCTAGCAAAAATAAAGGATCCTTGAGACACTAATTATTCTTCTAAATTCCAAATCATTTTGATACAGATGCAGAACGGTGAACAACTTGTAAACCTACATTTTAAAAGAAAGTCTAACAAAAATAAACCAGCAGAGCCAGATAGACCTCAAATTACCTGAAGGAGTGCTGGGGGTTGCAAAACTTAACCTGCCCAGGCTGGCAGCTGTAGGTTGGATCTTCTCCAGATCCTGTGTAGGCTGTAGTCATAGGGAGTCTCACACATAGCAGTGCACCATGGACATCTGGGATTTCATGGTGTGATTTTATGACTGAAAACATGTATTTTTCAGCCTTTACTCAGATGCCATTATCTTCTTTTGGCTTTATAAAAAGCAGTTAATAGCACAAATTTAAGGCCTCAATTTTTATTTTTGTAAAAATAATACATAATTAGGTGGAGTCGTCAGATTTTCCTTCCAATCTCCTTTTGGACATATTTAGCCCCTGTTTTACCATCCACTGACTAGTTTAGTGCACATAATAGAAATTACCAGATTTTTTACTGATGTTTTCCAACTAAATTCAGCCTTTCACAGCAGGAAGAGTGTTGGTACTTTTGGAACAGGCACAGGACAGAAGGTAAGGTACGGGGACTGCCAGCAGAAGGGTTTCCTGCCAGACAGAGCTGAGAGCAGGAGGGAAATGAAGAGAACCATGTTTGCTAGCAATGATCCTTCTCTTCCCAACAGTGGATAAACTGGGCCAGTGTCTTCAAACCTTTACAAGGTCAGTGCCAGGGGTCAGCAGGGTGACCAAGAGACTGAGCTCTTCACCCTCACCCCACCCTGTATCTGTTTTCCTTGGCATCTGCAACCAGTGAATCATTAAGGCCTGAAAAGCCCTCTGAGACCATCCAGCCTAGATGTTTGCCCACAAATTCTGCAGCAGCAGAATCCAAGAGCTTGGAGCTCTCCCCATTTGCTACACTATCCATGGATGACATGGGCTAGTTTTTAAACTCAATGAGACATTATGAGATATTATTCACTTTGAAGATATCATCTGGGGCTAGAGCAAAACCCTGTCACTTGCAAGGTGACTGGTTTGCTTCCCTCCTGGAGACTGCTGCTTCATCCAAGGTTACTGCATCTCCCACAAAACATCTCCTCTGCCTACTTCATTATACCTTTTTTACCCTCTTTTTAGAAAGGAGTTGCTTCATTGTGGCTCTTTTGGCTTCACAGAGAAGTGACATTTCAATAACGGATGAGTCCCAAGACAAAAAGCACAGAGACTTTTTATTTATGATCATAACTTCAGGCAGACTGGCAAATCTCAGCTCAGAAGAACATTTAGCATTTTTCAATGGTTCTGGCAAAAGAATTCTTCAGATTTAAAAAGCTATCTAGTTAAAATAACTTTCTGTTATGACTTTCCTTAATAGAAAGCTGTAGCAGTGGGCTATTCTAACCTCTACATATACGTATCTATTTATTTAAGCTTAACTCTAAATAAAGAAGCTGAAAATTAGGAACAAACTCATATGATACTAACTCATACATGCACTACCTGACTGAATGAAGACAAATATTTAATTTGAAAAGGATTCTTTCTTAGAATTGATACATTGGTGGATAGAAATTCCAACACCCTGCCTTTGCTGTCTAGAATTCTGGTTGGGTAATGAGCACCAAAGTGCCTTCACTGACAGCCTTCCTGAAACTTTTACGCTGTTAGAGTACTGTGATAGTTTTCCAGATTTCTCCAGAGACCTAATGGCATATAAAAAACAAAGCCAGCAGGTAAAGAGAGCCACTCGAGGTAGTGTGAAGTTTGTGTGGTGTCCCTTCAGAAATTAAGTAACTATCTCTGCAAACAAAGGTAGTAAAATAAACATGCAACTTCCAGGCAATTGAGATTGCTTTGTGGAGCCTAAAAAAGCTTGCTTGAGGGAAGCACCTTCTGCTGCAGACAAAAGAATTAATTCATCAAAGCTATGGGAAGAACTCACTCTCCGGCAAAGAAAAGATCTAATGACCCCTATAAAGGGAGCCATATTGTGATGCTGTAACCTGATTAGAGGGAAAGGTCTTTGTGTCTTTTAGTCTCACAGGAAAACAAGGTGTCCTGCAATAAATAGGAAAGCTTTTTTTCTAAAGCTTTATAGTTTTCTGTGCTATGCAACAAAGTACCCTATATACTACTCACCTCAAAAAATCCACCATTAAAGTGAAGTGATTCTCCTCTTTTCAGAAGTCAGGCTGGCTGGGAGAGCAGGGCTGGCAAGGAGAAAGCCAAGAGGCTGCTGCTTTGAAGCAAGCAAATGCAATACTCTTATTTTATAATAACTGCTGTAATGTTGGGGCACAAGGAGATGGGAATGTACCTTGCAGCAGGATGAGTGCCTTCAGGTCAGCCCACAAAAAGCCCTTTTGTGAGCACATGGGGGCAGGGATGACTGCTCTAAGTGACTGAGTACTGTAATGAACAGGGCTTATGCCTTTATTAATGTTCAGCTCTTTATTAAAAATATTAGCTGGACAGGGGGCTCAACACGGAGCTCACCCCCGCCGTTGCAGCTTTCCTGGTGGCCGAAGGGAGAGAAGGCGTGCAGAGTCTTTCCCTGAAGTCCTCGTGGCACCCTGGTATCCAGAGGTGAAGAGCTGTGCAGTCTGTGTCTGAAGTCCCGATCAGCAGACCGTCCTCTCTCCTTTCCTGCTGGCACCCTGGTAGCCGAAGGGTGAGGGGATGTGCAGAGCCTGTTGCCGGAGTCCAGCAGCAGCTGTCCCCTCTCCTTCCCTCCTGGTAACACCAGTAAGAGCTGCTTCTTTGCTCCTGCTTCCCACAGCCCAGTCCAGTGCTCTGGAGGCTATGGTGACAGGTCAGACATAGACTGGGGATGTGGTTCCCTTTTCCCCAGCCAGCGCACCCATCCAGCCCCCTCCACTGTGCCCAGCCTTCCATTTAGGGGTGTTTTCATCCCCAAAACCCCCTCCCATGATTCCACTGGTCCCTCTATTTTGCATCCCAGTCCTAGAATGGTAGTGGGGGGGGGGGGTGTAGGTGATTCTCAGGAGCAATTAGCTAATTAACATTCCAATATCAGTACTTAGCTCAATCCAGCAGTGTCCCCATGGGAACCAGGAAGGTCCTTTTGTTCATAACAGGTACCTTACTGTATGGAGGAGATGACAAAGTAAACATGCAACAAAGCAGAATAAAGAAAGAAATAAAGGAGGTGAGCTAGGCTTACCATTATTACAAACACAAAAATAATCATAGAATGGTTTGGGTTGGAACAATGCTTGAAGATCATTCACTTCCAACCCCTCTGCCCTGGTCAGGGACACCTTCATCAAACCAAGTTTACTAGAGCTCCATCCAACCTGGTCTTGAATATTTCCAGGGAAAGGGCAACCCAAATTCCTCCAGGCAATCTGTGCCAGGGCCTTGCCACCCTCACAGTAAAGAACTTTCCCCTAGTATCTAATCTAAACCTACTCACTTTCAGAAAAGTCAGGGGCCATTTAGTGGACAGGGGGTTTCTGCTTGTTATGTTTTAAGGAAAACACATGTTCACAATGGTGGAAGTTGCCCTTACACCTTCTCACCTTGTGAGAAGTTTAGCATGACTTTAAAAATAGCAAATTTTTTATCAAAAGAAAAATAAAAACTTTAGGGAAAAAAAAAAAAACCCTACCTAAGAAAATAGGTACAAAAGGGAGCTGTTGCAATTAAGAGTGCATACCTAGGGAAAAAAAATTGTCCTTTGGGAGAGCAGTTCAAGCAAGCAGCCTCAGTAATGCACAATTCTTAACTTCCTCCTCTAATGCAGTTCCTACCAGCCACTTTTAAAGAAAATTAGAGCTGATGGACTATTATGTTTAGTCTGAATGACTCCTGGGAGCCAATTTGTGTTATACTATCCATGCTCCTTTACAATTATGGACAGCATCAATGCTCTACCTGGTGGCTACCTGTTGTTTAAACGGAGACAGGCGAGATCTGTTAGAAATCTGATTTGATTTCTTAAAAAGCTGGTATATTTGCCCAAAACAAAAGAATTCCCTATATTGCACCTTTTTCAATTGCTTTAAGGTTAAAGGGGAAATTAAGAGGCTGTAAGGAAAGAGCTGAAAATCTGGGACAAGGCTCAGCTAAGCTGTGCTTTGCAGGGATTTACACAGCAGCAGCTCTGAGTTAACCTGTGGAGAACCTTCCTTTGTGAGCATTTGAACACCAATGCTGGGCTGAACAGGTGACTTGAGAGGGTGGGGACAGAAAGGGTAGGAGCCAGGGCCAGGTGTTGGACGAACCTTGATGCTTTTCCTTTGTAGGTGACTTAAGAGTGAGAAACCTTAGAGGATACCTTGAGCTGATGGGTAGAGTTCTTAAACATACATGTTATCCCTATAAATGCTTTTTCTCCAAGCACTGCCTAAGGGTGACATATGAACCAGGACAAACAGAGGAAGGTTTATAAGCACTCTGAATCCCAGCTCTGTGCACGGAGGCAGATCAGGGACCCCTGGGATGAGAAAAGCACACACTTCCTTGTGGAGGTTTCCTTTTGGAAACTCGCTTCGAGTTTGCATTAAGTTCCTTTTCTCGTGACATTTCTAGCAGCAAAGTGGCCCTTCAGAGGGCTGGTTTGTCCAGTGGCATGACAGGATGACCCTGCCTGCATTTGCAGAGGTGGATATTTTTCTACCAGCTAGATATCTAAGCCAGCAATCCACCTATTTCCAGCAGGTGAGAGGGAAGTGGAAAGAATAAGGTTTGGGAGATAGGAAGGTTCTACTGGTTTTTGAAATGATGTAATAACTGTGTGACTCATGGGGGTGATTAAAGGGGTTCACTGGAAGGAGACACCTGCCATGAACATCTGTCTCCAATAATCCTTTCTAACAGACCCCATCAAGCCTCTGGATATGACTATAAACACAAATACTAAAATTATGTATTATTATCTACTTACTCTGCATGAGATTTCTCAAATATTTCAGCATGTTCATACACATGTTATAAATAAATAATATTTTTAAAAGCCCTCAGACTCATGCCATCCTCATTCAATCCCTCCAAAGCATGTTCAGGGGAAGCAGATAGCAAGCAGTAAGGGAATTTGGGGTAATACCAGAAGGGAGTATCTTGAAGAAAATTAGGTTATTGAACAGTACCTAGTAAAATGGATGTTGATTGTTTTGTGAATGTTCTCCACAGATAATGAATAAAGAAATTTTGTCACAAAGTTAATTAGAAAAAAAGTACTGCGCTCTAATGGCTAATTGCTACCCATGTAGGCTGGCTCCCTGTTTCACTATTAATAAGTGGCATCCAAGATCCTGAATTATGATAGCAGTTTGAGAATGAAGCACATGCAAATACCTTATCACTTTGAGAAACCTTCTCTGCACCCAGATTTAGCTGTTCATTTTGCCCTTGTGCCTAATCTACCCACTCATCCCTACCTCAATAGGCAGCTAATCAATCACATCTCCTTTATTTTCTTCTCCTTTGATATCACAGCAGGGCATTTTTCTCAGCAAAATAATCTGAGTAAACAAGAATATTTCCTGGGCTGGAAATCTCTGCCCTGTCAAACATGTCAGATGTAAGGCAAACCCAAAACAAGGGGGTGGGAATGGATGAGCATGCCACCTCCTGCTCACGTGCAAGTGCCCTTGCTTGGGAATGCAGGAGTTGCAAAATGCTCACCATAAACACCCATAAATATTTACTCCAGAGCTAAGGGAAGGATCACATTCCCAAAATATATTGTTGGGCATGTGAATGTAAAACCAATAAAGCACTCGCTCTCAAGGAAAGATAATGTTTGCTATTTTAGGCTCTGCATCCCTTCTCAGCAGTCAAAGGGGTAGGAAGATCAGCTGGCCTTATTGTTGTGTTGCCTTAAGAAACCCTTGATAATACTACAAGCGTATGCACTATAGCAAAAGGCACAAATTGCTGCCAGTACCATCAGGACCATCTCTTTTCCTCTGTGAATATTGTTTCTTATTTGTTCTCTCATCTGTTCCTTCTGCTACCAGACCCAATCAACAAATAAACCCTGTCCATAGTGAAACTGAGGGGATGAAACCCCTCATATTAATCCATAAACCCACTCATATTAATCCATACTGCTTCAGCCACACAAGGGCCTCAACCAAAAATCCCACCCCAGCTGGTTCACTGAAGGCTACTGCCACATCCCTCAAGGGCTGAGGCTGGTGTATCAGCTTCTTGATACCTCTGGAAACTGTCAGCAGGCAGAAAGGGCAGCTCCTCTCAGGCACCCTCTGATTGCAGCAGCAGCAATCCTAATCTAACAGCTCATGGCAGTATTTTGGATTAAATCACGAAAAACATTTCTCTCCCTGCTCTGCTCGGGCAATGCAGGTGTTGTAACTGGCCTTCAAAACTCTGCAAATGGGCATCACAGCCCTTCTCAGTGGTAGAAACCAACATGCTCCGCCCCAGTTTATGAATTCTCTGTGGCCAGTATAGTTCTTAGACCAAGAGATTTTTTCTTTTTTTTTTTTTTTTTCACTCTGAGCAGCATCAGCTGCTTTGAATTCCACTTTTGCTCTGGTTTGCAAAAACTTTATTTTTTTAAATAGGAGGGAAATGCTCGGCAACGAAAGGAGAAGAAAGAGAAAGACTGCACTAATAATTTCTGGGTAATTAAACTGGCATAGTGGAGAACTGAAGCACAAGCAGGTGAGGAATAATTCTAACTCTGAACCATTACCAAAAGCTATTTTCCATAGCAGTAGGAAGTCAATGATGTAAGTAGAATTTCCTACAGCCTAAGAAACAGGATAATGTAGGTTGGCATGTGAAAGTCTGGAATTGCCTCAACAGCAAACAGGAACTTTCTTAGGTTTAGCCATGGATTTATAAGTAGGATTCCCATCCTTTTTAAAAAAAAAATGTTTTTCCTATAATAAGTAGAGCTATTATGTTATCTTGGAAGCAATAAAGTTTTTTATATTACTTTTTGGCTTACAATGACTATTAATGTTGCTATTTGATCTGGTTGGAACTCAGCATGCTGATTTTCTAAAGTCTTTTGTGAACTAAGACTGAAGCAGCAAGGCAAAAAGAAGCCATAGAATTTCTAGTTATTAAGTACAACACATTCCATGTCTCTTTTAGCATCTAAAAATGGCCTGCCCAGCTTCCATCTGGGCAGATTAGTCTGACAGCCTGAAATTTTTACCTTGCAGTTCCCTCGTTCGCTGCATACACACATCTCAAAATACCAGAGTTTTGTATGGTGACTGAGGGCATTAAGCACCAGGATATTCAGAATGGGTACCACAGCCCAAGTGTTTTATGAATTGGCTTTAATACTATCAGACATCTCTCCTTGGGAATGGCTATGACATATGGAGGCAAATTCATTTTGGAAGAAGCAGTAAAACATTCAGAATGGATGTTAAAAACAGAAGGAGGGTGGGCTTTTTTAAACACCACAATTTAAAACCTCTTCTCCAGTCACATTGAGAAAAAAAAGACAAACAAAAAAAGAAGTCACAATCTTAATTGCCATGGCCCCATTTTGCACAGACTGCATTTATATATAACTGTTGTGATTGCTGCCTGGTGATGAATTAGGCTTTGCTAAAGCTCTCCTTCTTTCTTTTTTTTTATTTTTTTAAGCCTTACAGCTGTCTCTGCAAGTTCTCATGCTGACCTGCTTTGCTCTGTGCCTATAGCCCATCAGCCAGCAAAACCCTGATGCTGGGTCAAGTCTCTGCAAAAGGAAGAAAACAAATTCCCTGTCCCAGAGTGGTTTTATACCGTAAGGTTTTTGTCACTAGAGTGTTCTGGACTTGCATCCCAGGGGAAACAATGACTTCCAAGGGCTGGAATTGAAATGGCCATTTGTATTTAGGAGAGAAAACTCCCTCCAACTCCAAAAACATCTTCCTGAGCCCCAAGAGCCAAGAAGAAAGATGAGTTTTGTGAGATGTTCTGTAGCCATCTGGGAAGTGGTGCAGCTGATCTTCATCACAGAGAGGTGCTGATGGAGCACAGGGAATGCACTGGACAGTGTGTAGTCCAGCAGGATATAGTCTATCAAATTCAGCGTGCATCTGCTAAAGCAGAACACTGCAAACGTGACCCTGTTTGGGCTTCATGTACCAGAAGGAAATAAGTGTGAAATCAGTGTTTACCTGGCTTTGACATTTCGTGTTTTTCAGTAGTCCAGCTGTTCTTTCAAATGGGAAAAACAATATTTGGCTTGTAATTACCTCTATTTCTCTTGCTGCCAGTTTTCCTCTACCACAACCAACTAGGACCTCTTGCCGTTCCCCGCATTTATATCTTAGTGATAGCACCAAGTTATTAGACTCCTCATGCCAGTGACTTTTCCTCAGCTTTTTTTTTATCTGTCCCTGCATACACACAGTGTTCTAGGATGCATCCCCAGAAAGAGCCATCACATGCATCTTTCAAGACCATTTAAATGGATCAAATCAAAATAAGAACTTTCACAAAGTACCACTTATCTGAGGTCAGGAGCATGGTTTGAATATGCCTACAAAAATACCGCAAAAAAATGATAGAAGAACCAGAGTTTGAAGTTTGAGCTTGTTGTATTAAGTGTTTGCAAGAACACTTGGTTACATACCAAGCTGTATTCTGCAAATTATTCTTCTTGATCTTCCCTGTTTCATTAAAGATCACTAAGAAGCAGTGGTCATAGCCCACATTTACTATGTCTGACCTATCATAAGAATATAATGCTGCACTGGTGCATTTCAAAGACCTTACAACTTCTAAAACAAATTATTGCAGAAATTTACCTGTCCCCCGTTAATTGTTCTCCTCTATTTTTAAGAAACAAACCTCCCTATAGTATATCTTAGAATGACAGAAAACAAAGATATGAGCCAACAGATCACCATTTTTCCTTTCCTCAGAAATACGACACCTATAAAGTATAACTCTCCATAGCACCATGCTGGGGCATTGGCTGGAGATTAGTACAGAAACAGAAGCTCCACCTCTTAAATCACCAGTTTTAGCACTTAGTTAACTTTTCTTTCGAAGCTCCCCAAAGGCAGACCAGCTTCAAAAGCCTCATTCCCTTAAGATGTGGCAAGATCACAGCCTGAGACACCATAGCTGCAAGTCTGTGACACTCCTTAGGTGACACACACACACTATAAAAGTAAGAGTGCAGAGGGCCATTCTCTGAATCCTTTTGGTTGAGCCAGGTTTAAAACAAAAACTGATTTTTGGCTGCAGATTCCTTCTCCAATCTGAATTCCATCAACTTCCAGGTTGTTTTCTATGATGTTTTTTACATGGAGCTAACGTAGGAAACACTGCACCAACTTGTTAAAGCAAGGGGAGCTGCAAGGAATAAAACTTTACAAGTTCTGGTCAAACCAAGATCTTAACAGAGTTAATGCTCTGTGCTTGACCAGCCTTTGGGGGACTTTTAAATTAAATTGAGCAAAGAAACCAAAGTTCCAAGTGCAAGGGAGGAAACCAGAAAGGGCAGTGTAAATGGAAAAGTTTGTGCTCAGAACGAGCTAGGATGAGTTTTTTTCTGTGGGATAAAGTACAGACGTGCCAGCAATGTCACCATAATGCAAAACAAAGCTCTGGAAGTTTATTGCACTGAAAACAAACAAACCAGCAAACAATGTGCTTTATTTCATAATGTGTTATCCTCCTCCTCCAGGGATCAAATCCACATATGGTAAGATATATGATTATCACAACTGAGCTACACTAATTTATTGAAATTTTGCATGTCTTTTTATGCTCAGGAATGTTTTAAGGGTACATACTACTCAAGATCTGATGCAATCCTCACTGGCACCCACACCTGAATCACCACAGGTTGTCTGAATTCAGAGCAATGCAGCAAACAACTAAACCATTTTCTCTTCCAATGTTTGGCCTTCTTAAGAGACTTTCATAGCACAACTCCTCTGTTTAGGGTCTGGCAGGAAAACAGCTCTGGGCAGGTGTAAAGGAAGCTTGGACTGGGTCAGGAGAAATATAGCCAAGAAAGGAAATGAGTTCAGTCTGGGAAAGAAATTAGGAAAAGGACATAGGGATCAGTAAGCCCAGAAGTGGGGCTGAAGCTGAAAACAAATGGAAGGGGAAGCACAGAAAGGATGCAGCAGAGATGATGAGGGGGTGAAGAGGAAACACACATGTACAGGGAGTAATTAGATGACTGTGGTAATGAAAAGGAAACAAAAAGAATCCAAAACAACATGAGAAAGATGTAACACTTTTTCTTCTCAGGCATAAGCTGAAAGCTCTTTTATTTTTTTTCTAAAGAAAAGGAATAAACTGCATCTGAGCCAGACTATCTAAAACTTCCTGTGTGCATGAAATTTTTATAAAATTGTCCTCATTTGCTGCCTCTGGTCTGGGGCATTTCATCTTTAGTGGCACAAATGTGAGAATAATTTAAATCACAGATCACTTAAAACACAAAATATTCTGAGCTGGAGGGACCTACCAGGATCATCAAGTCCAGCTCTTAAGGGAATGGCCCATAGGGGTCAAACCCAAAACCTTGGTGCTGTCAGCACCATGCCCCAACCTGCTGAGCTGAGCTCACCACACAGGATTTAGACTTATAATCTATTGTTAATAAATACCTCTAAAACACCAGTTAGATGCTTTTCTCCTGGGTATAGGACTAAAACACTGCTCCCCAAGCACCTAGGGAAAGACTTGCTTTTAATTTGAAAATGAGCTTCTTCACTGGAGTGTTCTTCATGCTTCCGAGTGGTACATTTGACAGTGAAATATCTCCCAGCAAGAACTATTAGAACATACTAAAAATGACCACCTCACAAGGTTTTGTTCATAAAAATGAAGAGGGACTAGGGGAAAAAAATGACAACTTAAAGAAAAGACCAGAATTTAAATTCAGTTCATAGTTTTATAAAGCAACTCTTAGTTTCTCAAGAGCAAAGATTGTCTCAAGTTTCCAATTGCAGCTCAAAATGAACTTAGAGTCATCCTCCTGCTTCTGATCAATTGTATCCTGGCTCTGATGGGAGACAGAGGTGTAGGAAAATCTAAACCAGGCAATTACAAAATGTCTTCAAGGCAGCCTTTGGTTTAGAGGGATTTCCTGAAGCAAAATACTTGTTGCATTGAAACCTTGCTTTTATATATATATATTTTTTAATCTTTGTTATGGTTCCACTGTTAACAATCTGCATAGGGAAGAAGGGGGCTGAAAGCACTATCTGAAAAGGAGAAAGTCATGTTTGAAGCTGTGCCTTACAGCAAGAAGTTATTTCCAATTTATGATTCTTACATGCCATATTTCCTGGTGTCTCTTGGTCTAGAAGAGGATGAAACAGGAAAAGAGAATCTGAATGGAAATGAACTACAATAACATTTGTAAGACAAAAGCATACCATGGCAGGAACAGCTTTACCAAGATAATTCCCTTCACAAATATAAATCCCTCAAAATCAGAAGAGTTAGGAAAAAGAAAAAAAAACACTAAACAAATACAATAATCTGACAATATAATAATACTAAGAGGATCACCAGAATTATTTAATTAGGAAAAATACTATATTTTCTCCTGTTCAGAATTAATAAACTGTTTCCAGAATAAGCAGTAAATAAACCCACCACAAAGCTGATTTCTAACAAGGAAAATTTCATCTTGTTATTTATGTTTTGTATTTGTAGATGTGAAAACCACAAGCACAGAGGCACTTGGCAAGTGCAAGAAGAGTTGGTCCAGCCACCAGCCTTCTTTTTCTGCCCTGCCTGTAGCTGCCTCTCAGACAGGGTTTCTAATTACATCAGTTCACAGCCTCACTGGTTTGGAGGGGACTGCACTGGGGACCAGAGGCTACACCCACTTTTACATATAGCAGATGGATGTTCATTTAACTTTAATGATATTGGGATGCAGCTATTTATTTGGGAGTTCTGCAGCAAAAGCTACAGCTGATTTCTGATGCAGGTTGTTCTATCAGAATATCTTCCTGAAGATTACCTGCCTCAAAAGGTGCTGTTTTATCCATGTCTTTTCCCTGAACAAGGCTGCCATTATTCTCAGAGAGCACTCATAGGAAGTCTGCAGATGATTATCTTGTACATAGAAGTATTCTGACATTTTATCAGATTAACTGGATATGTCTACTTGAGGTTTGTTGAGGGTTTTTTTAATTAGGGCTCTGAGACATAACCATAAATAGTGTAACCTGAGCACTGGTGGTTCATTCCAGGGTACAGGGGATGCAATTTTAAAATAACCTCCCTCAACTCAGTCCAGTTACAAACTCTGATAAATAAACCCATTAAACAGATGTATAAATAATTATTTCATAGTTATCCAGCACCATCCTCCCTGAAGTAAGAGCAGTACCAGCAGCAAAGTAGTTGAGTAAGGGCAATGCTCAGCCTCTTTTGTCCCAGTGAGGTGGCAGACCTGAGCCCTGCACAGCACCTTTAGAAACATACTTAGGCATCCCATTTTTTTGCATTTTTGATGAGAGTAGAAGGTTCCCAGGGATCCCTGGCAAAGCTGATGCAAGCAGCAAGCTGGGACTAGACATACAAGCAAAGAGTATCACCTGGAAAGAGCATCTGGGTGACCTGACAGCACCAAGATCTGAGGTGGCAGTGGCAGCAGCAGCACTGACCCCAGCACAACCCAGGCTCCTCCTGGGACAAGCTGCAAGTTTCAAGAGAAAACTGCAGTCTCTTGAAAATAACTTGATGCCAGCTATCTCAGAAAGTATGCCCTTGCACTGGGCAGATTAAATCCTAGTTGAGTTTTCTATGTGCTTAAGGAATTTGATGCATCTTCATCATGCATAAATATACAAAAGGCATAAATAGAAGGCTTGGTTAGTGATAGTGCTTAAGCAGAAATAGAAAACAGTCATTGGAAAAACCAGCCTTTTGGGTGGAACTATATCCACAGATATTTCTGAGCCCAGGGACTGAGAAGGTGCCCACAGCAGAGCTGACTGCAAGGCTTCACCCAGAGGTGGGCAGATGCTTTGAGGAAGGGATGTCAGATCAAAATTGACATGTTAGCTGTCACACACAGACCTAGCTAAGAACAAACCACGTTGCTGAAGCTGGCAGAGTCACACACACAGAACATGCAAAAAAAAGGTGTCAGGGCCGAGCTGCCTGACTGAACAAACACCACGCAGAGAACCCACGTAAGGTGGTGGGGCTGCAAAAGCCAATGTGCAGCAGAGCAGAAAAAGGCCCCACAGAAAGCCCCTGCGTGGCAGCAAGGTGGGCCTCTTGGCAGGTTTTTGGAGGCTGCCTTTGAGGGCAAAGCCCCTTTGTGTTAGTGCAGGACAATTAGCTGGGGAAGGCTGGCTCAGGAGGCAGAAGGTGACAGCTGCTGTGGCAGCCCAGGGCTGAAGGCACAGACATCAAGTGGCCTGGCTGCACCCCTGTAGCTTGCCCCAGGGCTCTCAAGGAGGATTTTGTCCCTTCAGTGCCTCATACAGAACACTGACATAAAGCCAGTTATTAGATAGGGTCTTTTGTCAGTTATCCTGTGTACTTTCAGGAAAAGAAAAGAAAAAAGAGCCAATTAAAGCTCTACCATTTTCTGCAGCTTTACTTAGCACAGACCAAATGGTTTTGTTTTCACTTCCCTTATGTGGCTTTCCTTGTTAGAGAAACCAATTGGAAATCATTAGTGGAAATAAAAGCTAATGGGTTTAGTCATTCATATGCATCAGTCACTGGCTATTTCATAACCTGCTACCTGGAGCACTGTTAGTGTAATTTCCAATGCTTTGTTTGATGTTGTCAGCCCCCTCAGATTTTAAGAACAGCAGCTCTGGCTGGTGAGGGCTGAGCCTTCAGCTCTGCCCTCCTGTCCCACTAAACATTGCCAGAGAGAGGATAGGCATAATCACACTATGAGGGAGCACAAGGCTCACTTTGGGCACACTGGTGTCTAACACCACTTCCAAAGCAATTCAGGACTGATCAGTGCCAGCAGTGTGCAGACCAGCAGGCTCAAGGCCAGAGCTTTCTCCAGCAGCACTTGGAGACCCACTGGAGCAGCATCCTCCCCACAAGGTTTGGGCATGTTGTCACAATTTGCACTGTTAACTTGAGTCATTCTGGGATGCAAAGGATCCCTGGGCAGGAGAGCAAAGTCTGTGTTGGAATCAGTGCCAGGGATGCAAGCCCAGAGTGGTTTGCTCCCCTTTTCTCATAGAAGGCTGCTGAGGAACAGCACCCTGGCTGTGGATGCAGATGTTCAGAGAAAGCCTGTCACAACACCAGAGTGCTGCAGAGTGTTTCACCCCCTCAGCCTTTCCTAACATGTTTCCTTAATCGCATGATTAATCTAATCAGATGGGATAAAAGCCAGAAGGACTTCAAATATGTGCACTCATTGCCCCATCACTGTTCATCACGGCTGGGGAGAAGCATCTATGGAGGCAGTTTGTTTCATTTCAATTCCCTGGAAATTACACCTGGATCTTACCTTCAGTGAGATATTCACATGAGAAGAAACAGCTTTTCCAGAAATAAAAATAGACAAACATTTCTCCTGGATATATTTTTCAGGGAATTTAAAAGTTAATCCCAAGCAATTAACTCCAAAGAATTTTAATTCCCCTCCCTGACACACCACCCCATAAAGTGTCTGGTTCCTTCTGAAACCAGGTAGGGATAATTTCTCCAAAATTATAGTGAATGGTCTGCTTTTATGCATATTATTTAATTCATTGCTTTAACTCTTGGGATTTAAAGTGCAATTTTTTTTTGCTATGAAATACAAAATCTATGATGCAGATATAATTTTCTTTCTTTGTGTGATGCTTTAAAACACCACTTGCATGTAAAGAAAATATAATGTATTTTTCTCTACCTCACTAGACTTCCACTCCAGCATGAATTGACTGCACAATTAAAATTAATTTAGAAGAGCCAAAAAGGTTTTTCAGCAAAATTAATGTATATGAAGCATGCTTTTCAAAGAACACTTTTCCTGTTTCATTCTGTGTACCCTGTGCATAATCTGTATTCAAGATGTAGGATATTTTTCTGTGCCTCAGGATGCATTTGAAGAATTTTTAAAGTAATTATGCATTATTATGGGATAGGAAATGACAGTTTCCTCTCTGAGCTGTCTGGCATTCAGGATTGAAACACTACAGTATCTTTAAATCACTGCTAGTCTGATCTGAAAGATCATCTGTTTCCCCTCAACAGTGCAGGCTCAAATACTACCCCAATGACATGCTTTTTATTTTCCAAACTCATCACCGCTGGCATTTTTTTCCTCCAAGTCATCTTCACTGAATTAAGATGGTAGGTCACTGCCTGCAGCAGCTCATCACAGGTATGTTAAAGGCAAAATTCATCCACTGATGCACAAACTATTGAAGGATGTTGCTGCTGCCTGATGGCAAAAATTTTGGAGTGGAGACCTGTACAGCAGACCGTAGGTTGAGCAGCCAGCCCCACACTCTGTGTGTCCTAGAGCTGGGCAGAACTGGAGGTGTTAGAGTCCCAGACAGGTGAGAGCCAGCCAGCTCCCCCTTAACTATGCAGTTCAGAGGGCAGGTGAGGAAATAAAGCAATACATTTGCAGCATCATTTTGGGACTGCGACCTGCAGAGTCTCTATGTGACAGGGCAGACAGGAAGGTTGCTTTGCTGTCTGAGCACTTAAAATCCAGACTGTTATCCCAATTACATGCATTTTTAAAAATCCATAGGCCTCTCACAGGAAATTTCATGGAGAGGGGAAATAAAAGGGGAAAAAAAAAGAGCCTAATAAAATACATTAATTGTGATTCTTTTACCAAGCATCACTAATTAATCCACTCAGCAGCCCCATGTGACAGATCACTGTAATACCCCATGGGTAATTTGTCAGTACATCTCTGCTTTTCTCCAGTTGTCTGCCCAATCTACAGAAACAATTAGACTTGAGCTTGGACATCCTGCCTCTCCAAAGTGATTATTGATAATTCACCCACAGTCATAGCATGATAATGGCATAAGGGATTAAAGAGTTCCACTTCAGGAACATCTCTATTCCTTCAAGTTCACAGCCCTAAAATATTTCCCTCATTACCCTCAGGAGAAAAACTACCTTGGAATTCTGTATTTGAAAGATGCTTTTCAGGTAAAAGCACAGGAAGACAGAGGTCTTGTGGCATAAGAAATACAAGAACAAAATCAGACCTTAAAAATACCTTGTTCCATTAAGACAACCCAGACTTCACCAAGATTTCTCTCATGATCAGGAGCTTGCAAGAGTGAGGTCAAAGTAAGCCCGAGCTGCAATTCAGACTCCATGCTCACCAGGGCTCCTGCAGCAAATCTGCCCTGTGGATTCCAAGCCATGCAGGGCATCACAGAAAGGAACTGCAGCTTATTTAAACAGCTGCACCAAGCTTGGCAAGCCAGCCAATTTTGCCACAGACCAGCAATATGGGATTTTACCCAGTTCTTTCAATGCAGACTTCTCCTGAATAAAACTCCACATTATTTGGCAGATACTGATAACAGAGCTCCAAATAATTAGCTTAAGCAAATGAGCTACAGCTATCTTAATCAAGTATGATTAAAAGAGCATACACTTTTTGTGTAAGGTTCTGAACACTAAGTAAGCTTACTAATTTACCAGTTATTGGTTCAAAACCAATATGCTCACTCTGATCTGGGTGAGACTGAAAAGCAGAGTGATATTCAGCATTGGCCTGCCTGTCAGCACTGAGAGGAGCCCAGTTTGTATTTCCCAGGTTCAGGGCACCTGTCTCCAGCAGGAACCTGATTTTGCAAAAAACCTCTAGCTCAATTCCCAGGAGATGTCAGCATGCACATTGAAGCTTCATTGAAATAGCCTTATAATTCATATTTGGAGGGTTACTTTGAAGCCCCAAGGATGCCAAAAGAAAGACTGGGCTATTCATCAGCATCTCTTGGTACTGCTCTCTCCAGCAGAGGTGTAAGTAATGAGTGAGCAGGAACTCTGTAAGGGGGGAGGAATGAGAGGGGGAAACCACTGCACCACAGCCTTGCTCTGAAGGAAGATCAATGCTGGAACTGGAAAGCAGTTTACATTCAAGTATGACCTTCCAACCTTTTGCTGCACTGGCTACATCAAAGAAAGATGCCCTATCTATGATGATTTACACAAATAATCAAATCCCTAAATTTACTGGGGTTTTTCTCCCTTTCATGTGTTGCCTTTGATGTTGCAGCCTCCCTGTGCAGGTGCAATAACAGCCTTGGCCAAAGGCCTGGTGCCAGAGCTCGGCATTACAGCTGAATGTCCCAGCTCTGATTGGCCTCTGAAGGAAGGCATGACAGCAAGAGACACATGAAAACCCACCCAGGGCATGGAAAATACTTTAGACCTACCCAGGAGGCCAGGTAGTTACACTTGTCTGCTCCTTGCTGTTCTTTGGAGTGTCATGGGACAGCTGAAAAACACAAGCCCATGGCTGAACCACAGCTCATAAGAATGTCCCTTGCCAATTCTCTTCCCCTGAAATCCAGTTTTACTTTTAGCCAACTGCTAATAATTTTCATTACACAATGCTAAATATTGCAGATAAAACCAGACAGGCACTATATTCCAAAACCATCACAATCAATTAAAGCTTCTTTAGCTCAGAGAACTATCATAAGGCAAGTCCTGAACAATGGGAAGAAGCACAGCAGGTGCAGGCCTGATTCAGACACCCCCAATGAAATCTCTAAGTGCTAAGTTATTAAGACATTTATATATATTTTATGTTAAGTTTCTAGCTGCCAGAAGTCCTCTGGGAGTTTGTCTTTGTTCTAGGGGTTCCAGAGACTATCTGGAATATGCATTATTTATTAGACATGCATATCATACATGACAATCTTATTGAGTTAAGTATAATTGTTCCAGACAAACAAAAAATTTGTTTAAAAACAATAATATAGCCATATTTCACCCTGAAGAAAGACATTAAGTTTTCTTATTCTTTATGTAAAATGGAAGGAAGGGTTTAGAACAGCCAGTTCAATGGTTTGGTGGGGGATTTTTTCAATGATCTTAATAATAGTGAAATAACCTGTAAACTATGTTTAAGAATTAATAAAAATGCAAATCTAGGTTTGATGGAGCAAAATAAATGTCAATGGGTATTACTTGTACTCCTAGTCCTAGAAGACGATATTTATTCAATCAAATTAGGGTCATTTAGGTGTAAGGAAATTATCACTTAGAAATATTTCTAAATGCATCAGAAACACCACATACAGTTAATAAAAAAACCTATCAGGAGCACACTTGTCTACAGGAAGTAGGAAGCAATCAATAATTTTTACGTTCCTTTTAGCTACTTAGATTTGGCTGCATAACGTATTTTTAAAAAAGATCTTTACCTAGAGTTTTCAATACAACTGCATTTTGACTTTTTTTTGTAGGGCACAAGGGGTGGTTTTGTTTTACAGAAGCAGTCTCTCCTTAGCATGAGGAGCTCCACAGCTTTCTGACCATAGCTGATCACAGTCATCAACTAATACAGACAACAGGAATCCCCCCAGAGCTGCTAATTATCAGTAGTGTCCTACAAAGCTAGAATAGAAAAGACTCTCCATCAATGGATTTTATAGGTGCACAGAATTTATGGCGTATTTCTTCCTCTAGTAGGATTCTATTCTTGGCTGATTTTACCCCATGTACTCCAACATGTATTGGAAGTCAGCTAGTGTTTCATTAATTTCAATTCAAATCCTATGTAAAAATAAATCCTGCAGAAGATGCAGTCTCTGTAGCTTGGAGACTCAGTCACCTCAAACTGCTGGGCACAGCTTTGAGGTTACATTTCTGGATTTAGCCATATTCCCCTATGACATTAATGCACAATATATAAGGGTACCTGAGGCAGCATCAATTCTGCACCAGCTCCCAATGGTGGTTAGTTGTTTTCTCTGTTCTTTAAATGAATCCCCTTTGTTTATCATTTTACATAACACTCATATGTAAAATATGTTGTCTGAAGCCCTCTTCATTCTTGCCTTTTTTTTCCCTAGAAAAGCTTTTATCTTTTCCAAACCAGCTGAAAAAAAAACCAAAACAAACAAACATACAATGAAAACCAGTTGTCCTTGCGCCTTCCTCCCTACTTTTGCTTCTTCCCCTTGTTTAAGTCTGCAAGAGCATGTGGTGGTAGATCCAGTCCTAAATGTACTCAAATTTTCAGGAATTAGCACTAAAGTAGAGAAGTAGTTCATGTTACAGTCCAGGAAAACACCAGCTTACCACAATACATAAAAAGCTTTAGTCTCTACACCTCAGTCAGCAAAGCAGCAAAATTTTCCCACTGTTGTTTTTAAATAGAAAATGCTGGAAAGAGCAATTGCATGGAACCAGCCTACAAAGTACCAGCTCAGTTTACACTTCTGATTCAACAGGATGCCCAATCACATAGCCTGGTCTCCTTAAATAACTTCTCAGAATATTTAAGCCATTCCCCATAGTTTTACTCATTCCCTTCAGAGAGTGCTCCCATTTAATTTCTCCTTGTCACAGTACATGTCACAGTTGAGACAGCCACAACAGATAGAGCATCACTACACAGTTTCAGAAAGCTTTAAGCATTCTCCCAGAGTCACATCATACCTCACCAGAAGGCTTCAGGCATCTGCCCATACAGACTAACACCACACCAGAAAGCTGCAAGCACCTGCCCTTCTTATCCTTCAGCCCAATCTTTTATACCTTTTTATACCCAGTGATGTTGATGCACTCCACCTGTGTGCCCTCTGTTCCCTTTGGTGGGTGGTGAGTGCACCTGGGCACTCCCTGGCTCATTGCTGTCAATGCTGCTCACCTGCTTCTCACAGCTGTGCCCACTGGGGATGAGGCTCAGCCACAGCCCCACTCCCAATTAACATAAACTGTGTGCCTACATCTCCTCTCTCTCTACCAGAGCCCCTAATGGCCCTATTGTTTGCCTGCCCTCCACACCATCCTCCTGGAATGAGCCTGAGATCCTGCTGGAAGCCACCAGCTGTGGGAATTGCAGCAGGACGCAGTGGGAGCCAGAGGCTCCTGTTCAGCACTGCCTGGTGACATGCTGCTGGAACCCCATCCCATTCCCATCCCATCCCAGCTCCCAGACAGAGCTGAGGAGGAAAACTTGCTAATGTGCTAATAGGTTTTACAGTCAAGATTTACAGCCCATTAGTGACAACTGCAGGACAGCAGGTCCTCAGTGCCACCTGCTCCCTTGCAGGAGTGCTTAATACAGGTGTGGAAGGGTTGGGGAACCTTGGGTTCATTCACAGTTTCTCCAGGCTAGAAAGCAGCCAGCAGGAGGAGGGGGTGTCTGCAGCACACACACCACAGCCTCCAGACATCCCCTCACAGTCCCACTGCTCTTCAGTCTTGGAGCCAGGAGCAACAAAAGCATTCCTGGGTGTTGCTTTTAATCAACAATTACATCAAACCAAGCAAGCATTTTTTGGTAGCTGAAAAATACCTCTTGGCTTAGCAGCTCAGCTCTTTTCCTGGTGCGTTTCTCATGGTTTTTTTGACTTTTCTCTCAAGGTCAAAAAAACGCCACCAGCAATCTTAGAGATAACCCCATGTCTCCAGCAGAGTTCTAAACCAAGTTCAGCTGCTACCCTTTCATATATTTGGTATTACCATTAGCACAGTGCAGCAAGAACTTATCCTGTAAGTTCATTTCTATTCCTTTTACTTTGACTAAAATCTTGGAGAAAGTATACACAAGAAAAAAACATATTAAGTTCAGCTTTTGCAATGTCTTGGAAGCAATTACGGAGGCATGGAAGTGTAACACTAGTAAGTTAGACAAGGCCAAAGGGAATGCTCCACTAGTAACAAATGTTATTTTAGACTGGAAAATAGGCAGAGCTTCGGTAGATTTTATTTGACTACACAATACAAAACTCATAATCAATATTCCCGGTGTTGCACTACAACTCACACTGCAGTGCAGATGGTTCACATATTTTAAATTGTAATTTAATTACACTTTTCATGATCATACTGTATTTGAACTCAATAGAATTAGTATCATGTTTCTGCAAGCACTTTATTGCAGAAATATAACTTTAACCACCCTTCCCATAATTATCTTTTATTTTTATACATCTTTTGCATCATTCGAAAAATAGAAATGAAGTACAGAACATAGGCCTTGGAAATTTATATTTGCAATAAGGCTCTGTTGCATTTTTATAATTCTATAGACTGGTTTACTAAAACTGTTTCATGGCTTAACATCATTAAGTGAAGAGACCTTGTAATCAGTAGTTACAAAACACAACACCAGTACACCTTTCCTTTGTCAGTGAAATCCTGGATTTAATCTTTCCACATTTTAACTGCAACCTTAAAAATTATCACCCAGGATAATTTTGGAATTATAAAGACCCATAGGGTCTGCACCTCCCTCACCTCTTCCCACACCTTGGGGAGTTACATAAATTATCTCTCACCCTTCTTCTACCATCACTATGCCTTTTATCTTCTTTCTTTTCTGTCATATGCAGTCACAGGATAGAAACCAGATTTCAGTCTCACTAAACACTCATTGGTATATTGAATCAAGAAATATAAAATCCCTCTTCTTCTAGGACTACAACTCACTCCTACAAGAAAAAATAGTTTACAATAAATAACTTCACATATTCCCTAATTTTACTTGCTTTCTAACTAAATGAAAATAGTCTCACCTTCTCCCTTCTGGCCACTCTGACAAGCATCACTAGATATTGGCTCTTCCCTGCTAAGAGCTCACCCCAGACATAAAAACTGGCTTTTTAACTCTTTGTCCAAATTTTATGTTGATGTAAATTTATCCATCACTGCTCCAATGCCTTGCCTGCAGAACCTATGTCCTTCACCTGGGATAGTGGGTGGAGCCCAGGGAAGTTAAAATATGTAAAGGGAACATTCAAGGCTTTTAGAAAAGGCTTTTAGTTTGGGCTTGTCGTTGGTTTGGGGGGTTTTGGGGGAGTGTGGTGTGGGTGGATTTATTTGTGGTTTTGGTGTTTGGGTTTTTTTCTTCTTATGACCGTGAGGGAATCTTTCACATAGTGGGGTTGTACTGATTCTTAGCATTTGATAGTCTTGTTTCTGAAAAAATTAATGTCTCTTAGTTGCTTATGCTCAATAATTTTCCAGATTCTTGAAAACAAGAACAGACAAAACAAAACAGGGTTGTTGCAGAGGACTTTACTTGGGCTTTGTGGCTGCAGAACAGCATTTTATGTTTCAGCCACATCTGACCTCTGAAGCAGAGTGTACTTGCAGGAAAGGGCAGTGGAGACCTGGAGCATCCCCTGGTACCTGCAGGCAGTCAGTTGGATGCTGTGATTCGAGCGTCTTTCACCAGAAACATGGGTGGGTTCCAGTCCCTCTCCAAATTTTCTTTAGACTTCTAGGCGGATGTAAAGAAGCAGGACATAGGGATAAAGCTTGAAAAACTTCAGAGGAGTGCTAGTCCGCTTGTCAAAGCAGCTCTCATAAAAAGAACACCCTAATAGCAACAGCAACCCCTTCTCTCGCTCTATTCTAAGGACATCTGGAAAAGAAGCAAATAGGAAAATGGTTTTGTATGTTAGTATCTAGGTCCCAGCCCTCAGAGGGGATAATCTGTTCTTCATAGGATTTTTCACGCACATTGCAAGAAATCACTAAATAAAACATCTGAAGTCTTGTGGAAGATGGACTGGGAGCCTCATTTTCAAACTAATAAGGGAATGTCCTGTCATAATCTATGGTTGTGCTGCTTCTGTTGCAACAGATAGCTGAAAGGAGCACTTATTTTCTAGGTGCCAGTAAGCTCATTTACCTAAAACTTTTCCAGGATTTTAATTCAGGCCTCTATTATTTACCTCTAAACCCCTAGGTCAGGTTTACTTTAAAATAATATTTCTTATCAGAGCACATCAGGTTTTAAAGTTTTTCTGAGTAAAGCAGTTTTTAAAAATAATTTTGCCCATAATTGTTATGTTGCTGGCTTAAAGGGAGGTCAAAACATAAAATACTGTGTTTAATTGATTTGTTTTGGTTTGCCTTTCCTATGCCCTCATTAATGTTATTGTTTTAACATCACCTTCAGACAGGGGAGTTCTCTCATCTCTGGAGTGGGTTCACTCCTTTGCAGTGTTGACTTCTCCATCTCCACAGACTTATTTTAATTTCTGCTTTCTGAATATGCTTCCCACTGTTTACACTTTCAAAGGCTGGTGATGACTCAGATCTCAAGGAGTTGAAGTCCTGTTTCCTCTTTCCTGTAGCAGTGCACACCAAAGGGTTCCAGGACTATTGCATATGAGTCGCCATGGAGCTGGTATTTATTCTATGACAGTTACATGGGAAGTAGGAAACTGAAGGTGAAAAGTTAATTTGGGAGTTATAAAGGAGTTGGTTATACTTCTGGCTGTTCTGGTGTATGAGACACACACTGAAACTCTGAACAGAATTACAGATCACCACAGAGAAAAATGAATACACGAGCAGAGCAACTGCATTTGGTATTGATGGGAAAACAGTGGAACATTTATTGTACAAAAGGTCTGTATGCATTAGAGATGTGTAAATACTTCCACCATAATACTCTGTTCTTAATGGAATATAATGTGCCATTATGCAGGCAGAACAATGAACATGTCCCAAAGATAAATGTGCTTGTCTTGGATGCTGAGTCACTTGGACTTCATTTCTGTGCTCACAGCGCCCCTGAGACATATCATTCCTATCTTCATGAAAACACACTGCTTTGTTTACCCTAATTTCTCCTGTTTGCCCATTACTGAATGTTTTAATGTGGACTACACAATGCTATTTTCTGCTGCAAGCTTCCATTTTACCTACTTGGAAGTCTCTTCTCTTGATGGAGAACTCTGTTGCCATCAAGGGCTCCTGTTGATTTAAATAGCTCAGGACCATGAGTTTCTAGGGAGCTCTGGGATTTGCTGGTTATGAATGGCATTAACCAAAACCATCTGAAATTATTTATTTTTATAAATAGTCCATGGAAAACCAGTATAACTGAAAGCCATTCTATATTCCCATAAGTGGATTGAAGCCCCTTGCCAAAGTAGCAGATGCGTATCCAAAGGACAGTCAGTGACCCTGTGCCCACTGATTTCAGCAGGACAGGGGATATATCCTATTACTGGGACTCACTGATGTGATTGCTTTGCCTCCTTGCTTTCTTTTCTGTCAAAATGAACACCTCACAGTCCTTCTGAGGCTAAGCAAAAACCCCATCCAGTCTGGCATTCCTGAAATCTTTTCTTGTGAATTAAGATTTCTCCCAAGGAGTTGATCCTGCCTATCCATACTGTTTGGCCATCTTAAGGTTGAAACATTGGGCAACAAAATTGGTGAAGGGTCTGAAGCAGAAATCTCCAGAGGAGTGGCTGAGGGAGCTGGAGTGTTTAGCCTGGAGAAAAGGAAGTTCAAGGGAAGCCTCAGCACTCTCTACAACCACCTAAAAGGAGACTGTAGCCAAGTGGGGGTCAGCCTCTTCTCCCAGGCAACCAGCACCAGGTTGAGGAAACAGCCTCAAGTTGTGCCAGAGGAGGTTCAGATTAAATATTAGAAAAAATTTCTTCACCAAAATCCTTGTTAAGTGCTGGAACAGGCTGCCCAGTGAAGTGGTTCAGTCACCATCCCTGCAGACATTTAAAACACATGTAGGTGTGGCTTTTAGGGACGTGGTTTAGTGGTGGCCTTGGCAGTGTTGGGTTAATGTTGGGCTCAGTGTCTGAGGTCTTTCCCAATTAAACGATTTTATGATTTCATCTATAGAAACTACTGGGAGTTGTGCAAGTGGCAGGGTTTGAGGAACAGTCACCCATCCCCAACAGTGGGGAACCTTCACTGGCACAGCACAAATCCCTCCAGAAGGATTTCTCAGGCTGTTCCTGAAACCTTCATCTTCAGTTTCCAGAGTCCAGCACACAGCCCTGACTCACTACACACATCATCACCATCAACAATTTCTGCATGCCTCCCGTTTGATTTGCACACTTCTGTCTCACATTTTCATCTGTGACTTGTGACAAATTCTTCCATTTTCTCATGTAGTTCACTTTTGCATTGCCTGATTACTCAGTACTAGGTTTTGAGGTTGGCTTATCTGGAAGGTGGCAGCTTTCAGATTGCAAATCCAATGTAGGAGGGCAGAGGTAATTACCAGGCAAGCTACACTCTTGATGAACTCAAGCTGAGCTCATGATCCCTACTTTTTCTTGTCATATCAAATACATCTGTGGCCTCTCCCATTTTTATTTTTTCCTCTCTCATGTTACATATTTATTTTGCTGCACTATTTGTCCTTTGGGGACAGAAGCCAAGAGATTTCTGTGGACAGCACAGGAGTAAACCAGAGGAAGTAAACAAAACACAATCCAAATAAACAGTTCAAATACACACAGCACCAAGGACTGCCTAAAGACAGACAGTTGATGGCAGGAAGGCATTTCTGAGGGTTTTCAAACATTTAGAATCTATGAACTGTCTCTGCTGAGCAAACGTACTCAGCAAAGCTACTTAGTGCACAATAATTGGCTCAGTTAACTCCTTGTGTTCCTTCTCTTCCCTGTTTTTGCAGCAATGTTTGGATCCAATTCCAAGCCTGCACACGTGTGTGTCTGACTTTATTAATACAAAAACAGCAAAGCCACCTGCTCCTGTTCTCCTTGTGGGTTTCTTTCCTTTGCTCCCATCCATTGCATCCCACATCAACCTGCTATCTTTCATCTCTGCATCTGATTATGGCTGGCAAAGACAGTGGTGGGTACATAATAAAAGACACCCACAGTGAGGAAGAGGTGCCACTTGAAAGCCTAATGCAATGATTCTTTGCACTGCAGCATTGTTTTTAGAATGTTTTCTTTCCTTATCTGGTAAATATACTGACACGTTCCCCACCCCCTTCCCAGTTTCCTGCTATTTTCCTGTGTTTTCCAAAGATGCACTGTCTCTTTTGCAAGGAGCCGGGGAGTGCTCTTCTCCACTGCTTGGGCTAATTAACTTTTCCTTACTGTTTCACTGCTATGAAAAAAAGTCATGGAATTAAAATAAAATTAAAAATATAAACACAGATTATGCGAAACTTCAAATTAATTTATTTTCAGGAAGCCATAATTGTGGCCACAGTTTGACAGAGGAGCACAATCATGGATTTTGATAGTGCTGATATTCAGACACTTGCTTTGTAACATAATATGGCTACTCTAGATTTTATTTGGGTTTTTTGCAGCTGGGAGAAGGGAAGAATGCCATTTGCTCAGTTTACACTGTTTAGGATTCTTTCTTGGCAGTGGATTATATATTCTATAACCTCAGCAAAGATCATCCAAGCTAAGACTAAAGATACCCAGTTGAGTTTTAAGGAGTTTCTGTGTATACAACACTCCTGTGTACCAATTTTACTGCACTTTCTTCCTTTCAGGCCTTTTTGAATTATGGTTTATGTAAAAAAAAGTTAATAAATGAGAAATAAAATATAGGAAAAAAATTAAATTTTCATATAGTTTTCCTAATTGAATATCAAATGAATGATTTAGCCAGCTTGTATTCTAATACATAGGTCTGGTTTCTTGTTACTCATGAACCCTATTTAGCTATTCTAATATCTTGTCTATTTTTTTTCCATTAAAAAAAGTCTTCTGGAAACAAAAGAGCTATCACTTGGCACTCAATCATGTAAGCAACACAGAAAATTTCTTTGACAAGTAACATCTTAAAAAATTAAAATTTGTGACAGTAGAATTTTTGACTCAGTTAGTCATTGATGGAGCTATATTTTAATTAAGGAGAAATTATCAAAACGTATGCTAGTGCACAAGCCAAACCAATCTTCATCAAACCCATGGGCTGTGCCCAGTTCCTCTGGGATACAACAGGTGTTTTAAATTCCCAGTGAAAACATAACATTAAGGTTGCCTTTACTGATTGCACATTTGTGTAGGGCAGTATAGAGGTGTCTGAAAACTCCTCATCTCTCCCCAGAGAGCACTCCAAAATGTCATTTGCTACGCTCAGCTCATCAGTATTTCATTCCTATTATCCCTGCACCTCAAGTCAGGACCTCAGAGTCTCTGTAGCAGAGCTCAGCATGATCACTGAACACTTTTTGAGTGTTAATAAATGAGAAATAAAACATGGGAAAAAAAATTAAATTTTCATATAGTTTTCCTAATTGAATATCAAATGAATGATTTAGCCAGCTTGTATTCTAATACATAGGTATTAGAGCTCAGCAAGATCACTGAACACTTTTTGAGTGTTATTTCATCTTCTGGCTGCCAAACCAGCCTGCGGGCTGGGAGAAGGGAATATTGACTTTTTTGGCTTCAGCCATGCAGCTTGGAGGGTAAATAGAGACCACAACAGTGATTCATCTGGTCTAGGGGAAGGTGTCCCTGCCCATGGCAGGGGTATTGGAACCAGATGATCTCCAAGGTTCCTTCCAACCCAAACCATTCTGTGATTCTGTAATTTTTGTCCCAGAGAAGGAAAGCAGACACTAGGTTACCTCATAGCACTTCTCTTCCTGCCCCAGACATTATGTCCCACATCTTTAGGGTTACTAAGTATTTCCACACTGTATCCTAGATGGCGAAAGTAAATCCTTACCTGTGAAATTATCAATATCACTGTGTGTTACCACTGACAACTTCAGTTTACTCTGATAGACTCCTCTCTGCCACGCACAATTAATTCCATCTTTAATACAATGCAAAATAACTGCAGAGGCACACAATTGTCTTCTGCACAAACCTTACGAGGGAATTATGTGGGATTACTTCCACACCAAGAAGTTGCTCCCCTCTTTATCCAGTGTGGGGTTTGTGCTGGATTTTGACCTCATTGTACTCTTGGTACTCTATTTCTCTGCTGTGTGCATTATAGAATTCTCTTAATTTCATGCATGGATAGCTGTAGAAAGAAGAGATAAAGTTTCAAGTCTCTTTGTTTAACCCATACGAAATAATTAAAACACATTTTTCATCTTAGCATTTTCCCTAGGGCTTAACATATTGTGAGAAACACATCCTCATGTGAAATGAGCTTCAAGACAAATGGTCCTGGCTTTAGTTTGAAAGTCACCTCTGGAAAGAATGTATTTGTTTCCTTATTCATGCCACTCATTTCTTTTTAAATTCTGACACGTTAAGATAAAATTGGCACAAAAAAGCACTGCTCTATAAATACAAAGCTGTACACTTTTCTACAGGTATAAAAACCCTTCAGGGCTGGTTTGCTTTAGGCTTTGGCAGTTGTTGAAGGCTCCCTTCATCCAAATTGCTGGCAGAGCTGCAGTCCTCCAGGGCAAGGACAAATTCTTCTCCCCAGCTCCATGCCCCTCTCTTGGCACACACCTGATGGTGAACACAGAGGTCTTATGGTCTCACTCGGCTCTCCCAGGAGTCACAGCCAGGTTGGGCTTGCCTGAGCTTGCCCAGGGGGCCACTTGAATAATTTGTCATTTCCATGCTGCCTGGCATCATTGCATTCACCCAGTGCTTGTAAAGATAGAGGTTATCAGGAAATAAAACACAACTGGCAATCAGAAATCTCTTAAACGCCCTAAAACATGACTGAAGGACACAGGCTGATTTTCTAGCCCATAGCTATACTTTATATATATATATATATATATATATATATAGTTTTCATTATCTATTTTATTATCTATTATCTATTTCTTTAAGCATTATTTAGTGTAAGACAAAGCATTGGCACTGAGCCCCAAGGAACAAATACACATTCCCCCAAGTTGGGAAAATCGAGGTTTTTCCACTCAAAATGTTACAGCTACTTAAGGAAGCAGCAGGACCACAAACACCCACAGAAGAGAGGTTTTATTTGGGTTATGTTCTCATGTCTTCAAAAAATAAATATGGGTTCACAACAAGGTACTAATTGTTCTGACAGCATTGGGTAGGGCTTCCCTTCCCATTCAACCCAGAAAAGCCTGTGGTATCTCTTTCAGCAAGGTAAATGAGAGTCTATTATAGAAAATAGATCGCTCTGTCTCTCTCTCTCTGACTGACTTCTCCCATGTGCCTGTTTTTAAATTCCCCCAGCTCAAATCCTTTCATCAGCTACATACACATCAGCCCCAGCCATGGAACACTTGCATTCATGGAAATGCATCAAGATCCCCAGGTTCCACAAAGCCTTATAAGGCTTCTGCACAATTATGAGTACAGAAAATCACTCTAATGAGAAAACTACTTAAACTTAATTGTCTCATTTAATAGGACTGTTTAAATTGCTAATCATTTTTTAAGTATTACTTTCTAAGTTGTTTTTAGCGGATGGTTTGCCCTTTTTGCTGTTGCTGGAGGAATTCAGTAATAATTAACTGACCTAGTGTGTAATTATACCACTGAAAATAAGCTATGAGACATTTAATAAAAAGAGACTATAAACAGGATTTGAATTTACAACCTTCAAAATATGAAGCAAACACTTTATCCATGAAGTCACACAAGCTTTCACTACTGTCTGAGAAATTATGTATAGTAGATTAGCCACAGAAAGACTTTGCTCACTCCTTGGATCTGCCGAGAAGACACTGAGAAACTGATTAAAATAATATTAGAAGAAATATAGCAATGGAAAAATGCTTGAGAAGTTTTCCTCCTCTTAAACATCTATACCGTGGCCCGTATAGGTACTTGAGGGACTTGATGTGGTATGGCAGCAGATGTGATGGCAAACACAGATTTTAGGGGTCTGAGGATTTCCCTCCCTGTGGGGTTCCTTATGGAGCAACATCCCATAATGCCCTTTCCTCAGCTAAAATAAATGGTGGTGGTATTTTAATCTGCAAACTCTACTGATCTCTGAGTCTTTTTTGTACCAAACTTATAGGACACAGTTTGAGATAAAATAATTACCAATCACCTTGTATCTCAGACAGCCTGGCAATTTGTGCCATGTTTTTCTTTAGCTTTTAGGACATTTTGTATTTTACCAAATCTCTCATATAGAGCTGCAACAGCTTTGCTGTATTTCCTGTGAGATTTCTGAAACACTGCATTACAGAGAGAAGCATGACATTTTTAGAAGTTGCTGCTCCAGAAGCATCACTGTAAGGAAAAAGAGGCTGTTGTGGTTTCTGGTTACAAGGATGTGGCAAGCACATTTCTCTCACTCTCAGGATTTTTCATAGAGGTTCATAGAGAGAAATGGAAGAGAAAACAATTTCTATTTCTGCTCCTTGTTTTTCCTATGTGGAATGTGTTTGGAGAATTGTTTACCTGGAGTGAGTGCTTGATTGGATTCTGGCGAGGATTGTTTGAGCCTGATGGCCAATCCAATCCACCTGTCTGGACTCTCGCAAGCAGGGTCATGAGTTAGTTAGATTAGATTAGAGTAGGAGAAAGTAGTAGGTAGTTTTTAGTATCCTCCTTTTATATAGTATATAATTTATTTTACCATAATTATAATAAAGAAATAATTCAGCCTTCTGAATTGAGTCAGACATCATCACTTCTTCCCACTGGGTTCGCCTGCATCTACAACACAAGGAATCTGTGCAGTTTCCTTGGGAGTTATCAGCTGTGATTGCTTTAGAGAATGGAGCAGAGCACATCCTGTGTCCTGTGCAAACTTCACAGGATCTGAGGAAGAATTGCCACACTTTCTTGTGGAATCACACAGATCTTCTCCCAGACTCATACAGGATGGCTTCTGTCCCTTTAGGACTCTGGGTATTTTGATATCTTGATATTGAACAAGAGACAATGTATTTACAGACATGTGGTGCAAGGAAATGATCTTGCAGCAGATGCCTAGAAGCAGAAACCTGTGAAAACATCCAAAAGCCAAGGGCTGGTTGAAAAGATCCCAGCTCTTTCTGCTGGTCAGAGCATTTGTGAAACCCAGGTTGGGGTAAAAATTTAGGTAGAAAATTCAGAAAGCAGAGGTGACGGGGAAGAAAGCAAAGGTGAAGTGGAACATACTGCAATTGGTCATAACCAATTTCAGAGCTTCTCAGGTTTGTTCCCATCCTTCATGCCGTTTACCTGAGCACTTTAAAACTGAGTGTATTGAAACAAAAGGAAAACAAGATGGACCAGAGGAATGCCTGAATTATTTCTTCCCTATAAACCAAACAGTGTCATTGCAACAAATAAAGTGTAGATCCATGTTGCCTAATCTCCTTTGTGTCATCAGTGATGTGCATGGCACTGTGGTGTGGCTGTGGACTACTAAAGTTTGGGTTGTCTGTACCTCACATGTACATACCTCACAAGTACATGAGCATCATGACTTTTCATAAAAAATGTGATTTGTGGGCTGGCATAGAGAATAAATATTCACTAACTGCCTTTGATTAACAATAGAGACCACATAATTGGACTTTTACAGTCTACCTGAGTGCTAAGAGTTCTTGGTTGTTTGCTGAAGTATGGGGCAGAAAACAGAGTTTGGGTACAAACAGATTTGCAAGCTGTGATTTCTAAAACAAGCAAACCCACTTTTCAGCTGTAAGAGGGAGGAATGGTCTGTGTTATCAAATACACGTCCAGTTCAGGCAAGGTTGATGACCTCCGTCAAATATTTATTAAAGGGGAAAGAAGTATTTGTAGTGACTTGTTTATTCTAGCTCTTGCTCACACTGATAGGATTTCCTCTTCAGCATTATCATGCCAAAACCTTCTTTGTGACTCTGTCTTTTGAAATGTTTCCCATCCAAATCTGACTTTTCCTGCTTTTCTTTACTGGAAAAACAAGCAGGCCCTTTCAGTGGTGGGTTATGTGGCTTTCCCAGACCCTAGAGTGGGACAGATGGTGGTGATGATGGTGACAGTGGTGGTGGGACAGCTGAGAGCACAAGAATGACTACTCCAGCTCGCCAGCAGCTCATGGCCAGTCTGCAATCCTAGAGGAGGGTTGGAAATTCAGTTTGGTAATGTTTGAACCATCATGCATGCTACAGATGAAACAACTAAATACTTTTATCGGTCTCATTTGTCTCCTGAGCTATACTGTGGAACTAATTACAAAATTGCATCTAATTAAAAAAAAAAAAGGCATGTGTTAAAGCTTTATGACAGATATATTATTGCCTGTGTAATACAAAAATAACACCAGTAAAATAACACTTAATGCTTTTATAGTATATTCCCCCCTGGATCTGAAAGTACTATGCAAATGAGGGTATGTGCAATTATTTCTGCCATTATAGGAAGAGATTAAGAAGCAGACAACCTGCAAAACATGCCCAGTATGATGACAGAATTTAGTGACACTCTTGGTAGAGATAGACACTTTTCCTTGCTTTTAAAAAATAAAAATTATCAGATATTTGTAACAATAATGATAAAAAATGGAATTGCAAGTGTGCTGAGGCGTGGTTTTTCTCTTTTGTTTAATGCCTGCTCCTTCCCCCCCCCCCCCCCCCCCCATTTCCCTGGTCCCTTCCCCCATACCCGGCTGCCGTGTTTCCTGGGCTTTTCCCTGCCCCTCCCCCTTCCGGGTTTCCCCCCCGCCCGTTCCCTGCCTCCTCCGAGATTCGGGTATAAAATCTGTGTTCGCCCGTTCTGAGGGGTCTTGGAAGTTTCTGCAATAAAACCACCACTCTGTTCCCCTCCCAAGTCCCGTGTCGCTTCTGCCCGTCCCCGTGCCTGAACTGAAACTGCAGAGCCAAAAGGGGGAACGGCTGATTTTCCTCTCCTCTCCTGCCGCTAAATCTCCTGCCGCTCAGGGGAGAAAAGCGGACGGGGCACGCACCGCAACAAAAGTGGTTTAAATTTATTCTATCTACATAAATTAAGCATAATTTTCATTAAAAGTAATAGCTGTTGGAGAACAGAATTTCTCACCTCTGTATCATGAGGAGAATTACTTCTTTGTAAAAAATATTTTAAAATAACTATTAAAGTTTTCCATGATTATTGTGTCCTCAGGTACTGAAATGCCATCAGGGATCTCATCAGCCTCCTGTTCTTCCAAGTGCAGAACTCTCAGCATGGCAGTGTCCTGGTGGGAGCTTTCTGTTTCTTCTGGCCAGTGTTCACCACAGAGCAATGACATGAAGAGTTCCCTGGTCAAGGAGGAGAATAATCTTGTTGGGCTTTACGTACAGTTTATGTAGAGCATGTTTTCATTACCATATTTCATCTTGCAATTGTAATTTCTATTCTGATAGTTGAAAGGTTATCCATTCGAAGTTAATGCAGGCAATCTTGTCTTTACTGGTTCCAAAAGTATTAAAATAGATTTATAACTAATCTTAATCTAAAATAAAATTAGCATTTTTCTTCTTCATGTGTTTCTTCATCCTAAGCAGAGTTCAGAGGGTAATTCATCATCATTTTCTTGATAAACACTGTTTTACTCTCTGCTTATTACTAGCAATCCAATTTGTCTATTATTTATTTACTTTAAAGGCATAAAAAGCAGTTTGATGAAAGGATGCCATGCATGACCTGTGTTCTATCAAGGAATTACTTAAACTAGGTTACTAGTGGTCTGGAAAACTCTAGGCTCCAGGAGCTACAAGATGGAGAGCCAAGGCTATTAAAATTCAGGGGCCCTCTTTCTGAACTGAAGTACATTCTGTACAGGCCACCCCTTGTGATGAAAATGGAACTTTTCATGTACCACACTATTTTTAAAATGATCAAAAACTATTAAATAACCCCAGGAGATAACAGGAAGATATCATGCTCTGAAATCAGTTTTCCCACCCTCCTTCATTCTAGCTTTCCCACAAATCCCTGTCCTCACTTTACCCATTAGAGGCAAAGTGTCTGCATGCCAAAGCATCCCAAAGTATCCTCAAACAAGAAATGCATGCCAGGTGGCCTCTTAGGCTGCAGTCCACCTCCCTGTGCTGCCCCTGGGGTCTTCACCAGACTCATCATTCCTGGGCTGGATTAATTTCTTCCACCTAGCTTCACCATCAACAGCTTTCAGAGAAAAAAAAAGTACAATTTGGTTTTCTCACAGGCAGTTTACAGGCTCAATAATTATTATGTTTTTAATACTGTAAAGAAAAAAAATGGAATATTTTTGGCTAGTCAAAAATTTAGGCTTGATGCTGGGGTTTATTTTAGTAATCTGTGAAGGATGTAAACCCATTACAAATAAGAAAGTAGTGGACAAAAGTACTTTAAATTTTGTAACTTGGAGGTGCAGCTCTCAGTTTTAACACCAAAAAAGGAGAAAATTAAGAAGGTCATTGAGTGCATCACACAGATTGACCAACATTCACGAGTTTCAAAGTGCTGTTTCCACTGTGCTGGGTTGCTGTGGTTGGAACAGATTCCCCTTCCAGCAAATAAACAGGGAACTATGGTGCTGTTCTCAACTGCTCCCCCGTGCTGGAGACCTGCTGGGGCTGAAGACCGTGGGATTCCAGGCCAGGGCTATTCCAGTTTCTTGACAACATTTTCCACTTAATCCCACCAACTTCAGCTTCAATCCTGAGGTATCATTCCCACTTTGACATTGTTTACAGCTAAGAGGGACAGGAGGACTCTGGAGCTGATTTAATCTAAACAGAGAGCTCAAGGCTGTCCAGACCTATAAGGGAACTAAATAAACTCCTTTGAAGATGGGAATTGCAACAAGAACAGTTTTGTTTGGTCTTTATTTAGCTTCAAGGAAATTAAATTCCTGTTGTAGGAGCTAGTTGTGCTGTGTTTGTTCTTAATTAACTAGACAAATGTTGCATGTGCAGTGCAAAAAAGGAAACCTTGGCACTACTCAGGCTGTGTTCCTTATGTAATTTGTTTTGATTTATTTCTCAGTAGCATTTGTAAAGTTGTGTTTGTGAAACAAAGCACCAGAACAACGTTTCTAAAAAATTAATGAAAAAAAAAAGACATCTGAAAATATTAATTATCATATGGTTATGTAAATATCCATGCAGATATATAAAGGATATGAGAAGTATGAACTACCTGTATGTGAAAATCTACTCTCAAACAGGGAATAGGCTTAAGGATGGTCCTTTGAACTGAAGTGATTATGAAAAGGTGATAGGTCAGGAATGGGAAATATAGTTTTTTGTTTTCAGGATTTAAGGAAAAGAAAGATAAAAGCTGCCTTTCCCATGGTCAACTAAACTAGTGCAGGGAGTCCCTGGCAACGTGGGATGATCATTTTTCTCTTCATGCCTCTAGAGCAATCCTATCAGCTGAGCATCTTCCTCACTGGGCAATAGTCAAAATAATGCCTAAACTTTTTGTATGTTTATTTTACCATCTATTGACTCAGGAAGAAGCTGAAGAAAACACTGAGTTTTACTTTTGCAGCTGGAGAGGTGGACCAGTGTCTGTAATTTTCTTCTACAGGAAGCATGCCCTGCAAGGCAGGTGATCAAAGCAGCTGGCCATGCTGCCAGCAGTACCTGGGAATTTCTGTGGCAGCAAAGGAATGACTGCACAGGAGACATGAGGAATGCCAGAGTCACAGGTCAAGCTTTAATGGCTGGAGAAGCCCAGAGTGAGATTCCTGCCATTCCTACTACATGATGACTTTGTCTGATAAAGGGAGATGGAGTGGGCATGCCCAGGGACATGCTAGGCAACTCTTTTTAATCTCAAAGCTTAAATAGAGGAGGCAGGGTTGGAAATCTATGTGAGTTAATCAGGGAAGGCAAGATATGGTCAAATCAGAGCATAAAACATGCCACAAAGAGGATCTGTGAAAAGCCTTGCTTTAGATATACACACAGTAACAAAAATAAATAAATAAGTAGCCCCAAACTGTGCTTTGTTTTGCAATTTTTAGTAACTGCATTGCTAGTACAATAATTTCATTATATAAGCCCCATTGGTGTTAAAATAGACATTATGTTTCAACCTCTCTTGAATAATAATAACTGACTGATCATTATTTATTTAAATTGTCTTTCCAGGCTATTTTCTTTTGAAGTAGTGAGCCTGAATTTCAAAACAGAGCATTAAACATTAAATTAGAGTCAGGTGGTCAGATCAAAATACAATACCAGGTACAGGTGCATACCGAAATCTTAGTCCAAGGAATTTTACACAAAATTTTGTTACAAATTCAAAAGGTACTATCTACTTCTGTGGAGCCAGGAACATTTGTTAGCCTGGTTAATGTTTTACCAAAGTAACCAATTTCTTACTTTTCTAGTCAAAATTCTAGGCCTGTACAACATATGTAGCCACTGAATAAGAGTGGCAAAATCTTCATGATTTTTAGATATCAAGTGTCAAGAGATATCCCTAGAATATATGGTTTATAGCTTATGGTCCTTTAAAACATTTTTTTTTATTTTTACTTTCAGGAATTCTTATTTCATTTTTGATTAAAAAAAAAAAGATAATTATTTGGGGATTTGATTTATAAATTATGGCTGAGAAAATATTCTGAAAACTTTGGAGTAACTGTTTCCCCAGATCCCTGCAGCACAGACAGATAAAGGAGTAAGTAAAATGAAAGGTGACATTGGATCTCGAGTTCCCAGCTTATCAGATAGTTGGATACAGACAGATCTTATCGAAGCATTAGTCTCCAAAGAAAATAACTCTTCTTTCTAGTGTGGAACAGGCAGAGAGACTGAATTTAAAAGGACCTTCTCTATTTCACCACTTAAAACGATACCATAATTTGTAGTGGGTTTGAAGGTTAAAACAAAACAAAACCTCTATTTAATGTATTACCACAAGGATGCCATTCCCAATGATTATACACCCTTACATTACCTTGGGAAAAATGGTCTAAAGAACATAAAGAAGTAGTGATACTGTGGTGCTTGGGATGGTTATTTTATAATAGGTGTTCTTCAGTAAAGTATAAACATATTTCTGATAAAAACACTTCTGTTTTGCTGAGACATCTAATATTCTGCTTGATTATGCTCCTCTATGATAAAGCTGGATGGTGCTTTGAGGAACCTGGTCTAGTGGAAGGTGTCTCTGCCCAAAATAGGAGGGTTGGAACTACTTGTTTTTTAAGGTCTCATCCAACCCAAACCATTTTGATATCTTGGAAAAAGTCTCCGGTGCAACATCAGACAAAATCCTGAGTAATATTTTGAAATCTGAAGGAATCTCTAAATGAGATGTTCCTCTTGCCTATTTATGTATGTAGAACCACAGAAGGCCCTAAGTGGGAAATGGTATTTCAGTATCACACTTGTGATGGAACAGATGAGCTGAATATGGCACAGTGATTACTTTTATTGAGCAACTGGAATGTTCATACTTCCCAGAAATAAAATTTCTAATGATAAGATGCAGCTACTTTGCCTTGATTTTCCCAGTTGACTTTGGGAAGAATAGTGCTGCATGGCAGATGGCAATACTTCAATAAATTTCAATGAAACCATTTAGAATTCATGGCGTGTTGCACGTTGAGGTAGGTACTGTCAGCAACTCAGAAGTTACAAACTTCACGCATGACTCTAACCCATTTGGCAGTATTCAATGGGATCAAAAGCAGCTGGGGTGGAGAGAAAAGTGGACTTAGTTGTTCTTTATTTAAATCCCTTCTTGGTAAAGTCTTACTCATTAGAAATTGTTGGTTTTCAGTGATTTTCAAGTTGACGCTTCAGTGACGACCAAAAAACCCATAGACAAATCCAGCCAAGCAGCAACAGAATTGCACTTTGAAGACCATTTTCTAACAGATTTTATTGGGTTATGAACACTGCCAATGCCAGTGGAAACAAAAGCAAGGGAAAAAAACATTATTCAGATCCCAGTGGTTACATGTCTCCCTGCTTATGTGGCCCTTAGGTACCTTTTTTATCTTTTTCCAATGGGAGCATTGAGATGCAAAGTACTAGACCAGAACAGAAAAAAAAAAATTGAATAAAATAATAAAAAGACCCCACAACCCTGTATAGCAAATAAATGGACCTAGTGGGTAATTTTTACAGTGCTCTGAAAGGTTTTAGGAATGTAGGATTAGCTTTATGGTCGGTTGTGTGGAAAGCTGACAGAACAAAAACATAGCAGCTCCCCAACACCAACAGCATTGACCACCCAAACATGCTGAAAACTAAAAACAGCAACAAAAAGAAGTAAATTAGGATTCAGTCCCAGAAAGAAAACATCTAAATTTGAGAAGGGGAAAAGAAAATAATTGTGCAAAGGTTTTGACACAGCCAGCTTAGGATGTGTATTTGGCAGCAAGCGTATGCAGAGTATACGAAGAATGGGAATGACTCAGACGAAATCAAGCTAACTGCAGGGACAACAAAAAGGAACAGGAGCTTTCTCCTAACAATCTGGTCACATGCAGCCTTCAGGAAGAGAATAGCTTTTGATACAATAGTAAAACCATGCAGATATTAAAGGCAGGGTTTAACCTTTCAATGAACGACTTGGTAAAATTATATAATCATAGAACGGCAGAATGGGTTGGAAGGGATCGTGCAGATTATCTTGTTCAACCCTGGGGCAGGGACACCTTCCACTAGACCAGATTGCTCAGGCCTAGGATGTTTTTGGGGATGCAGCATCCCCTGCCTCTCTCAGGGCAACCCGTGTCAGTGTCTCACCACCCTCATCACAAAAATTTGCTTCCTTTTTACCTAAATCTGCCCTATTATTCCCTGTGTTGCCTTGAATTCCCATGCTCAGTAAACATGCCTTGTCATTGGTAATTTTTACAAACTGAAGCAGAATGCCCTCCATCCTCCCTGCCTTGCACACAGGGCTCCACCAGAGCTGGCTCAGCAGCTGCTGAGGCTGGGAAAGCGTAGAAAAATGTGCCCCCTGAAGTGGAATGATAACCCTAAATGCTAAAAACCCTGCTCCCAACTCCTCTGCTGCCACAATCACAGCCTGTTACCACACTGCTCAGCAGAAAGCAAACCAAACCCCAGGCAGGTCAGCCTAAAGTCTGTATGAGCCCTGTGGAGTTTATCCATGGGAGCTCAGATACATGTGTCAGAAGATATGGGAGCAAACCAGGGATTTAAGTGGCATGCAGCAATGGAACATGAAAAAAAAAAAAACCCTTTGCAGCTCCTATCAACAACTTTCATCTTCTACAACTGTTTGAGGAAATAGTTGGCTTCAAAACAAATTAGTAGGGGTTTAGATGGCTGCATTTCAATTAATCTCAGGAGGAAATAGGAGGATGGGAGGAGTGCCTTTCATTATAATTTAGCCCAAAAAAAAAAAAAAAAAAGAAAATAAGCTGGGAACTTGGTCTATTCTGAGGTTAATGAAGACATAAATGAAATGTAAATGTTGAGCCTGTGAAGATCTGAGTGCTATCTACTGTGAAGTGGGCTTTACCTAGGGTTTTGTGCTAAGAGGCTGCTGGCAGATGAGGAAAAAAATTGGTCCCTGCCACAAAAATTTATTCTGGAAGGAGGGATGGAAGTGCTTGTGATACTCAGTTAAAAATAAAAATAATATAAATAAATAAACTGAAGCCAATGTACAGAAATATATGAAAAGTGAGCTGCTAGAGGAAAAAAAAGAGGATAATTAAATCACAGACATGGTGTTTATTTGTGCAGAGCAAAAGCCACATTCTTCAGAAATGAAAATGATATTGCTTTAGTTAGACAATTGAAATTAGGCACTGGACGGGGAACAGAGCTGCTCCTTTAAGATATGTTTTGGGTCAATTGATCAAGCAATGGAAGCATCATGCTTTTATTTGCAGAGGGGATTGGGCATCAGACTACAAAACAAATGAAAGGCAAACTCTCCTTCAACTTACTACCCTTGTTGGAGAATTTACAGCCAACATGGCAGTGTTTTAGAGCAGTATGAAAATGTTATAATCCATGGAATTTGTCACAGAGGGAAACTCTTTTAAGTGGTTTGTCTTTCCCCTTGTTTTTTAATTATCAGGTAGCATATGAACTCTGCCATTTGTTGCTTTAAAACTTTTAGTGCAAATCCATTCAAATCTGAGAAGCAGGAGTGATAATAATTGGGCTCCACAGCAGAAGAACTGATATTGCTGAGAGACATGCCTTACAGAAAGAAACTTTTGGAGCTAGTGAGCACCAGCTGTCTCTCCACAGCTCTGTGCAGTAACCCAGAATTGCTGAATGATTTGTGTCGAAAGGAACCTTAATCATCTAAGAGGCGTTGGGTTGTTTGATTTCCCTTTAATTCCTAATCAAGAAAAATGAAAGAAAAACTAAAAATCAACTTGTAGGCACCTGTGGCAGTTATTTGAAGCCTCATCACCCTTTTGGTTCTACTTATACTGTCAGAGGTAGCAGTCAAAGTAGCTGTTCCCTGTCATATTTCAGCCATCAGACAGGAAACCTGAGAGGATGACATGTAGGACAAAGAAAGAGGATGGAAAGGATAAGATTAATGAACCAAACTGAGGGGGGAAAAAAGCAGAATAAAGCCAAACCGAGAAAGAAAAAAAAAAATATGTTTAATAATCTGACTGTCCTGAAAATCAAGTGCAATGAATTTTTTGTCAGTGTGCACTTGTCAGACCAGTGCAACTTTCTGGAGGTAAATGATTCTCCTCCAAGCTTTTATGCAAAGGCAAAGTACAGCTTTCTCACATATAAATCTGTATCAAATCACACAATTACAATGTACTAGAAATACCATCTAATCACCTACTTAAAACAAGAGACTATTGCCTGAACTTTTGAAACTAGAAAAATGATTGAGTTAAAGGAGGATTAGATTGGAAATAAAGTGATTGTACTTTCATCCTTTATTTCTGAGTCTTTAAGAACATCTCTTTGGAGCAACAATCACATGCTTCTGCATAGCATTTCTGGTGCTTGAATTTCACAGACTTACCCAATGTTTTGAGTTGGAGGAGGCCTCAAATATCATATATTTCCAAGCCCCTGCCATGCACAGGGACACCTTACACTAAACCAGGTTGGTCACATCTCCTCAAGGGAGTTTTTCTCTTATTTTATTTTCTTCTCTTTTTCTCCCCAGCAACAAAGCTCTAGAGCTCTCAAAGGGACTTGAAGTGTCTGTGCCCTGTCTGATGAAAGGCACTGCAAATTTAGGAAGAGGGAATTTATCTTGTTGTAAGAGGGAGACTTAAGGAGGAGACTGAGTAAGGAGATCTAGAAAATGGATCCTCCAAAATTACTCAGCCCACTTCTCCTTTAGGAGAATAATATCCCTGTGGATACAGACATGTGGGATTTTCTTTGAGCTAAGAAGGTCAAATTCACCCACCAGACAGCAAGGCTGGGCTGAAGAGCAGGTGGCAGCAATCCTGTACAAGGATGACATCATGGAGAGGCACCATTCAGCCAGCCAAGGTCTCAGACCTCCTTTAGGACTGGGCATGGAGGAAAGGATCTGTCCCAATGCCTCAGTTCCCAGAGAGATGGAGCAGGGTTGTAAGGAATTGTGTCTTTGCTCAGATCTCCTTCCCTTCTCCTCCTTCTCCACCAAGTGCAACAGGGCAAGTGGGGTAGAAATTACCTGTAAGAGAGAGACAGTGCGAGGAGATCCAAACCTGCTGTGTTTGCAGCCTGATTATTGTGCATGTCAAGGGACAATACATAGATGGAGGTTTCCAAAGTCCTCATGAACTTTGTATTGGCAATGGGCTGAGTTGAACAGACACATGTAAACACCTCAAAGCTGTGTAGATGTTGTACATCCTGGTTATTCTCTAGGAAACAAAAATCACAAACTTTCCCAGGCAGTTCTAAATGCCCATAAGCAATCTTTGGTGACAGACCTCAAAATACCTTTGTGAGGGTAAGCACTGCTGCCTCTGTTTACATGGAGAAACAGGGCACACAGGGACACAATGACTTCCTTGGGTCTGCAGCAGAAATGTTGCCAGAAATGAGATTATGAAGTAGTTCTTGTCATTCCAGAGCCCTGCCTTCTGATTCTTGTCTCTCTGTATTAAGATCTGAGGTCAGGCATAACTTTATAATGCCAACATTTTTTTTCCTTCTTGAAGGAAACTGAGATGAAGATTATGGATTGGAACTTTTGCGTAGATATAATTTCTACCTGTGCATGAAAGGTACTGTTGTGACACACGTCAGAGGCAATGTACATGTTCTGTCCCTGGTATCAGTGCCCCCACATGAGGGACTGAATGATCTAGCAGCACCTTGGCATCATTCCATGGCCATGTGGCTCAGCCACCTTCCTTCTGTCCCTACAGGCTGTGCCTGGAATGGGAATAGAATCATCATCATAGAATCATCATAGAATCATCATAGAATCATCATAGAATCCTCTTAGAATCACAGTTTGGTTTGAAACAATGTTTAATATCATCCAGTTCTCATCCCTTGCCATGGTCAGGGACACTTTCCACCAGACCAGGTTGTCCAGAGCTCCATCCAGCCTGGCCTTCAACACTTCCAGGGATGAGGCATCCACAACTTCTCTGGGCCTGTTCCAGGGCCTTGCCACATTCACAGTAAAGAATTACCTCCTAATATCTACTCTAAATCTATCATCCTTCAGGTTAAATGATTTAATATGGGTTTTAAATAGGACTTCAAAGGCAGAAGGAAAAAGCAGCGCCTTCAGAGACACCAGATGATTGAGGCTTTGAAATGCTGTATCTTGCTTTCTTCAAAGGAGGTGGTGTATGGGCTTGCTGATTTTGGCTTGCTCTGTTTTGGCTTGTAAGGAGTTCCCGAGACAACATCATAATTCTTTGTGAGAAAAGGGCAATCATTCAAAATAAAGAAGTAGTTTCATGACATTTCTGTACCATGCTCCAAGCCCTACTTACTAGATGCCCACTTCAAACAGCCCCTTGGCAGAATTAGGTCTTCCAAGACTATTTCAGCCTTAATTTTTACCCAAATTTCCTTAATTGACACAAATTTTCCTTGCCCTAGCTGTCTGTAGTTTGGATAGCAGTTTGTACCCTATCACCACCTTACAGTTCAGCTTTCATGTGCTTATATCTGCAAATTTTTGCCATTTCCTTGGAAAATCTTTGCTGTTCTACTTTCCAACCTCACCCATCTCCAAGTAATGATTGACAGCAAATGAAAGCAAATGGACTAATTTGTTACAATCTGCAGAATTCTGTTGCTTGTCCACCATGTACAGACAATTTGCACGGAACAAATTCCAGATTGACTGTCTCAAGGAGTGAAGTGAGTGAGCTGAGGACACCTGGAACGTAAAACACACCATATTCCTGTAGATGTAGAATAGAAGCTTCAGTAGCTCTAGGAAAATGAGCTTTGTTCTTTTCAGGGTAATATGTAATTGTGGCTGGCATTTTCCTCCAGTTTTTTACTCAGATCAGTGTTTGCAGTTCCATTTATGTGATATTTTCCAGGTCAGTTTTTTTATTCTGCCTCTCTGCACCAAATTTTTTCATCTATTTACTTGAGCTTAAAAAAGAAAAAAAACCCCTCAGCTCCTACAGTATTCTGAAAAAGTCACCTAAGCCAAACTGCTACTAAAAGAACGTGTGTTTTGAGGCTGTCTTACTTAAGGTTTTGCAGTTGCAGTCCTTAAATGCACCAAGACAAGTAGAAAATACCTTCTTTACAATGTGTGTGGGGCATTTTTCAAAGGCAGGGTTTGCCTTTCAGGTGCTTGACACTTCTCAGCATTGGAGCTCTGCAGATGCAGGCTTTGATTTAAAAGTTTCTTGTGTTCTGATGCATTATAAATTATTAGTTAATATCACTGAGAAATATGGTATTTTCTTCATCTTATAATTTTTTTACTTGAAGAAGACAAAAGAAAAATCAATTTACAGTCTCTCTTTCCAAAGGTAGCTGATTAGACAAGGAAGGATCCAGCAGTAGGGGCGCAACAATGCCTTTGAAAGCTCAGGAGCACAAAAATCAAAACCAATGAAGTGTGGTGATAAGGACTCTTCAGAAAGTCAGCCTCTCACAGATCAATACAAAATCCAAAAAGGCATCACCAATGCAGAGCAGAGAATGTGCCATAGGTAGTGCTAGAAAATTTTACAGGTTTTTGTTTCCTAGGAAATCTCAATTCCATTAAAATCAATTTACACCCTGGTTTATCTACTGGATGTGTGAACATTTTCCTTCCCTGCAAGTACAATTGGCATCTCCTGAGACGTTGCCTCCTATATGTTGTTTCCTCAGTTGAAGAACCCAGGCTGTCCCAAATGGGACAGTCATGACACAATGGATGTCAATTACACAGCACTGGAGAATAATCAGCAAGCAAGCTTTCTTCTGCAGGGCATTTAGTTATTGTTTGGTAGAAATCCTGTTTAGCATTCCACACTATTTATTCAGGCCTAGCTTCCTTTCATCTCATCACTGACGTTTAAAGCAGAACACCAGAAGCTTGAGCTTTATCTTGAACTGGAAAAAATTCTATTTTGTTATAACTCAAGTCTCTTCTTGAAACACAGACCAAGTTGGGTTGTTTTTTGTTGGTTTTTTAGGTTTGTTTGGGTTCTTTTGTTTTGTTTTGTTTCACATCAGGAGCAAGAGAGACTTTGGAAAGGAACAGAAACTGCTGTCAGTTTTCTCCTTTGGCAGCTCCTCAATGGCCCAGCAATTCTGTAGTTACTTTATTACAGACTCATTAGTGGGCTGTAAATCTCACTGATGAGCCAGCAACCTTTCTGTGGGCAACTCACTTACCTTCAGAGCCCCATAAATTCTCAAAAATTGAGGCAGTCTCAAGGATGGTTGGGAAAATACCATTCATAACAGAGACTTCCAGTTATAATCAGCTGGATGTATGAATTGAGAGTTGCCTTATTACATTTGCATCTTGCAACGAGCCAGGAAGGGCTGGAGATGTTTTAAGTGATGGGAGCCAAGAGGGGATTTGGAGGGAAATAAATGGGAGCCAAGAGACACCTTAAAATGAGCATGAGGGAAGGGGTGTTGCAAGATAAAGGGACAGAAAACTGAGGGTGGGATGACAGTTTTTAATACACAGAGGGCAAAGAGAAAAGGGTTTATTGTGGATGAAGCACAAGCTAATGTACTCAGCAATGTTACAGCAAGGAAGACTTCTTTTAGCCACTTGAAAAGCACCTAAGACTAGGAGATAATAATGCTCTAAACCAAATATTTTGGGAGAGGATTCCAAGCCTTTATGAAGAAGCCAGAATGTCACCTGTCAGGTCTGCCCCAGGCTGATTTCCGCCTTGGGTCAGGGGAAAGGATGGCCCTTTGGGTCACCTTCCACCCCTGTGAGTCTTTGTGACCAGGTCACACCTCCAATTAGTTTGGCCGTTCCAGGCTCCATCAGAATTCATTGTAACTCTGCTTTCTTCCCTTTTCAAAAAAATTTCCTCTGTTAAAAACACAGTCAATATTTCTGCTCAAAAGTACTGTGATGGAATAAACAATAATTTTATTCCCACAATACTCATGCTGTTCACGTCTCATGACCATAATTCCAGAAAAGCAGAAAAGAATGTTGATATCACTGCTTGTTTTTTTTCTTTGCTGTTGCTTTTGGCATTTCTTTAAATTAAATTGGAGCATTTCTCCCTTACCAACACCTTACACAGATTGTTTTCAGTATGTTTCTGACATGGTTGGTACAATTTGGGTTTGTTTTCTTATCACAGTTATATATTAAAGTCGAAACAAATACAATTTCCTTCAGGTCCTTCTAGCATTGTTATGCAACAGTGTCATCCACAATTTTAATGATGACATCTCATTTCAGGAGGGCATGAGCTGAATTCCCATGAATAAATTCATGAAGTTTAACCTCTCCATGACCCCATTTCAACTGTGTTTTTTTTTTCATCCCACCCCAGCTCATTAGCTGTCTTGACAAAAGCAGCTGAGATGGGATGTGAGTCTCATAGCCGCACTTTAAACAAAAAGAAACAGTGGGAGGAAGGAGAATGGTGGAGAGAAGCATCAGGCTAGGTCTGGAAATAATCTGCTGTGTATTTGTAAGCAAGCTAATTTTTGTTCAGTATGACATAATTCCCAGCCAGAACGATGGATCTCAGACTGGAAACTACCCTGACATTATAATTATGTTAAACCCTAACTAATTTCTTTCCAATGTACTGTGAGTGGCACCCAGCTCATTGAGATGCAGACTCTGTTCCAAGGACATCCTGTGGCTATCGGAAAAAAACCTCTGTCTCACACTCAATTTCAGCAGCGTTTTCACTGTCAACTGTCAGTGAAACACAATGTTTAGGGTCCCTCTAAAATAAATCAGCCCATTTTGTCACCCTCTTATTGCTCTGCCAGCAGCCTTGAATCATTTTAATGCAGCGCCATCTTGGTGCCCAAGTTGCTGTTGATGTTTGTCTCTGAGAATCTACTTTCTTTGTGCATTTACCCCTTAACAAGACTACTTAAGAAACCAAAAAACCACCACATTTCTGAGCGCCTTTATCTCAAAACACCTGCTTATGAATCAAGAGAGTATATTTTAACCCACACTTCGTAAGTGGCCAGTGAGACTCATTGCCATGTCCCAACCTCATTCAGCATGGAATCCATTGAGTGAAGTTTTTTTTACTGCTCTTATGGCTTTCTTGACATGTTGTTGTCCATGTCTTCAGCATCAGAAACTAACAGGTAGGAAATTCAGTGTATGTAGGACTGGAATATCCCCTTTGATTTATTTTTCCTTTCTGACAGAGTGGCAGGGTCAATTTTAAGGACAATTGCTTAAATATCATGCTAAAAGCCTGTTTTATCTATAGTTTGTCACCACACTTCAATAAACAGAGCTTCTGTAAAATTGCTTTTTATCTCAGGTATTAAATGTCTAATAACCTATCCCCATTTCAGTTTTCTGAAATACCTATGAACTACTTTTACTGAATCCAATTGATTATAATCATAATTCCATTTACAACTTTCCATATACAATGAAAAGGAATGCAGTTGACTCCTGAGTATCATCATTACTGATAATGTCTTCAGCTTTATTTAAATACTTCAGTCTGGGGACAAGTAGCAGCAAATTTCCCCTGTTGTTCTACACCAGGAAGAAGACATTAGAGAAACACCAGGGAAAACAGGAATCTGTTGATAGCTGAATTTATAGTGAATTGTTACTGGATGAAATCTGTTTAGAGCAAACATATCCTGTTTACTGCAGGATTTTATGGGAAGCTCTCAAATTTGCATGCTGATTACATGAAATGTAGGAAGTCTCTCCCAGCTGTACAATGGGAAAAAAGGATTGTTAAAATGTGAAGTGCTCTGGAGCGCTGCATGATTTTCTTTGGGACATGCAGCAAGGGGCACAGCTGTTTACAGTAGGAGACCAATCCCCATAGCTAGGAATAAGCGTGTCCAATCTGTGCAAAGGTTTCATTATATATGGGAAGTTTCCAAATGCGTATTTCATAGACACAGTGTCACATGAAGATTATTCTTGTCTGAGATTTCTGGGCTGTTTGTCTTAAGCCAGCACATCCTGAATGTGCTGACCCCATGGTGAGCACTTCACCTGGCACTCCACCTCAGGCAGCCTCAGGCAGCAAAGCAGGGCAGTCAGGTTCTCTAGCAGCCCTCTAAAACCCCTCTGAGGAGCCACATGCCCAGAGGTTTTCCAATAAGACCAAAGCAGACATACTAGCAGGAAAGAGAAATGGCATCTTGGGAGAATTTTTTTACTGGTAGGTTCCATATCTAGACCTTAATCATAAAACCATTGAAATTTTAGGCTGGAAAGATATCTAAGGCCAACAAGTCCAACATTTCCCACATCTAGATGTCTTTTAAATATCTCCAGGGATGGTGACTCCACCACAGCCCTGGGAAGCCTGATAAAATGCTTGATGATCCTTCCAGTGAAGAATTTTTTCTTGGTGTCCAGTGATCCACACAAAGCAAATATTTCATTCAAAAATAAGTTGGAATCTGCCCTGATACAAGGCAGTGACTGTGTGGGCTGAGAGCTGGTTTGGTTATCTGGTCTGGCACCTTCTTATACAAAAAGTCACTATTTCCTCCAATGGCAAAGCATTTTCTGAAGGTGACTGTGTAAGGAGCAAATGGGGGTTTTTCCTATTCACTGACACAAAATTATCTAAGAGTGAGGCAGAAAGAGCCTCACTGTGGCAATAAAGGGAATCAAACAGGAAAACTGGGGAGAAAGGAAGAGGAGCGGAAAAGGTCCAGGGAAGGAGAAAATGATGTATGGGTGTGGAGGTAGCCCACACACAGGAAGGATATGGGAGCAACAGTTAGCTCAGATGCTTAACTCTAAATACACTGTTCCTTCCTGATAAGTTTGATATCAACAGGAGTAATGGCTAGGCTAAACAGCAGAACACAACCCTCATCTAAAAAAACAGTAGTGGGGGGGGGGGACAGAAACAATGAATGTGAGCTTTTAAACAATAAAGAGCCTTTAAAATTTCTCTACAAAGCAAAAATATTTCTCTCCATATCATGTCTCTCCATTAACCATTTACATTTATTCTGCTGTTTATCAGCATCTTGAGGACTATCTTTTCTTCTGTACCGATCCAGAAACTTCTGTCCACACTCTGTTGTCATTTTAAGGGTGAAGTGCCTTTAATTCTCCTGCTAAGAAGGAACACTGATATATTTGGCTTCTGTATCAGTGTCATAGGTGATGTCCCTCAGGCACCAAGGAGCTTTACAGCTCATCTTCTAGAGGTGTCACTGTGTGAACTGTAAGCCAGTGTCAGGTACAGGTGATTAATACAACCAGTACTACAAAATCCAGCCATCCAAATGTGTCCAGTTCCAAGCACCCAAAGAGGCAGAATACTGATAGGAAAATGGCAGATAATCATAAGTGTCCTTTTATAGAGATTTAGAAGTGTTAAATGCTTTAAAGAGTGAGACCAGAGAATGTAACAGGTCAGAAGAAGTCCTGAAGACCCCATCAGGCAAAAGATTAAGTGGTGATTTAACAAAGGGATGCTTTGACAAAGAACTGAACCCAAACAGCAAGTCTAAATTTAGGCACTGCGGAATGCTTTGCTGATCCTCTTTTTTTCTGTTAAATTGACCTTATTGCCCACAGAGGCTGAGAAGTCAACTTGTTACCAGTTACTGTTGTGCTCTGTTTGCCTGCTCTGCTTGCAGCCGCCAACAATAGCCAACAGTGAGCCCAATGAAAGGCAATGCAATTCCCAAACCTCTCCTTGGAGCCATCAGCAGCATTCAGCAGACACAGGTTCAAAGGAATGTGAGAACAAACCTCATCCCCCAAGGATGTAGGTCAGTCTGAAGGGCTGCTGTATAATAACTACAGGCGCAATTTTCCCAGATAAATTATGGCTCACAGTGTCATAGACTGTAATTGAGTAAAATGCACCGATCCTCTTACTCAACAGGGCTTTGTTTTCAAGTAGGACAAGGTTCCCCTTGGCCTTGAATTTTTCAGGGATGATTTCCAGATGAGAAGGAGAAATTCTGGGGACTGAGAAGGCAAAGGGCAAAAGAAGCCAAGGACATTCATTAATGCTGATCTCAGCTCTTAGTGTGGATGTGGCCACATCACTGTCCCTTCCTGTTAAGACATTACCAGATAATCTTAATTACAGTTTTTGCTACACAAGGCTGTCACAGAGCTTCACAAACTGCTCGGTAGATCTGAGAACATTTAAATGTTTTATTTTAGTATTAGAAAGGACCATGATGACCGCTGAAGGTGCCCAGCTACACAACAGGGGCCATCTGCTTTCACCCCATAATTTCTGCAACAAGCCCTTTTCCTTAAAAGCAGGTTTATCTATAAAAGTCAAGGATTAAAAGTCAAAGTTTAGGAATAGAGAAACCTTCATAGATATTTAGGCAATCTTTAAAAATCAGAATTTTTCTTGTTTCTTTTGCAGTAAGGTAGAGACTATATGTACTTTAAGCCATTCATTGACCCTTGCCTGCTCTTTTTTTCTTTAAACCTGAGCTCTGTATTTCTGTTGTCTTACAAGTTTTAGCCCTCTTCTCACACTAAGAGATTTTAGTTCCTTTTTACTACTAGCAGTCAGCTGTATAATACAATATGTACAATTCTAGATATTATGGAAACTGGGAAATGAATTTGCAGCTGCTTCCAGCATATAGCACATTCAAGCAGCAGCAGCCTAAGTTGATGAGACTTGGTGAATAATGTCTCTTCTCTGACTTGCCTTAATAATGATCATAAAAAGAAAAGACATACAATTTTTCATGGGCACTGAATGACACATACATCCTATACCAATACAGAATGAAATAGTATTTCCACTAGTTGCAAGCAATTTTCTCTATCTTTCTCATTCTGGACACTTTTCAATGTTCCCTAACCAGCAAATAATAGGAGAACATTGTAAAGGTATCATATTAAATGACAAAAGTAATCATGTGGCCTGATTGAAAAGGACAGTTATTGTTAGAATTAAGGGTTTCATTTCTTTTGTAAGCACAAAAACCCGAATCCACAGCTCAGATCCAGAATTTGTACTGTTGCTTCTGCATGTGGGATTCCTACCAGAACACCCACAAAAATCACAGTGGGATTGACAGTGTCTGAAATAAGACTTGGAAACATATTGATTCAACTCACTGATGACAATGCTTGACTGTAGCAGCTTTACTCCTGACTGAAGTAACATTATACTAGATAAATAGCAGCAGAATGGGAAACAGTGTTTGGGCATAGACTCATTCACCAGTATGTAGATCATATAAAAGTTAATAATATGGAACTTATTACTTAGTAAAATATTAAGATCTTTAGAACACAAAAAATGATGAGGAAAATTTACATTTCTTCCCTCTGAAAACTCACATTTTGTATCTTGCTACTTTTCTGATAAGTCTGCCTAATGCCAAGGGAACTGGATGCTGAAAACTCAGTTTGACCCCGGAAAAGTAAAAAAATAAAGTCTGTCATGTAACATGTAAACAATTTTTCCCCTTCGTAAATATTTCATTTATGCCCCATCAGAGAGGGCAAGAGAGACAGAGAGGACTTATAGTGACATGAAGGAATAGGACATGGGGGAATGACTTCAAACTGAGTTTATCTGCTTTAGATTAGATACTAAGAAGAAAATCTTGACTTTGGGGGCAGTGAGGCACTAGCATAGGTTGCCCAGAGAAACTGTGACAGCCTGGAAGAGCTCAGGGCAAGGCTGGATGGGACTTTGAGCAGCCGGTCTAGTGGAAGGTGTCCCTAACCATGGCAAGGGGTTGGAATGAGATGGTCTGTAAGGTGCTTTTCCAAACCTCACAGAGGAAACTCTTTGGAAACACCTGTAGGAGAAAGATGTTGTGGCACTAAAGTGTGGTCAAAGCCAAGCCAGAGGTGACAATATGAGATGTGGAACTTGCAGGCTGCCTCATTCTTTGGGATCTGTTTGTGTTTCTTTGGGGATAGCTGTGATCCGGTCAACACCTTTGGAAGAAGAAGATTTCTGGGGGGAAACCTCTGGCTTTTGGGAGCATCTTTCTGTTTGGAGTGGGCAGACTGAATCTTGGAGAGAGGATGAATTATTCAATGATAGAGTTTTGCTGCAGGAAGAAGTGAATTGTAAATACACTTACACATGTATTTTCTGTGATGTTTCCTTTTTGGTGGGGCACTGGGAGATGATTTAAACTTGAATTTTTACTTCAGGACATAAACATTTAATGACAGAGAAATATTATCTCCATAATTTATGGTTTTGGGAAATGGTACACAATTCTGTGAATATTAAACAAGAGTTTATATATAGCATTTAGGGAAAGATATACACAGTATGTTGAGCCAAAATTGTGTCAAAAATACTCCAGTGAACATATGTCACACATTTATGCATTTCTAGGATATTTTATACTGACAGGTCACCAGCTGCTTTACTTTGTTCCAGGGATCTCTGCCCAAGTGTTTGTTTCATTCCTAAATTTAACAGCACTGAAAATTTGTCCTGGTAATAATAAATTGTCAAATTCAGATTGATTTCCTTAGAAAAGGAGGGGATAAAGTCAAGGAAATTCTCTACAGCTACATTACATTAATTTCTATCACTGGGAAAGAAGGGTCAGTGAAATAAAAATTAGAAGTGTATGCAAGAATTTGAAACTATATACCTATTAAAATTCAGTTTGCTGGTGATTAAACAACCTTGGATTAAAGTATTTTCTCATAAACAAACCTTGTAAAGTTAAAATCATTTCACCAGAAATATAAAAATACTTCATGCACCAATCCAGATGAGGATATATTAATATGGTGACAAGTTCTAGCCTTAAAATCCTTTAGTTTCATACTTTGGGGGTTGATAAGGACTGTTTTTACCTGCTGTGTGACCCTTTCTATACCGAGACTCCATAAAAATAATTCTAGCCTAGCTGGGTCTAAACAGACATGGTATCAAAAACTCCTGATTGTATTTGTAGTTAAGCTTTTCCATCAACACTCTTCCCAGAGCAGCCTGTAGTGTTGTAGGTGGAAGTGGGATTGAATTAAAATGAGATCTGTATACAGTGGTAGTGTAATTCTATCTAGGCTGGGCTCTTCAGCTGGTGTAAATCACAGGCCACAGATTTGCATGCCCGTAATGGGTACAGATTTGATGGCAGAGGTTTATACAGCAGCCCTGGCTTAAGTGGGGTCAGTAGACATCTCTAGCACAGCTCTTTAATTACAAAAGGGGACTCATCATTGCTGGCAGCATTTCCTGTGGATCTTTGCAGTGAGCAGCCAGGGCACAGCCAGAAATTTTGGCTGTGTGATGCTTAGCAGCGCCCTGGCCAGCAAGCATGTCATGGCAAAGCTAGTTTCCAGGTGGCTCAAAGGCTGACAAAGCAGTGGGTTATGAAGAGATAGGGTCTGTCCCTCTGGTGAGATCTGGACTGCTGCACAGAGCAGGTGCATATGGTAGATTTTGTGTGCAGAGAGCAGTTTTTGGGTGCAGACAGAATGATGCAGTACTGGGGTTGGCAATGAGGATACAGCAGTGTGTTTCCTCCTGCTCTGGAAGATGTCCCCTTGCTTTTCCCTCAGCCAGATCATTCATTTAAAAATACCCAGTGACATTGTCAAGCCCACCTTCTCCGAAACCTGGGTAGACATATGTCTCACATTCGTCATTTGCACAAGTCATTTGCACAAGTTAAGCTGGCTCCTTCCCAGTAAGTCATATTTATCCATCAGTGAATTACTTCTGTTTATAATTGTCCTTTCACTAGTTTTCACCTCGTTCCTATGAACAGTTTTGATATTTTAAAAGGGAAGGAATATTGGTTTTCATATTGTGGTCTTTTTACCCCATTCCTTCGCACTATCTCTTGTACAACATGCAGAGCTCTAGTCCCTGTCCATGGCAGGGATATTGGACCCAGATGATCTTTAAGCTCCCTTCCAACCCAAACCATTCTGTGATTCTTTGATTCTCTTCTGGCATAAGGTTTTTTTATACCACTGCTTATCTTCTTGTCAGATCCCCTTCCTTAGTTGCCCACAGAATATCTCAGATTTTCTGCTGTGGCCTTCACAGTGGCACAAGGAGAAGTTTTGGTCAGTTACGGACACCTTCTTGCTGAGATCTCTCCTTCCTGATGGACCTCCTCTCCATGGAAAGCCTGGAGGCAGTCAGTGGCATAGAAAGGAGAAGGGATCAGAGATTTCCACTCAAGGAAGGTCTTCTCTGGTGATAGTAAACACTGGGGAAATGAGACAAGCTGGGAACAGGAAAAATAACCCAAAACTCTTTAGAAATGCCCACTGACAGAGGTAAGAGGCTTTACTTTCTGTGTCCCTTCTGGTTTTGTGTGATTTCATGCAGATTTAACCAAACAAATGCTCTGGACTTCTGTGCTTCTCCCTGCTTCCCAACTTGGATGTTCTCACTGGAATGGAGACCACATGCCATCATCCTAAAAGCCAGGAAGGAATAAATCAGGATGATGATGGCAATGTTTGCACATTCCAGCTGATTTAATGCTATCTTGTTTCCTTCTAACTTGCATTTTATTCCAAGCTTGTTTAGTGTGAAGAGAATATTAAATTCCAGAATCGTCCAAAATGGAAATCGTGACAGATGGCAATAAAAAAAAAATATCCATAATGGTTCCCATTTTGTTTTATACTCTTAGGGCAAGGTTATTGCTACAGTTATGGTCTTAAACTCTGTTTTATTTTTATGGCTATGATAGTAGTTAATGTTGCCTTTGCCTAGCCAGCTGCCTCTACTGAATAAAAAGTATCTAACAGCTTTGTATAGCCAACTGTGGGAGCAAACAGTGTGGGAACTGCTCCAAAGTGCTGGTTTAACATCCAAAAGGGAAATAAATGGGAGGTCCCACAATACCAGGGAAAAGCATCTGCAGGAAAAGTGGCAAAGAGAAGGAAACCCAGCTTGAAAAAGCAGATTGAGCCAATGGATTTATGTCTCAGCACTGGAGAGGCAGATGAGGGGGAGAGCAGCAGTGGGGCCTGGGGGGAAACAGCACCAGAATGTCAAGAAAGTCTGTGGAACAAAGAGATTTTGAAGCTTTATCAGAATATTCATTCCTTGAATAAAACTATTATTTTTAATTGCAAAGCAGCTTTCTTACATTTATCAGTAATATCAATGATGTTTATACATTCAGACAACAATTTCTCCTAGGTTTAATTATCTGCCTTGGTTTTCAGTTACATTGTGAGTTGTTCCATTCATTGAGAAGATGCTTTTAAAATGTAGATACAATATATGGGTCAGAATAAATTACACATTCTTAAATATTTTTAATTTAAGTGAAATTCCCAGTGTTGTATTTATATGTTACAGCGGACTTGTATTTATATTTTCTGTGGAGTTATTTCTTAGCTCAGGTTTTAATTTCTTTTCAGCAACTCCTATTCACCAAACTGTGAAGAGAATTACCTTTCTGAGACAGGTAGTGACCCCATAAACTAACAATATGTTTTTGGGAACACACTAATGTTCAAACATTCAATAGTTATAGTGGCAATTGCTTTGCTTTCCTGTAGCTGTGGGAAATTAAATCAAATTTCAGCACGTCGCCTCTAAAAACTTTGAGCTGTTTCCACCTGCAGTTTAATAAAATGCCTAGTACCTGTCTGATACAAACCATGTGTGATTATACAGAAAATAAAACACTAAAAGTAATGAAATAAATAAGTCTAAGTGAAAATCTCCACATGCAGAAGATGGGAAAGCAGACCTATCTTTCCAGCCATATCACCTTTTATACTATAGCTGAATAAATGAACATATGGCAAATAAGGATGTGACTCCTCAACTACCTCTAGTACTAAAAAAATAAACATTTAAGCCAAGTCAACTATCTGGGCTCTCAGTCACCAGTGTCCCAGCTTTCTCTGGGATCATGGACAGAGGTAAGCACCTTGAATGTAACATTTATGGACATATTTTATATACTCTGTTGGCCATCAGAGGTGTCTGCCTCTTTTACTTGATTACAAATAAGTCTCACAGTGGTGCCTAGAGCTGCACATCTGAATTTTTGGTGGCCGAAGATGGTTTTCAGACATATGGGGGCACAGAACCCTGAATTGCATGCTACTTCAGTAACTGCTCTCAGAAAGTAGGTCATCCATAGATATGACTGGTTCTAATATACCCACAAATACCCATCCGACGCTGAAAAGTCAGCAGAAAATGGGGTTTCATTTCAATGTGTTGCTGTGCATGGTTCATTTACTCCCATTTCTCTCCTGTTGGGAGATGCAAGAGTCTGAAACAACTCAGATATTTTCATGGAACAGCACATTTCTGTCGCTCATTAGCACTTCAGCTGTCATATTTTGTCACAAAAATCTGTACTCAAGCTACTACATGGAGCATATGTTGCACAGCTCTGAGTAACCACATTTCAATAATATATTTACTATGGGAAATAAAGGAAATCCTCTTTCAGATCTGTGATCAATCATAAAATCTCCAATTTGAATCGTTACACAAGCATGATCCAAGTGGGGTATATTTGCTGGAGAATCTAAGTTAAATTTATAAGATTCAAGAATAATCTTTTAGTTGATTAGCTGTTCAAAATACAACCAAGATTATCCCAAGTGTGTCTGAATAGTATGTCTGGAATTTAAAGCACGACTAAGGAATACCTTGAATTGGAGAGATTTTTCTTAATTACACTTTAAGTAAATTTGTTATTTAAGGGTTTTTTTCTGATAAATACAAGCAGCTGAAATTATTTAAAGTACAGCATGTCTGTCTCTGTTTCTTGAAGTACGTTGTGGCTGTACAGTGGTGATATTATGTGATATTAAATGAAGGAGTTCAGAGATGAAGAAGATCATCCTGTATTTTGAGGTTTCCACATATACATATCACAGAATCAGAGCATTCCTCTGCATGACCTAACATGGAGATTTTATTTTAAATTGTTATATTGAAATGTTAAAAATGTGATCATTTGATCTCTGCCTTGTGGTCTAGCACTTTATTAGGAAAGATTCACTCTTTAAAAAAAAAAAAAAAAAGGAAAGTGATTTTGGTTTCCCAGCAGTCGTGAATTAGAGATAAGACAGACTTGAATGAAACCTCTGACTTTGGGAAAGTAATGGGATATTACTTTCCTATGGCTTCTTTTTCTGCTATTACTCATTGATATTTGAAGGTGAAAGATGCATGTTCCAGAGGGTTGCATGAGTTCTGTACTTCGAGGCTCAGTGTGATCTTTTTGCAGACTGTGACTCTTTTGTAGCTGTTGCTGAAGCTGTGCTCTGCATTCGGCCTGGCTGCCAGTGACATTTGTATGTTATTTATAACGGGATCTGCTGCACTGTGGAACACACTTTGCATACAACAGGCATTCTTAACCAATTCAATAAACCCTCAGCCCTTTAAAAGCCAACATTTCCCTTAGTCTGCATTTGTCCCTTGAAAAAGAACTTGGGCCATGGCCAGGGCTTCCAGATCCTACTGTATTACAAGTGGTAAATAATAACTATTTCAAAGAGAACACCAAGACCAAGCCCAGGCTGCTCAGTCATCCTTGCGCTGCCACTTCTCTGCCTCTTACCAAACAAACCATGAAAACCAGGAGGAACTGAAAGGGGGAAACATTAAAAACCAAAGGCTTAATACACAGGTCTGAGCACTGCTCCTGTGGCTTTTGTTCTCCTCAGAACCCTTCCCCCTTCACTCTCCTGTACAAAGCAAACAGCAGTGACATTCGGCAGACACTTCAACAGCAGAGCAGACTGCAGCTGCAGATATTTAGTAGACAATTTGTATTCCTACGCATCAGCTAAAAAGAAGGGTTGCTCAGTGCCATTCAAACAAATCCGTGTAGCAGATTTCATGTCTCTAAAACTGATATGCTTTTATGCCTTTTCTAGAGTTAATTCGCTCAGCAGTGTATTTCCTGAAATTAAAAAATATTATGTTTTCCATCTTTTGATTTTTATTCAGGCACTTGTTTATTTTTCGTGTCATGGGTACCACATTAGCAGACTGCTTCTTCCCATTGCCTTCATTGTTTAGATCCACCACAATGGAAAGAACATTTCATATTCAAGGCAGAGCAGCAGCAGCAAGCACAGCAGGTAACATTGAAGAATTCTCTGTAATTACTAAGATTTTACTGATTACCAGTGAGGTAGTAAAAGCCAAACTACAGCTCTAGCAAATTTCAGAAGTTGAGCTTGATTTAGACTTGCTGCAAACATTAGCAATTGTATTTTGTTCAGAGGGTTTTTGGACAAAAATCTGTTGTTGACAAAAATATGACCAGTCCTAAGGAGCTAGAATTTTTTTTCAACAAAACTGGAAGTGCAATTTCTTGTTGGCTCAGGAGCTGTGTTAAGCTGTACGTGCTTCCCCAAACATGCCCTTTAAACTCCATTGGTTCAGCCCCCCATTAGGTGAGAAAAGCAGGTAATTACCCCTGAGAGCCAGGTGAGGTGCTGGCTGCCCGTGCACAGCTCAGTGCTCTCACTGACTGCCAGAGCTACCAGTGGATTTTACACTGGGTCTTCAAAGGGGGAAATTTTCCTGTGCAAGCTGCAAAAGGGCAAAGATACAAATCCCCACAATCACAGATCCTTCTGGGACTGCTACTGAGCTCCAGCTCTAGCAAAAACTCACCAACATCCATGAAGGGCAGTAATGTTGCACTGGGATTCAGTATCTTGTCCTGTCAAAGACTTGGTGGCATTTATGTTAAGAGAAAGAAGTGATTCTGTCAATCCAAAGTGGTGTCTTTTACCAGCAGCAGCATTAAAAAGTATAACGAAATTCTGGGAAGTGTTAGAATGAGAAAATGCCATGGAAGGAATCCATTTTCTCTTTCCTTTACTTAATGTGTTGCGCTAGCACAAACCCTGATGTGCAAAACAAGAACGTGCCTACTCAAAAATCTTTCACTGAATTGTTGGTATCTGTCTAACAAAAGGGAAGAAAAACAAAAGATGTGAAACTTCTATTTCTGAATATGATTTTTGTGTCCAGCAAGGAAATGTTGTGAATTAGCAGCCAAAACAGCACTGGAAGAACACACCTGTAACAAGTGGCTGTCTGCCTGCTGGCAAGCCAGTGTTCCAAACATTCCAAAGACTGACTGTAGACAAGGGACTCTTTATCTGGAGGATGAGCATGGGAAAGGGTAGAAACTTTATTCATGGAATGCATTATTTGTCGTGAGTTATTTTCTCAGGTCTGTTTGTGACAGGAAAATCAATTGTCCTGTGAAATAAACTTCCACCAGAGCATCACTACTTGACACACTCAGGGTTAGTCTAGAAAGAGAATACACTGCAAGCAGTAATGAAGCACTTTGTTAATTACCTATTTGTTAATTAACTGGCTTGAGCTGCTTGGGTTCTGAGCTCTGAGCACCAGATTTTGTTTTCAGTGTTCCTCTGGCAGGGACGGACAAAAAGGCTGATTTTGGACAGAAAAGTGTGCATGCACAGGAGGACAAGTGAGAATGACTTTGATGAGCTATCTCTATTTGTTGTTCCTTGCTGCCCATTAAAATAAATGTTCTGTTTCTCTGTGCCTCCGCATCGATTCTGAACAAATGATTTCTCCTCTACCATCTTCTTTAAGAGATAAAATGATCTTTTTCTCCATCTACTGAGGACAAGAATACTTTATGAACCTTAAAAAAATCGCTGCTGCTCGAGCAGCTATTGCTCCTGGCTGGACCCTACCTATAGCAGCCTCTCTGTGGGCACCAACACAATGTGACCTTTCTGGCTTTCTGCTCCATCTCCTCTGCAATCGTTTTGTTGTGACCACTCAGTCCCAGAAAACAATATGTATTTTTTTCCAAACTTTGGGAATATGTTGATCCCCTCCTTCAGGCTGCTTTCTACCAGAAATGCAACAGTGTGGGTAAGCATCTTGCTGGCTCCTGCTGCTATGAAGGGTGAATTCAGTGTCCTGCTGAATTATTGTGCTTTCTTTGGTACAAAAAGCAGAGAACACACAACTACTGATGATTTCAGAGGAGGTCTTCAGATAAAAACCTGCATATTTTCCAGGCACTCAACCAAGGATTTTTCAGCCATCCTTAACCAGGGTATTTTCATGCCCTATCAACTTCTGGGATTCCCCCAGAACAATGCAATCTGTTTGACACAGTGGCCAAAGACTGAAATGTGCAGAAGTTCTCCCCTTGCATATGTGATGGTGACAGGGGGAGAACAACACAAGGTGCTCCAGCAGCCATCCTGGAATTTGAAAGGAAGGAGGAGAGTCAGGTTCTGCCTCTGATGGGCAATGATGGCAAGCAAGGCCAATTCCCATCACCATTTAATCAAAGCAGCTTACTCCCCTAAGCAGGTACTTTATTCAGGGAAGAGCTGTTGCTCTGATTTATACAGCAACTGGAAGCTGATATTAATTTCTAGCAGCTTTCTCATGTGCCTCAAAGTTTCAAAGTGAAGAAATATTTGACTATATATTTGGGAGGATACAGCAATGGCTCTTTTATGAGTACATCCTTGCATTTTATTGCATATTGCAGGTGATCATTTTGAAAGGGAAAAATGAATTTGCTGTCACTTTTGTTATGATATCTCCCAGAATACATTACAGCTCCTAATTGACAGCATTATATCAAAATGCCCACAGACTTGGGTTGTTTTATGGGCCCATAAAGCCAAATCATTATTCTCTGCCGGTGAATTTAAGAACATTTTATTTGTATCTGATAAAGTGGTTTACAGTTACATCTCAGAAAGGCAAACAAAGGACTGATAGTGTTCAGAGGAAAGAAACTTTATTAGAAAATGAAGATATTACTTGGATTCTGCGTGCTATCTCATTTTTCTTTTTCTTTTATTTCCCCAAGTTTGATGAATGCCCGTAGAACTTAAGGGATTTTAGAAACATCATTAACATAAAGAAAAGAACAGAATTGCTCACACTTTGGTTTTTGATTGTTCCATTAGACCATGCAGCAGCAGAATTTATATTAAAAACTTAAGGAGCTCTTTTAAACAGCTAAGATGGACTATATACATAATTCTAAAATACGACATTTCATGTGGTATAGTCCTAAATTTGACCCTCAGGTTCATGTGCTGTGGGGAATTCTTGTGTTTTGGTAATTTATTTTCCATTTCTTGCCAAAATATCCCCTCTAAAAAGTTAAAATAGAAAATGCTATAGATATACAACTACAGCTCCCCTTTCTACTCAAGCTGGCTCCTAAAAGCATTTTTCGCTGCTTTTCCCAATATGAGCATAGTTTTCTTTTTCTCAGCACACCACAGTAAGGGAATTTTGCCTGTGCCTTCCTAACAACAAACACATTTAAACATGACAGATCACTGTAGTTTAGCAAAGCTCTGTCTGTGCTCCAAATCCATACATGCCAATTTTGCACAGCAAAGAGTCCGCACTTTCTCCAGCTGTTGAGAGCACTTAAACCCATTGGTCTGAGGAAATGCTTTGGTTGTTATTTGATTTATCCTTGCAATTTTGCGAGTACATTGAATTTTCAAATTTAGCATGCAGGCCCAGAAATACTCTGAAAATTACATGTTAATATATTTAATGTAATGGTCCAAACCTCTCTCAGCCCTTTAAAATTAATACTGAACAAGGAATATCAATCTAACAAATGTTTTAGGAACATCAACCTTAACAAGTCAGATTCTGTGCTGGAACTGGAACACCAAAAACAAAGAAAATAATAAAGCAGACCCCATTTCCACCACATCATCAGACACTGCTCTGTAGCTGCAGCTTGCATTTTCTACTCCTAGAGTGGCAGGCTGAAGCAAAATATGGAGAAGTCCTCTCCAGCTGGAGATAACCATGGAGCAGCCAATGCTGGGACAAGAAGGGAAAGGTTATGGCTGACCCATACTGGGAATTCCCATCATGGGAATTCTTCTTGGAGTCTTGGCTGCTGCAGAGACGAGTGGTCAGGGCTGACGGCTCAGCTCAGCAGCTGACATTGAAAGCTCCAAGAGTTGTGCCATTCTCCTCAGAAATTCCAGAAAGGAGCTGGGGCTTCATGTAGAGCAGAAGCCACTGTCCATCTCCTGGATTTTGTTCCTTGGTGCTCATGAGGAGCATGGCGGTGCACCATGCTTTGGAATAGAAGAGCTTCTCTCCTCCTGGTCATCCATGCAGCTGCATCCCACGAGGCTGAGTCATCCCATCCTTTTTCTGTGAATTTCACATTATGTAAGACACTGAAGATGCATGCATATCATGTTGGGTAAGGCTGCATGTGCTGAAACATGAGCGTTGGAGCTGGAAAACACCGCCAAAAGTTATAAAACACCACACTTCTGAGACCTTTACAAAACACTTTTGTCTCATGTTTCAACTATTTCCCACAAAAATAAAACTATTTTCTTTCCTTCCCTGGAGAGGGAAAATTATTTTGGAGAAAATATTTCTTTCTTACTAATTGTCATCAAATGTTTGCCTGGGCTAAATATTTGTAAAAATCTGTACTCCTGTCCAAAAAGGAGCTCCTGTGTACCAGTAAATAAAAGCAAAGTCGCTTTATCTGGATTAATCTCTAGACTGGCTCCTTTGAAATCTCAGAAATCTTGCATCAAAGTGCCAGGATATAAAAACCAGAAGGCTGAAGTTTAGATCTATTTTCAATTGTACTGATGAATTGATTCATATCAATTATTATTACTACTTCTTCCTGAGTGGAAATTGCTACATTTCTGTTCAGAAACAAATGAAAACTAGGTTTAGATTAAAAGCTGGAATTGTCCTAGTCAAAATGAGCTAATAAATTAAATATTTCATCTGCTTTAAAGATGAAAAGTCTAATACTGACGCTGTACTCATTAAACCCAGTCCTTGTGTTACCAGGAAAGTCCACACAAGTTCTGTAAATAATACTTGACTTTACAAATAAAGCTAAATAAGGTTATTTTTATTCACAGCATTTCAATCAAATTTAATGATATTCCACAATTTTAATGGCATTGTTAATTATGTTGAAACCCCTCATAGGTTTTCTGTTGTTACATAAAATATTGTATATGAATATATACTGTAGATATTTCAGGATAATATCCTATCCCACAAGTTTTATGCTGGTTATTGTGGCTGGTATAAAAGGCCTGAAATGTTCCGAAAGTCACTTTTTATAAGATGCTGCTGGATACAATGCAGCTAGAAATTAATAGCTTGGTTTTGGCAGGCCTTAAATTTAACAAATAAGTCCTTAAACTTGAGTCAGGGACTCAGGGAATGCTGTATTTCTCTCTCTCTCTGTTTTCAAAGGAGAACTTGGGTCACTCAGAAGTCCTTTCTAATCCTTTCAAGGCAGAATAATTAATAGTTCAAGGGCATAAATACATTCAGTTGTTTGCAGTTGCTTGCTGCTGGAGCAGCTTTAGTTTCTGTCAGCATTTCTGTTAGCTATTCTTTAAGCTGGATGCTTTTAATTTTAAATAACACTCACTCTGGTCTGAAACTCAGGGATATATGTGTATTAATCAGGGAACTTCAGATACTTGTCTGCTTTTTTGCCATAGAGCTAGAGTTATGACCCCTTAGTTCCACTAAAGAAAAAGCTGGTTATCTTAAGGGAAAAATGTATGTATAGCTCTGGAGAAAGCAGAAAGCGATTTGCAAAAAGAAAATGAGAGACCTCTTGAAAATCTATAAAATATTAGATTTATTTCTTGAGGCCAAAACAATCTGCAACTTTTTTTTTTGTTGTTGTTGTTCTTTCACTTTCATAGAGGAGATACAGGAAAAACTTCTCTCAGTGATCAGAAACTCAGTGTCTTGTGAACTTGGACATTTATTTGGGATTTATTTTCTCCCTACATTTAAGTTCAGTGCTTTGAGGAACTTCAGGCAGTTCTGTCTTGGAGGCAGTGGGGTGATCTCAGAAATTGCCTGACAAAAGCGAGGTGAACCACTGAAAGAAACTGAAAGAGGGCAGGCACAGATCAGTCATTAAGAAGGAATTCCTCCCTGTGAGGGTGGTGAGGCCCTGGCACAGGTTGGCTGCTCCAACCCTGGAATTGTCCAAGGCCAGTTTGGACGGGACTTGGAGCAACCTGGTCTAGTGGAAAGTGTCCCTGCCCATGGCAGGGGCTTGCAATGAAGTGATCTTTAAGGTCACTTCCTAGACTCTTCTATGACTCTGTTGTATGCATTCTTTCTACATTATGGTACAGCTCTCAAGATAAAAGATTATTTCAGAAACGCCCAGAAAAGAAACACAAATTATTACTGTTATAGTTTTGTAGTTTTTTTTCTCTGTAAAACCTTTTTACCAGCGGTGTTAAATGCCATTTATCATTTTGCTTTCATATCCCAAACATACAGGTAGATAAAAGAAACTTTCTGAACACAGGGTGACAGCAGTTAGTCTTTAATTAATAAAACAATGAAATTAACACTCAGATATTCAACTATTTCTAACTTTCACACAGCTCATCTACAGGACATATGTTTTATTGCTGCTAAAAAGTATTCTGGATTCTCATCAATCATAAGTGAGTGTGGCTACAGATTCCAGTTGTTTTCAATATATTTCAGGTCTATCACTCCCAGTGGTGTTTCCTTTTGGATATATGAACCTGCCATCTCTTTTTCTTTTCTTGTTGAAACCAGCTTTATGATAAATGAACTCTCCCAAACCAGCACATTAAAATGGTGAGAAGTTATTGGACACAATTCCCATGACAGACCAGAAGTAGTTTGAGAGAACATCCAGATGGAGAGTGTTTTTGAAAGAGCAAAGATTAATTACTGTTAAGGCACATAAGACGGCCAAAGAATATGGAAAGAACAGAAATGTGAAGAAAGAGACACATACACAGACTATAAAGAAAAAAAAAAGAAAAAGAAAAATGCTTGCCTTAATAAAACTACCCCAAACTAATCTTGTTTGCAAAAAAACAAAAAAAAACCAAAAAAAAAAACAACTTTGGGTAATTAAAATTCCCTTTAGATAATTAAAATTCCACTTTTCTAGCATGTGAAGAAAAGCAAAGGTGCCCCTCTTCTTGCCTGGTATCCTGTTAGCCCTACCTTTTCCTATGTTTGCTCCTTGTAACATGTCAAATGCCTGTCACTGAAAGCACTGTCATTTCTATGGGAGAGGCAGTGTACCATGACTAAGGTTATAAACTGCTGAGCACCCAAAAAAGGCATAAAATGGATAAGAGGGAGAAAAAAAAAGAGAGAACCTGCTGTTAAATAATCCTTTGAGCACTGCTCTGAACAACTTAACAAGATTAATAAGCTTTTCTCATAATAATCCCTTATAAAATGGGATGTGTAGGAACTGGGAACATCTGTTTGTCCTGTCTTAAGCAAAGGACAGAGGCAGGCGATTAGGAGGAACTGATTTTGGATCTGCTGACTGAGAAATATGTGGGCCTAAACTCAAGCAGCCTTGAGAAAAGACTTAATTTCCTACCTTGGAAATGTAGGCTCTGTCACTAAAAAACCCAATGGGGACAAACACTTAGATGCACAGATTCGCATGGACCCTGCCTTCATAGTTCTTTCTGCCACTGTTTTGTGTGTTCCTAAAAGAGTTTACCAGGACCTGAAAATATTCAGCAAAGTTTTATATTACGTTTCCTTCTCAACCTCTTTTTTTTTTTCTTTGAAGAGATACATGTGAAAGCACAAATGAATTTCTAGGATATAAACTTGGCCTATGTTTCACATCTAAATTATGTTTTCCAAGATACCAAGTGAAAGCACTTGTACATGCAGCCACCCACTGATTAGCAAGAGTATCCCTAAAGTGGAATACTGAAACCTGCAAGAATGTAGGCCACAGGCACTCAGATCTTACTGGAAGCATGGAGGAACCATTTCCTCACTGAATTGTAGGACAATTGTCATTTCTATAATGGACAAAATTTTCTGTTGGGAAATTGAAACCAATGTAGATGCCCAAGGACAAACAGCTTATGCTGACTTTATTTTTACCCCCACTCCCCCTTGACAGCAGGGTTCCCTCTGAACCCTCACATGGAGAATTAAGCCCTGGAAAGATCTCAGTTTATGGCTGAGACAGCTCCTGTGATCGACAGTAACAGAAAACCTGCATTAAAATAGTAGCACAGGAAGCCACTGTGCTGTTCTCTGAGTCACCTACAGAGCTGCAAAGCAAGCCATAAATCTGCTAACAGGTCCAGCACAGATCCAGCTTTCTTAACAAGAGTGTGCACAGCCATATAACACGAGGGGCAAGCACACACATCTCTCCTTTCACCACCTGAAGCCCTGATAGCTGTTCCGCTTATAAAGCTCCTGCTGTTGTGGTGGATTTGAAGCTGCATCAAGTGCTGAGGATTCACTGTTGAAATACTTGTCTGCTCATGACCTTACAGCTTTCAACATTAGAGCAAGTAGGAATGGCAGCATTTGAAAAATCTCAAATCTGCTATTTGATAGCTGAAGAATGTGCCCTGTAATTGCCCAAGGATTTGGGGGAAACTTGACAATGCTTGTACCCATTACCAGAGTGGGAATGAGATGCACAACCTCTTTTCGTTATCTCCCCCCAAAAAGGAGAGGTAGAGGCTGAGAAGACTGACAAGTTGGAGGCTGGTCCACTAGTGTTTTTGCTTCACTACAGAAAGCCAGAGCTTGTCTTGTATTGCTGCTAACAGTAGCTTTAATTGGAAATGCATTTGGAAGGTTCCGAGTGACAGAAGCTGTTGGTGCTCAGCAGCTTCTAAGTCACAGAAACAGCTACTTTTAAGTATGTTTATGATTGCTGTTAGGCATCTGATTATCTTCTGAAGTTTACAGATTTTCAGTTCTTGACACCTAATTCTTTGCAACTTGTCTGCTGCTGCTGTGTGAAACCAACTCTTTAAGTGTGTCTGCCCTGCCAGGCACTGCTGGGACATGTGCAGGGACATCTCTGATCCTTGACGGACACTCTCCATCTTCTCTGCTGAACTAGCAGAGTATTTTGTTCAGATACGGAAATGCTGAAATAAGAATCCAGACCCTTATTTTGAGGTCATGAAAAAACTCAGTCTTATAAATGTGAGTAATTAACGCTGTAGAGAATCATACAATGGTTTGGGTTGGAAGGAACCTTAAGACCATCTTGTTTCAATCCCCTGCCATGGGCAGGAATACCTTCCACAAGAGCAGATTGCTCAACGCCCCATTCAGCCTGGCCTTGAACAGGGAGCTTGATTCATATAGTGCAGCAAAATAGGTCTGCATCTTATTTATTTCTCTTTATTTTCTCAGTTCTCCTATTATTTTTGTTTGCCCTGTAATTGAGCTTGTAGCTTCTTTCTCTACTTTTATTTTGATACAAACAGCATGAGTGTTGCCCCTATAAAATATTTTGTCTTGCATTAAATCAAACTCAGGAAGGAAGAAAAAATCAATTTTATCTTCACCTGGACACAGAGATATCAAAACCATTACAGTGAGAGCATAAGGTAATTTTCATTGGGGCAGTGAATAGCTTCACTCCTCACTGAGCAGCAGCATGACGCTATTTCTGAAGCGCCCACATTCTAGTCCTTGCATTGATTTTCTTTGGAAGAAACCTGCAGCAGTCAGTTCCCACTCAGGCCTTGCTTCCTCCAGAAGATGGACACCTTCTGTTACTGCATATTGCCATCGTCTGTGCTGCACATGTTTGCTGGAGCTGAACAGCAGTACGTGTGAAGGGAAGTCTCGCTCCACCAGACTGTTCTTCCTGGAGAAGATCCATTTCATGTGGACACACAATGGTGAGATGTCCCAGTTTATTGAAGCTGGGGATTGATTCAAATGCACTTCCAGACACTGACATGCCCTGAGGTGTGAGTTATCCTGACAGGAGTCAAGGTCAAGCACGGGCTGTCCTATGCCAGCAAAACAGATGTTTAATCAAAGCCATATAAAATATTTACAGGGAAGCTGCAGCTGCTGGTGAAGTGCAGCACATGACACATCATCTGATATGAACGGTTTAAAGAAAATCCTGAGATGTGGCTTGGCAATGGCTTAAATAAATAATATGTCATGAATCTAGCTTTTCTCCTCCTTAAAGCCATGCTGGATCCAATCTGTCTAAATTAAGGTTCACTTTGCCAGGCTGCTCAATGCTTCTGCCACAAACAGGAATGATAGTTCCCCTAAAGCTTCTTCAGGCCTACATTTCACAGCTCATCTGAAGCTGAAGGCATTACATTTCTGGCAGCTTCCAGCAAAGCATGACAGGATGGCACTGGTTTTGAGTTCTGGCTTTTAATGCATGTGCTTAAGTCAATAACCACTCTTATTTTCTGACATGGTGTGTAATGATAAAGATGTGGGTGGAAATGTAACTTGGACTTCAAGCAAAGAAAGCAGACGGCTTGTGATTTCCTCTCTTGACTCTGAAAACTATTTATTACCTGCTTATTAAAAATTCCTCTTCCAGTGTAAACTGGAAAAACTTTTGCAGTATATCCTCTTCCTTTTTCTCTTAATGCTCCAAGCCAGAAGCTTGCTCAGAATTTCACACCAGCAGATTGCTCTTTCTGCTCTGTTCTGGCAACAGCTGGGGATCCACAGCCATGCAGAGCTGGCTCTGCTCCTTCCAAAGAACGGAATGTCTGCAAAGGATATTCAGCATTTTGCTTGGTTGAACCCCTTTTTTAAGACAAGTGGTGCTCACATTACTGCCTGCACAGCTGGCACAGTGATTCATGCACGGACAAATTACCAAGATAATAAAATTGACACTCAGAAATAATTACTCTTTAATTTAGGAGAGAATTAAAAACATGGGCACAATCCTTTGGAAGTAGTTTTACTTGCAGAGTAGCTGATTAAGCACAGTCCTTCTCATTTAGTCTGACTGTTCACAGGGAGAAACAGTGACCTTGTTGGAGCTGAAGACAGAAATCCCACTGATTTTTGTTGAGCTGGGATCTTACTTTCCACATATAGGTGCAGGTGCAAGAATTTGCAGACTTGGACTCTTGAGTTGGGTTTTTTTGATGCATTTCTATAGCATTTTTTCCCCCAGGAGCCTTATAAGCAGGGCAAAACCCACTTTCACAGCCAAGTCTTTACTGTTTGTGTAGGATTAACTTCTAATTTACAGGGAATATGTTTAAAGTTACTTACTTTCGAAAACTGGTGAATAAGGAATGTTTTTTCCTGAAGCCAAACAAATTTTTAAAATGGGATTTCTTAATCAATAGTGGAGCTTTTGAGAAACCCTGAATGGTCTTGGACTCCCAGACTTGCCTAACTAACTTTTAATTCAAGTAGAGTTTGTTCTTCCTTGGCCATGGCAGGGAGGGTGAAACTAGATGGTCTTTAAGGTCCCTTACAACACAAAGCTATGACTCTTCTAAAGTTCATTTCAAACTCTATTTGTTAGAGGGAACCTGCATCTTTTCAGTGCAGAGTGACATAATAATCATATATGAGCAGATAGCACAGTTCTCTGTTTTCCTATCTACTGTTACCAGAGATTACAAAAAATTAGAAAGTGTGCCACTGTTTAACATCAATAAAAATCTTCCTGCCCCTGGGTACCCTTTAAAACTGTAAGAGTGGGAAGGTATAAGAACAGAAAAAAAGGTTCTTATTAAAGATGTTCAGAAACTTAATTTCTGTTGAAATTTCTATTCTTCTTTAGGGCCTGGCACTGAATTTGACCTGGTGGCAGCAGAGATGTGCAGGTCAGTTTTACTGAGGTATAAAACCTGAGTAAAACTAGCCTAGGTTAGTACCTGGGCAAGGTCAGGTAGGTGTCAAGGTGTCTCTTTGCCTCAGATTGAGATGCAAAGCCACGTATTAACAATGTGGATCTTACCAGGATATAGAGTGGTAGCCCAGGTACCTGTGCTTACCACAGGTACCCTCCATGGAAGCATCTTTATTTCCTTCAGTGAAATGAATGTGAAATGTAAGTCTAATTAGCCATTAAATCTGATCATTTTTGGCTTTAAATGCCTATCAACACACATTGGTTCAGAGGATTCCCCAGAGATATTTTTTCATCAGGGTTGCCAAGCATTGGAATGGGCAGCCCAGGGAGGTGGTGGACTCACCACCCCTGTAAGTTTTCCAGAAACTACTGGACATGGCATTTGATGCTCTGGTTTAGTTGGCAAGGGTTGGACTTGAGGGTCTTGGAGGTCTTTTCCAGCCATAACAATTCCATTACTCTATGCTTATGGACATGCTTTTATTAAGATTTCATTATCATAGAGCCTTACAGCACTTTGATATTTAGTAAACACTAACTTCACTAAATCAGTCTGTTTATCTATGAGGTCTGGCAACCTTCACAGAGCAAATGGTTTCCTCTTTAGTCTTGAAGAATTATATATGGATAGCAGAAAGAGAGAGAGAGGGACGAGGAGTACAGGAAGGAGAGCACGAATAACACCTGGTGTCATCTTGCACTTTCCTGGGCAAAAGGAAATATTTGCATTGTGTAGCCCACACCTATTTAATTAAAGTTCAAAGCGTGAAAACTATGCCTTGCTTTTACATACCTCTGTAGGGAGAGCTGAAAGAGTGTCAACGGCTCGGGAGAGCGCGGGAATGGGATGTGGTAGACAGGCAAAACCCCACAAAGTTACCATTTACAAAGCCAAATTCAACCAAAACTAAACAAAATGGTGCCTAATTTTCCAGGAAATAGGGGTCATCCACAGTAACTTATCGCTTAGCTGAGGTTATACACTTTAGAATTTAGGAGAAAGGATGTTGGATGAATTCTCATTTTCTCTTCAATTGAGTAAAACACTTTTTCAGGAAAAGAAAAATGAAACCAAACCCAGGCTGCATTTTACAAGCCAAAAAAATCAACTTGTTCACTAATAAAAAGCCTAGATGCTCTTCCAGGAAAGGAAGATTGGAAAAGGGAGAAAAAAAAACTCAGCAGATCATAAAAGGGAAGAAAATAGTAATAAAAGGAAAGGTGGTATCCATTTCAGATATGGATCCAAAATATTATCAACACAGTTTTGACCAAGTTTTAGCTTGCAAGAGTAGATTGCACGGATTTCTAAGATTTGCAATTTAATTAGGTTTCTCATATGTCCTGTTTCTGCATTTCCTCAGTGGTAATGGCGCATGCTGAACACCAGAGACCAGAAGAACAGCAGGGTGTAAGAGCAAAAAGTCATTGCATTAAGACAACATAATCATACACTTTTAAAAGATTACATGAATTCAAGTCCTGTGCTAAAATCCATTGTACTTTGAAACTAACCATTTCTAGGAAAAACTAAATGAATTGCAATAAACCATGAACTGCTATGATTTCTGTTTATTTTGTACTCTCTTTTTTCATATTGTTCTGACCTTTTTACTGCTAGTCTCATCTCAAAAAACAACAGCACTATGCAGACTCTTAGCAGTCTTCAGAGAACACAGGTAGTGCTTCCATTTATTTTTTTTGGCAAGTTGTCAACTACATGCAAGAGAATAATTTTTATCCACATTTGAATTAACATATTTTCAAGATGATATAAAGGTACCTTTGTAGACCCCCCAGAAAAAAAAGAAAATGTCTTAGGTGGTCTAGGATATATTATAGCATTTTTCTCTCCAAGAAAATATAATTATTTTCTTTGTCAGTGAAGAGAGGTGGATAATAAAGCTTTATTAGCTCAAAACCCATCAATATAGCAATCTACAGCTCATTTTAATGTATTCTTGTCTGAGCTGTGATGTGAATGATGCCTTGCTTGCATGACTTGTTATAGAAAATTTATATTCTTCTACATGCTATTGTTTGCACCTGGATGTGGCATTTGCAAGCAAATGTGCAGTTGTTAGCAAAAAATAACAAAACCCTATCACCGAGAGGATGAGAAACTCCGGTTAGTTAAACCTGGGCATCATGACCTCAGCTCTCACAGTCGGGAAGACAACGTGATGAAGCCAGAGGCTCCCTGAGCGTGGAAGCATGTACATGCAAATTCCTTTGTGTGAATGTGAAAAGGGACTTTTAATAGAAAATCTTCCACATGCATTTACTGAAGGACCAGAAAATTTATTTAACTTTCCTCCCCACCTTCACGCTAGGAGAAGCTTAGTCTCTGTGAAAAAAAGAAATGCAGAATGCACTTTTCTCCCATTAAGTATGAGAGGACAAACAGAAACCCATCCAGCACCTACTTCTCTGGCTAGTAAAACCCCACCTAAAAGCTTTAAAAGTATTGACTTTGAACCAATTTTCATCTTTTTTTTAAAGAAGTCAAAAGTGAATTTTGCTTTTACATAGGTATTAATGCCTGCAGAGAAGTAGGAGGGTTCCATGAGAAAAGAACTGCAGGTAGGGGGATGCTTTCAAAAGCCAGCGATCCACAGATGTAGTGGTAATGAATAAGATGTTTTAAAAAAATTGGGTTTTAGCCAAAGTTGCGGGCTTGATTCAGGAGCTGGATGGTGAAATTCCCAGGTGTATTTCTGCAAGACATCTGTTCTGGCTTGAAACACCTGTTGGGCCCAAAATGGTTAGCACAATCTGAGTTCCTGTCAAGGTAATTTAGCTTTTGCTGACCTCATGCTCTCCATTCTTCCCCACCTGCACTCTCCCACCTTCAGCTGCACCTCCGCACTGTGTATTTTGTCTTTCATCAGGTGGCTGTGCACTGAGCACCGTAGGTATGTTGACCCTGCTAAAATCCACTCCTACAGGCCTGGCTTTTGGCTGGGTTTGTAAACTGAGCCCCTTTGCCACATCTTCATGCACTGAGATGAGGCTGCTGATGGACAGGTACACAGCCAGCATCAGAAAGGAGAGTGGGATGGTCTCCTCCAGCAGCAGCAACCTCTGATTGCTTGAGCTTCAAAGCTGCCTTTAGGGCTCCCTCACCTGCTGTCTGGATCACTTTTCATGAAAGCTTGGACCTAGCTGAGCATTTTTAGAATCATAGAATCATTTAGGTTGGAAAAGACCTACCTCCAAGATCAATAGCAGCACTGCCAAGTCCACCACTAAACCAAGTCCCCAAGTGTCTTTTAAATCCCTGCAGGGACACTGACTCCATCACTTCTCTGGACAGCCTGTTCCAATGCCCAAAAGCTGCCTCTGAGAATAAATTTTTCCCAATATCCAATCTATCTATCTATCTATCTATCTATCTATCTATCTATCTATCATGTGTCAGTGCATCCACCACTGGATCATTCTTGGTGGATGCTGTCTGGGTGTGTTCATGGTAACCACCATTCCCAGTTGTATTTTCCTTCCCATGTTTAAGCACCTTGAACACGATGTAGGTTTACAGTAAAAATAGTACAGATTCTACAGACACTTTTTTGCATGTGCATTAGATTTCTTGACCTGCCTTAAAATGTTTCAGGCCTATAGTATCTTAAAGGGAAATTGTGGGAGCCCAGGGAGCCTGGCCTGAGCTGGAAGGGTTGTTAAAGAAACAAAGGAAGGCTGGAGTGGGTAGATCATTACCAAATAGCCCAGCTACTCGGTTCTTGCTTCTCTAATGAGCCTGACAACATGCAGTGCCACCTCTCTCTTATGTAAAGCTAATCCCTTGCCCTCTCTGACAGCCACTATTTACATTTGCAAATGAATCCATCTTCCCACACTCCCCCCTCTTCCCCTTCGAAGGAAGCAGAGGGAGATGAGGCCAACAGCACAGTCCTGCCAGGACTACACCAGCCCTTTGGTGAGGTGTGACTGGGTGACAAGAAAACCTATGTGGGATGTCTGACCCAAATGAAAAGTTAGGCTGGGGACAGTGCTGTCAGACACTGGTTTTCTTCCAGCAACTCTCACTTCCACAATGCCACCACGGTGAGGCCATGCAGGGGCAATGTTGCTCTCCTCTGCCCCTGGGCCCTGCACCCTCATATCTCCCATGGCTGGTTTGACTTAGGTTAGGGAGCCAAATGAGTCAAATGAGCCAAATGAGCCAAAAACTGATCTTTTCCAAGGAAAGACACAAGTGGCTTGTGGCATCTGAGCTGTCTGTGGCATGAGTCCTCATGAGGCAGGGAAGGGAGGGACTTTGGGATGGCGGATAAAGGTCGGTGTGAAGTGTCACCGGGTCTCATCCTCCTGTACCATTTCAATAAGTTCTTTCTGAGGGGTGAGGCAATGTGAAAAGCAATGAGATTTTGTGTTCTCTTCTCATCCAATGGTTTGACTAACTGGCTGGGAATGATCCCGCAAATGCATTTTTTATAGGAGAACGAAGGCGAGAAGTCATTCCGCCCACCCTGCCTTCAGCATGGGATCTCATGGTAATGGCTAAATCCAACAAGGCAGGGGAGAGAAAGGTGGGAACATAGGCGCTCTGTTCCTTCCTTTGTTTCCCATGAATGAGCAGCAAATCCCCGTAAAGGCCGGGAAGGCGAGCAGGGCAGCGCCAGCCCTTCCTGCAGCCCGCAGCGGGGAACGCCGCGCCTGCCGCCCGCCCATTGTGAGCCTCCCAAAGAGGGGCTTGTTCTGCCCAAATGCCAGGCGTCTCTGGAGCTAAGGTTATCCTCAGAGCTGAATACATAAATACAAGATTACTGGCGGGCCCTGCAGCCGGGCTGGGGCTGTAGGAAGTGTTTGTTTTCCTTTCTGTCACTAGGCAGCGGGGAACCCGTCGCCTTTGTTCTGCAGGTCATACTGCTGGCGATGGCAAATATTGACATACATGGAGGTGGTTTTCATTTTCACGTGTTTCTTGTTATCTCTTACAGCTGTGTGGTTTGGCTTTTCTCTTCTCTTGTCTTCCAACATTTTTTTTTCCCTTTGGTTTTTTTTTTTTTTTTTTTTTTTGGTCCACCCTGCTTGAATGATTTCCAGCACTGGTGATACCATCCCGGATTGCGTATTACAGCCCCATAACCTGTGGCATGGTTTGTCCAAATGACCTGGAAGCTTCAGACAGGGAATCTCCTGGAGAAACTGCACTTCCCTTCTGGTCCTTTTGCGGCTGTCATTTCAGCTCGAGGTTCAGAATTGTTGCCAGGTGCTGCCTATTTCGTCAGACCTGGCTGGCGCTTAGAGGCAGAAGCAAATTTTTTCAGGGTTGACAGACATAAAAAGGAAAGGAGTGGCACACAGAAACAAGCATCTTGCTCAATTTACCCTTTACTTCTCTCCAGCTTTGTTGCTTCAGTTAATATTCTGTGGTGCATTTTAGTGCACTGTAATGAACAGGGTTTATGATTTTATTAATATTCAGGTCTTTATTAAAAAGGATTAGCTGGGCAGGGGACTCAACAGGGAGCTCGCCCCCGCTGTTGCAGCTTTCCTGGTAGCCAAAGGGAGAGAAGGTGTGCAGAGTCTTTCCTTGAAGTCTTCGTGGCACACTGGTAGCCGGAGGTGAAGAGGTGTGCAGTCTGTATCTGAAGTCCCGATCAGCAGACCGTCCTCTCTCCTTTCCTGCTGGCACCCTGGCAGCCGAAGGGTGAGGGGATTCCCCTCTCCTGGTAACACCAGGAAGAGCTGCTCCTTTGCTCCTGCTTCCCACAGCCCAGTCCAGTGCTCTGGAGGCTATGGTGACAGGTCAGACATAGACTGGGGATGTGGTTCCCTTTTCCCCAACCAGCGCACCCATCCAGCCCCCTCCACTGTGCCCAGCCTTCCATTTAGGGGTGTTTTCATCCCCAAAACCCCCTCCCATGATTGCAGTAAAATTCCTCTATTTTGCATCCCAGTCCTAGAATGGTGGTGGGGGGGGGAGGGGGGGTGTAGGTGATTCCCAGGAGCAATTAGTTAATTAACATTTCAATATCAGTACATAGCTCAATTCAGCAGTGTCCCCATGGGAAGCAGGAAGGCCCTTTTGTTCATAACACTCACCACAGAGAATTAACTGAAGTAATAATTTCTACCTATTACTGGTCATAGAAAATACTTGTTTCTGTTACTGATCAGATCCTAAAGTCAGGATATTGTCATACAACTCAATGCACTGAGCTAGAGGAATCTTCCAGGAAGAAAAATAGGCATGTTAGAAAATTCTGGGAATGACCACACAAAACCTGCAATACAAAAAGAAATAAAAAAGGAAATGTAGGCACAGACACCAAAAATCATCCTGGTACCATGACAGCAATTTTGTAAAATTGATGTGCATTTTCTCTTAATCACTGTGGAAAACCAGGAAATTATCATTTATAACTGCAATAAATATTTGCAGTACTCTCAACATACCACATAAAATGGGATCCACTTAAATATTTGACATTGTACAAAGGAAACAGTCAACTTTTTGAGTCAAAAATGCATTCACAAATAAAGAGCTGAGAGAAAAGCCACGTAATCTTTGAGATAATTGTTCAGTCTTTTGAGTAACTTGTGTGCTAAGTCCTGTGGCAACAAAATGTCTCCATAGTTCATACTGATGATAATGCCAGTGATTACTTCCAGTTCCATGTGTCTCTTGTCACCTGTTTGTGCTACGTAATTTAGCTTTCCAAATGCTGTGCATAGACAAATATCCCTTGCACTGGCACATCCTGTGCAGATCATTTTTCTTTTCTCAGTATTTCTGAAGCATCTCAGTAACTGTGGTGCCTTTTCAGAAAAAAAAAGCCATTTTGGAAATGATTGCCTTTGCAACAGTCGCCTCAAGTTTGCCGTGAACAAAAGACAGAACATTCTGCTGCTGTGTGAAGTGATTTAGCTGTTTAGCTTATTCCTGTATGAATATCCAATTACCCCTTTGAGCTCTTGTAGTGGCGAGGGAGGGGAAGGCGGGAGGTATTCTCATCATGTTGCAATTATGATTCTTCCACTGTCCTTTCCCCTTCTTCTGAAAATTATCCAGACTGGAAGGGAGTCATTATTGAGCTGATCATGATAACATGTATTCTTTAATAAATATGCTCACAATGGTTGGGGTGAATAATGCTCGAGTGACAAAGGATTGCCTCATAGGTGGCTCTGTGATTAGCCATTGACCTCGCATGTGGTTTCTCTCCTACCTGGGTGATTGAAATATCTGAAGAAGGAGCAGAGAGCTCTGATTATAAATTACAATTTCTGATCAGAACCGTTGGACTGATAATAACTCATCATGCAATCCATGAAACATTCGGGTTTCACAAACCCCTCATGATTAGAGTCCTCAGAGAGAAATGGCAACATGCCTGAATCACTCAAAATTTTAATTTGTGGATGTAATCATAAATCAAGGTTCTCTTCATAGGAGGGCCTTGCCCTGTTTCTGCCTGTTTGAGTGCAATTTTGTTCAGTAAGAAGTAAGACCAAGCACTGGGTTTGGGACAGATCTATAAGGAGGGGATGTTGGTCTTCATGGACTCAGTATCAAAGCTGTTTGTCAAAAGGTTAACATCCTCCATCTGCAAACAGCACCCAGGGTCAGGTCTCTGAGGTCAAAACATGCCTGGTCCAATTCTATCAATTTCAGGCAGTTCTTTGAAGACTGGGTGTTTACAGGCCTGACAAAATTCTGGCACGGCATCTCGGGCTGCCACCACTCTAAATTTGCCATGTCTAGGATGAGAGGTAAATCTCTTTGTGCCAGGGGAAAGCCAAGCTATTATATGTTCTTAAAAGTCTTCTGGAACCTGCCCTGGTTTATGTAACCCTCCTTCAGAGCAGGACACTTCAATAAACAGAAATCCCCATCCTCAGAAAGGTGGTTTCCAACAGACCTCTCTACTGAATGAGGATTGTAGCTCAATTTGGCTTAAAAACATAGACTAATATTGACACTGCCCTCATCCTCTCATGTGATGATTTACTTCCTCAGCAGAATGAGCTCTCCCATAAAAAAGGATATTTGAACAGGACAATAAAGTTTGATTTGCATCATGATTTCTGCTGCCCGAAACCACTGGCAGAGAAATCCAATTTTGCCCTTGTCACCAGAATGGTTTGTGTTGGAAGGGGCCTTAAAAGATCATCTCATTGCAACCCCCCTGCAATGGGCAGGGACACCTTCTATGAGACTAGAATGCTCAAGGCCCCATCCAACCTGACCTTGCCTTCAGTTTTCCTCATTTAAAAAAGAAAATTAAAAGGTGAAAAATAGAAAAGAAAAATGTCTTGGTGTATACTGAAGCATGAAGGTGTATACAATATACAATGCACTACCAAATCCATGCTTAGTGCCCTGGGTTTTTTTCAACAGCATTATAGCACTAAATTATTTATCAAACAGATTAACAGTATTTACATGTATATTTAATGTAGAAATTACCATCCATTTACAGAAGGATTTTAAATTAGCACATAGGAGAAGCTCCTTTCTTGGATGTTTGCCCTCCTTTATAGCATCTGTACTTCCTCAGCCTGTGACACTCGTCCTACTTTTGAAAATATTTCTCCAGGTTTTGATACTGTTCAGCAGGGTCCATTACCAGTTAGCCAGAAATGGCCTGATCCCACTACTGAAAGTCTTCTGGAGGGAAAACCCACTTGCTGTATGACAGGACAATTCCAGAACCCAGGCTGTTGCTTGGCCACCCTCCCAAGCAATCCAGCTCTTCCAAGTTTTCCAGCACCAGCATCTGCTCAGCTAAACTCTTAGTGCACCCCAGGGGTCTGCCACTGGCACAATCTTCAGAGTCATTTCACTGAGATATGGGTGCAAACATTTTAAAAATACTGAGCTGGAGTTCAGAGTTCTTAAAATGCGGTATATTTTTTGCAGTTTGAGAAAAATCAGGCCTTTGCAAGTTCCACTTACTCATTTCCCAAAGCTGAAAAGTGTGTGTTTTCTCATGCCTACAACCTACAGCTTGATTTTCAGAACCTGGCTTCCTCATCCACTCAGCATAAATGTTATGGTATTCCTCTTAGTAGTGGAACAAGCCTTTCTTTGCAAAGACTTGCTTTGAGTTATTCTGGGCAGCTCACAGGAGAGGGGAAATATAATAACAAAAGATTTAACTACAGTTTGCAGCGCTGTAGCCAGGGAAAAAGTTGCAGTGTTACAACTAAATATTTAGAGCAGAACACTTGCTGAAGAGATCTGTACAGTAAATAATTACCATATTGCTTCAGTCAGGACTTCTCTGATGAAAGCCAGGCAGAGTCCATTCCTTGCCACCACTTCAGGGTGGGAAGAAGCCATCCCATGTATCCCAGTTGTGTGCTCCAGAGTTACTGCAGCTCTGGAGAGACTGGCCTCATTCCTAATATCACCACCAATGCCTGTATTAGAGTGAAACACTACCTCTGGTGTTAATCCGGACATCCCCCTGTTTCATTTTCTGTTCTCTTGGAGGACAAATCTCTTTTAATTCTTCATATATCCAAAACAATCTACTTATCTCAGCCTGCAAAACTTTCATCTGAGGATCAAAAATATCCTGGTGCATTAGGAATATGAATTTACCCTGTAGGATAATGTATTTTAATCCTTTAGTGAGCCAGCTCTCCTCCCAGTTTTAAACCAGAGAGCCCTCTCAGCAATCTAAGACTTGAAAGGCTTGATTCTCTCCTGCATTAATGCACAAACATATTATCACTAATTGTTTAGTCTCTCTTTAATCTATTTAAATTAATAATACAGACTTCAAACATATTATTCTATTTCCATTTCAAATTGCATGTGAGTCATTAAACAGAGAGATTTGTTCATTGCTAGTTTTTAAATGTGGATATGAGGGTTAGAATCTAACATGGTGTTAGATGGAGATAATTACCTTTTCACCTGAATGCTGGTGGTGGATGCCTGTCACTGGGAAAATGCTCAGGTTGGGTGTTCTGTTTTCATTTCTCCCCTTCTTCTTTATCTCATAATAGAGAGATTGAACTTGTTAAACCTGGGTATTTGTACTTGATACATTAATTTATTATTCCTATAAAATGCTTCAAGACTTATGAAACTTGTGAAGTACAGACCTGAGGCAGCTCTTAGGTAAAAGTTTAAATGACAAGAAGAGAAAAACAGGCATTAAATGGTGTCAAAATCTTATGTAATGATAGCAAACATACAGTTTTTTCTCTTATAAAGTCCCAGAGCATATAGACAATAAGGCAATTTAAAATGGTGGACAGCTGGTGGATGGAGCAAGTGATAAACTCCGGAGCAATTAAAAGCTTTCCTCAAATGGGAGAGCATTCATTTGTAAGAGGCTTGAGAAGTTATAGTATGAGGTTTCCTCTGACTGTGTTTATTTGTACCTACAATTCACATCAACACAGTGAAACACAATGTCCAGAGGAGGCAGGACAAGTAACACTCCATATTTCAACGATCAGTTGTCCCAAGGGCATTTACCTCATTAATGAGGATGATGGCTTCAATTTTTCTCTTGAGAGTCTTTGAAAGGAGGTGATTGATACAGTTGCATAACAGTGACATATAACTTCTGTGATTCAAGCAATAAACTCTGTTTTACCTCTTAAAAGCTCTGGGGACTATGGTCAAGTTGGTGAAAATTCTCTGTGTTGTCTTGTGAAACAGTGCCCTTAGATTAAGTGGTAAAAATAGGGAAAAAGAGAAAATACTGGATGTACCATGCAGAGACCCTTGTGCCCATAGTCTCCCATAGCAGCACAGGGTATCCCCCCAAGGCATTGTCAGGAGAAAGCCAGATGACACCTCAGAGACCAGAGAGTAAAAAAAGAAAAATATAAAGCCCTCTCTTGATTTTTTTTTCCCCTCATTGAACTGCATTTGTTTAAGATATAATTTTGTCTCCTTTATACAGCCAATTATTTGCCATTACAAGCAGGGCAACCTCTGTGTATCATTAGGAGATCTGGACAACATCTCTGATACAGATGGAGCAGTCAGACATTACTTGAGCGGTCAAAGTTGCCACGGATGGTTGTAACTAATGGGAGATATTTCCAAGTTGCTTATATAGATAGTTGCATGGGAAAAAAAAAGTATTATGGAGGAACAAGGCCATGCTATTTATAGGGTGATTCTGCTGAAACTGTTCTTTCTGTGATAAAAAGTCTTTGAGAAAATTGGCTGAATCTACAACAGCATCTCATCTGGAAGATGGAGCGTTTGGTCAATTCTGCATGTAGACACAATATCACTGGAGATCACACATCATCAGTGCTGTGGTGCAGCTTGGTCTTCAAAGTGGATCTCATGGATCTTGTAGGTAATACCTAATTTGCTATTAGACTGAAGGATAAAACAGTTATTTTTTTATATATGTGTGTGTGTATATATATGCTAAAATGTCTTTATAATGAAATTATTTGGCACAAGTAAGAGAATATGTGCAAAACAATCCTTGGGCTTTGGTGTCTATACTGCCTCCCATTCAATAAATTTCAGAGATCATCAGTAGTTATATCCACAGACTAGTTTTGGTTATAAAATCTCAGTGTTCTGCTGTCTTGACATGTGCCAGATTTTTCTGCTGCAAGTGTTTCACCTCCTAATGGAGTGTGAGGAAGAAAATCTGAGCACAAACACTGTTGATTCAATGAATTTGCAGCCTGCTTAAAGAACTTGGCTCTGCCCTAACAGGATTTTATGAGAAACAAAAGAAGAGAAAATGGGTTCTCAGACAGAATAGAAATCCCCTGTTTTTGCTGATGCCAAACTTATCTCAGTGCCACATGATGAGAGGTCCCAGCAACACATAAGCAAGAGCTGAGATCACATTGGTTCCAAATTCATGAAAAAAAAAAAAATCGAGCACCATTAAATTAAATGTCTGCAATGACCTTCAAATGAAAACATTTCATGTGGGTGTCAGTGGAGAAAAATCCTGTATCTAGTTTTTTCTTGGCAATGCTAAGCTTGTTGGAAATGTCTTTTAAATAGAAACACTAGGCAAAAGCAGTTCCTGGGACATCTGGAGAGGGGAGTGTCCAGGGTTGGGCTTAGACATGTCCTTCCCTCTGCAGGGGTGGGGGAGCCACTGGACTCTGAATCATGTCCCTGCCCATCTCCTAACAGCACCAGAGAGCCTCTGAGGGGGCAGGAACCTGGCAGAACCAGACTTCTCAGCTTCTTCTTCCTTCCCTCAAGTCAGGGAATGACCAGGGTGAGGTCAGGAGGTGAGGGTGCACCTCCACATCCACCTCATTAAGCATGTCCAGCAGCCCTGAAGACGCCAAGAACTTATCCCATTATTCCCTCTTGGCAAGAACACACCCATGATTACTGATAGACTGACATTTTAATTTTGAGACATGCCAGGGAGAAAACAGAGGGGGAAAACATTCAGGATCATACTCTCTGGGTCATCTCTGTGTTTGGTTTGAGGCAAGACTTGTGAAAAGTCAGCCTTAGAGTCAGAAATGAAACAACAATTCTGGGTTACTGTTGCATGGTATTTTGACTGGAAAAACTCAGCAATCCACTCTTCCCCTGAGTCAACTCCCAGGACAGCCCACTGGATTTCCTTTTCCATGAAGTAATACTGTTTTGAAGCAAGAAGCACAACAAAACCATAAGCATGCTGGATATTAAATATTTTATTGTATAAATAGTGTATTATATTGCATTGCTTGATGGGAGCAAGGACACATGGCTGAACAAAAACTGTCTCGGTATGATTTTTTGTGGGGGTTTGTTTGTTTTTCTGGGGGGTTGTTGGGTTTTTGTTGGTATTTTGGGGTTTTGGGGGGTTAGTGGGGTACATCTCAATCAACAGTAATTAGATACCTGAGCTGCAGCATCCCTATCTCTGGAGAGGGACCTTGTTGTGGAGCAGGAACCCAGCACTGATGGCAGCAATGAGAAGCAACTGGTAAAACTTTTCCAAGGGGAAAGTACACCACAGCTGAGTAATTAACAACTCAGTGCAGGTTTTACAATAGTATGAAACATTGGTTTAGTATGTATTCTGCCAAAATCTCTTAAATCCACACCAACAGCATTAGTTTTTTCTTGGGCAGCCCAGTTTTGGGCTGTAAGTGTGCATTAAATCCTTGCTGGAAAAAAAAAAAGTAATCTGAGCCCCTCAGCATGATCTCTCCTAGCTTAGCCCTCTCTCTTATTACAGTTGTTCACGTAGACTAGTGCTTTGAATGTAGATGAACTTGGAAAAACTACTGAAGCCAGCAGAAAAAGGTAGAGGTGTCAAACATCATGAGAGATCTCTGAGCAGGGAGCGCCAGCTTGTCCCCTTCCTCCAGCGTCTCCTTGCATCCCAACCTCTCTGAAAGTAAATTACCAGAGAAAACACAATTTTCTTTTCTGTTAATCAACATCCCTTTGTCTTCATGGGTGATAATTGCTCCTGCCTTTCACTAAGTGGAAACCAGTGAGCCAAATCCACTGCTGTCATTTGCAGCAGGAGCATCGCTGGGAATCAGGAGGGGTGTGACAGGGATACTTTCTGGGCTCTCTTCCTGTGCCCAACACCTCCACAGCATTGCACAGGGCTACTGGGACACAATTACTTCCCATTTTAAATGGGAAAGCTCAGACATGGTGTTTTCTTGTCATTTTTATTAATTATGATTTATACTTACAAGGACCATTTTAAGCTGTTGGCATAGGAGGATTGGTGGCAGAGCTCTTCAGTCCTTTCTCCGGGGACATGGTGGTATTAATGACATCACCATTTTCTATTTTTTTTCAATCTGTTGTAAAATCCATGAAGCATAAGAACAAACCTTTGAAGCACCTTCTCCTCTCCCCTGTCCCTGACAGGAGCTAGTAGCACTTGCTAAAGTAAGGGGCTAATTACGTACTCTTAGATAGGCAACTGCTCTATCAGGCAATTATTTGCTGGATTTTTTTTTTATTTTATTTTAAAAATGAGGGCTTTAAATAGTGAATGCAATACATAATTACCGAGGTGAATTCTGAAATGCTGAAGGCAAAATGACACATTGCATCTCAGTGGGATAAATTTGCTAAGATTTCAGGACTTATTTATTTATCCATTCATTTATTTATTATTAATTATTTATTTGAAGATGTTCGCATTTTTCCTGCTTGTTTTTTATCGAAGAATTGCAGCCTTTTTTCATCTCAACCGGTGGAGGCTCACCTTTAATGGGCTTTAATGGGTTCATACCTGAAGCATTCTTGAAATCTGCTATAAAATTTTAAGCTGTTATTTCCTTTTTCACCCCTCCTTGTATGTTTGGGTTTTTTTCTCATGACTTTTTTTTTTTTTTAAAAAAACATGGCATTTTAAATCTATAAAAAGATCTATTTTGTTTATTCTTCCCACAATGAAAATACTAGAGAGCTTAGAAGAAAATACATTTCCAAACTTCAGCTTAGTTTTGCAGGGCCTATTTTTGTCTTATGAATTCAGAAATGTCTGTGGAGATCCTCTGCTGTGATAAATTAAAACTCTGTAACTAAGACAACTAATATAAGGTGAAAATATGCCCTCCATAAACTAGAAGTTTATTTGAATAGACCTACTGTCTGTTCTTCAAAGGATATATATCAAAACAAATATAATAATTTGAGTTATCAATAAAGAATATACCTGTTTTATTACAAAGAAAGCTGGCTCTCCTTTGGTTCTGCTCCTTTCACAAATGAAAGTGGCAAATAACCTCCAGAAAAAGGAGAGCTCTCCCTAAACTATGGATCTCCTGTTCATAAATGAGCAGAGTTACATCGCTGAAAGGATTGATTAATAGGACATCACAAAAGTGATGGAACTGCATTATAGTGACATTATGATACTGCATTACTGCTGATACCCTGAAATGGTGCACATTTCCAAAGGATGCAGTGCACTAGAGGCATTGATCTTCCTGGAGAGTCCATGACCAAATAAACGTGTTCCAGCCCAGTGTACGACGCTCATAAATCAGCTCATTATTTCCTAGGCATTACTATATGTAATTGAAATTGGTGTCATGTTTATAACCCCTGCTCACAGAGCATGTGTGTAGAAATGGGCTAAAAACTGCTGAAGAGATATTTTGACCTTCGGTGACCTTCATTTAATCATCTTTCATATGACACAGAAGAAAATAACAGTGTTAAAGAAGAAATTAATATAATTTCAGGGAGTTAACTCCAGCAGTCTCATAAGGTCATTTATGAACTCCAGTAATGACTGTGAATGCCCTTCTCATGTGTGCTGACTGAGAGGTCAAAACTGGGATATTTTTACTTGTTTTTAAAGCTTCACAGTGATTTGCTGAGCAATTTTTTTTTTTTAATTATAAAAGTGCTTCACTAGAGTGTGGCTTAGCAGAGTACAAGAAATGGAAATTTATGTCAGGAACACAGGAATGGACTGAGCATCTCTATTACATAGGCTAGGAGATTTTGCATGAAGCCCCACATCACAGAAAGTGTGGAGAGAATGGAAATACAGTGCCTTGGAGCATCTCCCTGACCGGAGACTCTCCTGTTGTCTCAGGCCAGCTCCCAGTTCATCCAGGAGACAAAGGAAGACCTGGAGATGAAAATCCAAACCTGCTGTCACCCTGTCACAGCAGGAGGAAGTTGCCAGACAACACCTAAGTGTTGTATAGCCCCGTATTGAGCCCAAAGCCTTTTGAAATGAGCAAACAGACTTTGATGTGGCAGTGTGAGATCTGCTCTCCATCACCACGGGAGGATGGAGGGGGGGATCCTCCAGGGGGAGGTGATCCCCTGGCAGGTCCACAGAGAGGCATAGGGAAGGCTGGAGGATGGATGTGTGCCCAGCTTGGTGGATGGAGCAGCTCCTACCTTGACCTCACACTCACAATATTTTGCCCTCCATTGCCTCTGGCAGAGGGAATGCAGAGGCAGACATGGGGTGGGAAGAGCTACATCAGCCTCAGGAAGGGGAAGAGCCAAGCTTTAACTTAGCTAATTCCTGTGCCTCCTGGAGCTCTGTACTTAACACTCACGGTGTTTAACTTTCTCAGTAGGGAAAAGTTCTGTGAGCCTTTCCAAGGTAAATAAACCACAGGCACCTTGCACTGTGCGCACATATCTTACCCAAAGCCTGTGGCTTCCTCTCCCACAGCTTTTTCCTGATTCTTGGCCTTTTCCTTCTGCTCAAACCACAGAAATCCCCTACAACCAACCCCTTACCGCCCATCTCAGCTGCTTTAACTTTGCAAAGATGCCCAATTCCCACTTCCACCACCCATCCCCACCTTTCTGGGTGCTTGGCTCTTCCAGAGTCTCAGGTAACACTGTGATGTGTTCTTGTCACTCTTGGACTCAAGGGAGACCCTCATGTCCCCTGCCTGTGAGCTGATGTGATCACTTCAGCCCCACCAGCATCTTCTCCAATCCATCAGCCAAAGGACCCCCTATGCTTCCCACCAGCTCCATCTCTGCTCTCCTGTGCTGCCTTATAATAATACTTCCAGTTTCCCTTATAATAATACTTCCAGATCTGGGATGAGTTAAAAAACAAACTTAAATCCTTGATATTCAGCAAAATAATTCAATTGTGAGCTTTTTAGACAAAAATGATGCCTTGTCTGTGGAACGATGAGACCTTGCCCCTGCCTGCTCCAGCCTCAGTACTGCAAGCATAGGGAGAGAGGGAGGCAGGCAAGGAACAATACATATTCTGTGTCTCACTGCAGAAAAAGGTCTTTATACCCTGGGGTCCAGGTGATGACGTCAAACAAACACCTTCCTGAACTCCTCCAAGCTTGGACATGTTAACACAGATCAATTATTCATAAACCAGGCTGCCTCCCTAAAATGAGAGAATCTGTTGGGTGTCTCTGCCAGGATTGTCACTTAAAAATGAGAGAGACAGAAAACTTCCAATATTCTCCAATAGGTTTAACAAATATTTTGCTTTTTGCATAATTAATAATTCTTATGCCAAGGCTGCTGCAGAAATTTCAGTCTGAGAGGAGGAAAATTGTTGGCTCCTTTCACAAGACTTACTCAGAGTCTGTCTCTCTCTGGCTCCAAGCTGTAACTGTGAGTTATGCCATGGCTACAACCATTTCTGCTGAGTGTGCAACACAGGCCGCTGCCCAGTATCAGATATATCTGCAATTTTTTTTCCTCCAGTGAAAAAAACAGAGGAAAAATCAAGATCAACTTAACCCCATGGCTGAAATTCCAGTTACAGCAGGTGGAGCTAAAAATTTCCTCCCAGATTTCCACAATGCATAAGAAAGTATTTTCCATGCTGGCAAAAATATGATTTTTCACATCTTATATTTAAACCCGCAAATAAGGACCTGCAACTATATTCATACAACCATATACACTAATCTCTAGCTACCTTATTTTATGTGAATTGCTACTCAAATACTTTATGTCAGCCTGCACAGCAGTTGCCAAACCCCTCACAGTTATAATATTTTACCTCTGTCAAACAAGGGAGAAAACCTGTAAGTGTTTAAGTGCAGATTAGATGCAGCTTTGTAGGAGCTGATAAACAGACTTGGCCAGGACAGCTGTGAGCCATGGAAAATCGAGTGGCTGGTCCAGCAATGAGCACATGCAGAGAAAACGTGAAGCAGAGCTGGAAACAGGATCCAGAACCATGAAATCCTGCTGGTTTCACCGCCAGACACCTCTTCTCTACCTGCTGGAGATGAACTTGGCTGTCTGCTGCTTTGGAAATGTGCACACACGAGCAGGAATTTCCACAGCAGTAGCTCATTCCCCCTGTGTGTCACAACAATCTTGTACATTCCCTGGAAGTGTTCAAGGCCAGGTTTGATGAGGTTTTGAACAATCTTGTCTAGTGGAAAGCATCCCTGCCCAGGGCAGAGGGGTTGTATCCAGAGGATTTATAGAAGTTCCTTTTAACCCAAACCATTCTATGGTTCTGACCTTTCTTTCCCCAGAGGTTTTCCTTATATATCAGTCACTGCCTCCATTGCTTGCAGAAATAAACACCATTGAAATCCCAGTTAACACAGAAATTTAGAAAAACTCTGTGTTCCATTCTGATCTTCTTCCTCAGCTCCAAGCCAAGAGGGACCAAAAAATGTCATAGTAGCATTCTGCTCAGGAAAAACTGCCCTAAAAATTCAGCACCACACATATGGCATAATGACAGAGCAGAAAAAGGCAAAGAGCCCTGAGAACTCTTTTTTTTTTTTTAACCTTTGACTCATGGCAATGGAGTGGGGGGAGGGACATTAAAGACGCCCTATAACGAAACATCAAAGAGGAAAATGTAATAACCTCAGTGAAATAGCAAACTGCCCTCAAATCTCAGGAAGACAATGCCTGTGGTCCTCCTGAAAGAAGGTTTCCTGTAAGAGTGCTCAGTGAGGGAATCTGAGTTAATCCATGGGAGCTGGGGTTTCCAGCAGCAGCCTGGGAGGTGAGGCAGGTGACCACTTCACCAAGGGTGACCAGTCTCTAAGGAGACACTGTACTAATAAGGAGAGAGCTCATTTTATCCACCATTAAATATCCATTAAGGACTTTAATTCTTGCCAGCTCTCTTGCACAAAGCAGAGTCAATGGAGAGTTGTGTTTTTTAAGCTTCGCTATCCATTTTGCCCAAAATGGCCTCACACCATAAAGAGGAAGAGAAAACCCAGGGATCCAATATTCAGTGCTGTGAAAAATATTCCAACTGGTTTCCCTACTAAGTTCAGTGTTAATCGAAGTAGGCTTCCGCTTAGGTTCCTTGGTCACCCTTAGAAACCAAAATACTTCCCAGGTTTGTTTTAAAAAGGATGAATAGCTGAGTTTTTGATGTTCCCCATGAAATGCAGCACTCACTGACTTCCTCAAGGTGCTCCTAAGCATAGCTAGTGGTAAAAAAAATCATAAAGAATGATGGGTTGAAGCCTCAGAAAGGCATTAAATAGTGATTATATCTTTAATATCTTCTAAAAAACAAAAAAAAAGCTAAATATTTTCTTCTTTAAAATAGAATTAGGAACTAAAAATTTCTACACCCCCTTTACCTGCAATGTAAAAGATCTCTGTCAAACCTAGGGAGGAATGGCTGTGCAGTGACGTGCAGGGATGCAAGGATGGAGTGGGAAGGACCTTCCAGTCAAGAAGCAGTTTTCTCCATTTTGTTACACAGTTCTGTGTCTCATTTTTCAGAGAGAAAGAAACCTCTTCACACACTTGTGTATGATCTGTCCTTAGGCTGTTTATTTCTGCTCAGATTCAAGAGGAAGACAAAGCATCTGGGTCATGCAGTCCTATACCTAAGTAAGCAGGTTTAAGGGAATTGTGATTAACATCAGATAATTCTGGGATCTTATGGAAAACAAAACCTCTCAAACATTTCAGATTTGTCTCCTGCTGATTTTGGAAAACATTCTTTACTCAAAATTAGATCCTGTGTCTTTAGTTCATATTTTCTGCCTTTACATCAAACCCAACTAATAGGTTTTCTGAAAACATTTGAAAATACTGGTTCTGCTACACTTTCTTCGTCTTTTGATCAAAAAGCATGACAAAGAAATCATCTGCAATAGTTTTAATTTCATTGTGGCTCTACATATCAGAATACTTCACTGCTTCCAGCAGTTGCCAGTTTAACAAACTATTTTTTCCCCTAGGGGTGAAAGTCTTGCCAACCTCAACTAAATATTTGGACTTACAGGTTGTTAAAAGTACTGTATCAGATTTGTTTTTATAGCTTTAGAAAAGATCATGGCTACTTCTCAGAACAAACTCAGCATTAGAGCCCTAGCTCTGGAGTGTCTGGAATGCAAAGCATGGAGGTTGGAAAGAAAACAGGTTTCTTTGCTGGATGAGAAATCCTACAGACCACTACATGACTCCTGAGAGTGTGATAGGGATATTTGCCACATGGAATAATTTCTTTTGTGACAGAGCTGATAAAAATTTTCCTAATTTCACTTTCTTAAAACAAGCAAACAAAAACCAAAACAACCCAATGAAAAAAAGCAAATCAAAGCATTCTGAATAATGATAAAAAACAACCTGGAAACATAAAATCTTCCCAAATGTCACCATATCAATATTGTAGTCCCCCATGGAGATCCAGTGGGTTTTTTTATAGTGCAAAAACGTATGTTTCTGAATACAGACTCTAAAATGAAAATACCACTTAGCTTTTCATGCAAGGCCAAATGCCTCCTAAACCTTTGGATTTTTCAGGAAAAATAAATCTACTTTTCTCAAAACACTTCAAAAAGAGACAAAAAGGTGAGGAGAGCTATTTTTCTTGCTTTTAAAAAAGTGTTATGCAGGAACCTAAACTGATTTCAGATTAAAAAAAAAAAAAAGAAAAATAAAAAAAGGGTTATTTTTACAAGGTCTCTGCATTGATTAGCTTCAGAGAAGGAGACTGGTGTACTCAGCTCTAGCAAAGGTGTGTAAAAGGAAACAGGAGAAAACAAGAGAAGATCCATAAAATAGTGGCTGTGTTTTGTCTCTTTGCCTGCTTTTCAGTGCTCCAAAGCCTCCTGATGGAAGACTCAAAGGCCTTGGAGTTGTGCTGATTCCATGGGAGCTGAGGATGCTCAGCTCCCAGAGGAAAGGCTCTGTAATTACCATCACTGCTGTGATCAGGGTATTGATCTGCAGTGAAACTGCACAGCAGCAGCATATAGGAGTGCTTCTTTTATCCCCTAGATGGAGGCTTGGGGAGTTTATCTTTCTGTGAGAGTACCTCCTTTATTTTTTCCTGCAAACCATTAAGAGTATTGACAAACTAGTGAGATTTTATCAGAAAGGGATTAAAAAAAAAAAGATTCAATATCCTAGGGATGCATTGATTTTTATTTTTCAGGGAAAAAGATTCTTCCAACAAAAAACCATAATCAAGCAATCAATTCCAATTACCTTATTTAAAAAAAACCCTAAAACTTATGAGCATGAGAATGCTAAATAATCTAGTTTTGTGCAGTGCTTTTTAATATTTAACACAGGCTCCTGCCAAGATAGGTCTAATGCTTGCTATATAATTAAACTGCAAGGGCTAAATTCTCCTTTTATTGATATGCCTGCCCTAAAAGATATAAGAATAGGCTGTGTTGTTCCCTTCTTAGACACATGGGTCTGAATCCTTCAACTGGTGTTGCTCCTTTATATTCTGCATCCATTTGCTTTTTGCTCCTGGCAGATAAGCTGAGCACTATTAATATGAATTTCCTCCCATAAATATGTTAATATGCTATAGCTAAATGCAGATAAGTAAGGAGCTGGAATGAAAAAAAAAAAAATCCTCTCCCCGTCCAGATTTTCAGCCATGCTCTGATTTTTTGCCATCTCTTTTCCAAGCACTTTAAGATGTCAACTTTCCAAAGAGATAAAAAAATGAAGCCTGAAGAAAAGCCAAAAAGAACACAAAATGAGGAAGAAAACCCCCACCTGCACCAGAACTGGTGCCAGTATCATCTGTGCAGTGCAGCCATCACAGACTTCCTTTCTGGAGCAGGCTTGAGCCCAGGTGTTATTACTCCACTGGGTGCTGTCTGCATTTAAGTAACTCTTTCTCCTTCAAAACCCCATTTTTCAGCAGTATCACTTCACTATTGCTCTTCTGTGAGTTGCATGTTGTGATTTTTTTCATGCATTGAGTTATTTTATTAATGCATTCGTTGTAATATACGTGATTACCTAGGAAAATTCAAGGAGAAATAGACAGAGTTCTAAATTCCTAAAAAATGACAAACAAGCAAAACAAAAACAAAAACAAAAAGAAACCCCAAAGTAAACAAACAAACAAAAAAGTGGAGTTTATTTTACGTTGTTTTTTTTTTCATGGAAATATGCACAATATCTGACTCCTAGTTACTGTTACCTAAGGACAATATTGTGGATTTTTTGAAATAAATTCCCTTAATCTACCTCCATTTCCTGGAAAATGTCAGATCTACCTATATAGAGAATCATACACTTTAACATTCTAATAGGCATTTGAAACAACCTTTGAATCAGTTAATTAGATTGCATGCAACACGGTAATGAGGTCACAGAAACTAATTTGATGACCTTTGTTATAAATAGCTATTAATTAATGAATAATTAATCTTCACATTCATAGGAGACATTGCATGTGACTTGTACATGAAAACAAAATTAGAAAACATCATATTCATGTGATATATGATTGCTGATTAAATGGTTATCATATTTAAATTATTCCCAAATTATCCTGCAGATAAGCAATGAAGGTAATCAGATAACAATGATTTGCTCAGGGTTAGAGTTGGTTCAGTGTGTGACAACAAGCTAAATCATTCAGCAGCTGTTTGAACATGAGGCAGACCCACCAACAGTTCCTAAAATAGCATTGCTTGCTTACAAAACCAGGATCCTACTTCTGATAAAGCTTGGATTTCATAAATGAGAAAAGAAGAAATAACCATAAGCAAGGACAATACTAGGATTATCAGAGATGATGTGTAATGTGTTTTTTCCTTCCACATTTTTGGCTGGAGGGAAAAAAGCTTCATTTCACAATTAATTTATCTGCAAAACCTTTCTCCAAGCTTTGGTGGCAATACTGACAATGGATAGATTGCCCCCCACATTGTACTCATCTGTATGCCCTCAATCCATCCTCCCCTGGCACAGTGGGAAGAACAAATGTTAGCAGAGCTTCATGGCCAGGTCAGTTGCAAGCTCTGAAAGTGTCAATTTAAAATGTGGGATGAAGTCAGCAATATGACTTTAAACGTGTTACATTTTGTCCAATGTTTTTAATGAAGGAAATTACCTACTTTCTTGCTCCATAGATGAGGGGATAACTCATTATTGAGCAATAATACATTAGGACGTAATATGGGGAGCTGCCAAGGTAAATTCTATGGGTCTGTTGGTGTTCCTATATAAGGTTTACCTCAGACCTTAGCAAGTCCTGTCCCAGAAAATGCACCCACTGAGTATGACTGCACTGTCAAGTCTTTCATTTCCAATGCCTCTGTCTTAAGCTCCAGAAAAAATCATTCCCAGATCACCCTAACCCAAGTAATCCTTTCTGCATGGTCATAAGAAATTATTTTTAAAAATTCTAAACATTGAGACTTGAACATTTCTAGGAAATGGCTGTAAAAAAAGCACCTTATTGTTTCCAAATGATTTCCAGATCAAAACTGTTCAATTTTCAAATTTAAAGCTTCAATCTGCAAGCGTTTATAAGTAGCAGTTTTTTTTATTGTCAATAGATGTATTGAACTCATGTTCAGAGTTCAGAAAATGAAACCACTCAGCATCACAAGCTCTCAGGCTGGGACTCGGATTGTTCCCTGTCTCACATTCCACCAGTTACAGAGCTGGACTTTCATTAGCACTAGGGCTAATTAAAAGACACAGGATCCAAACTGTTCTGACAGAATGTTGGCTACCTGACAAAATTAATATTTTTGTGCGAATGCTTTCCAGAGAGAAAGTCAACTTCTTTGTACAAAAAAAAAAATGCTACCCTTCCATTTTCCCTCCCACAATTTTTTGGACTCACACAGACACACACACTCATAACTTGGAGGCAGAGATGCCACCACACATTTCTTGTCCCGTTTGCTGGACAGGACAATGTCCAGAATTGGACATTGAAGACTGAAATCCCTGTGCCACTTCCCATTTTCTGCATTGAAATATCTACCAAATGAAGGGGGAGATGAGGATGCTTCACAGAAAACAACATCCAGGCAGAAATCCAGATATTAAAAACTAAATAAATTAAGAATTAGCAGATTCCTGTTCCTCATTTTCCATAAAATACTGACACAGCTTTCTGAGTCTGAAAGCATTTGGGTTTCTGAGAAGTTAAATATTTCTTTTTTAAATGCCCCTCTGTTTGTGATTAGGTATCTTGCAATATTTTACTGTAATTGGTAAATCAGATGAAAAAGAACTTACTGAAGCATAATTATTGCCCTGGAAAGTAGAAATACAAAATTGCTTTTAAATAATGCCAGGTTCTCTGGTCTCCTACAAAAAAAAAAAAAAAAAATCTGAAAACAGAGTAAAAATTTAAAATACTGAGTTTGCAATCAAGATTAACATTGGACAAAGTCCCTTCAATTTATGTTGAACATTTATTTGTTAAAAATTCCTTAACATTTATTGCAATATAAAATGATAATTTTATTTAGAATTTGAATAGAAATAACAATGAGACCAATCAAGCAGGTCTGTTGATATTCCACTGCTAACAGAGGTAAAATACATATATTTGATGAGAGACATTAAACTTGGATGTGAGCTAGGATTTTCTGTCTTTGAGCTTCCTGGATGAAAGGCACTGTATGGTTAATAAGTGTTGGTGCTGTGATGTATTCTTAATGCTCCTGGAAGAGCAGACATATTTGGAAAGTCCATGGCTGTTTTTAATACAAGGGAATCCAGAAGTTCCCACTAAGGCCACACTGCTGGCTGGTGAAGGCAGGATTGCCCACAAATTTGTATGACTGGCAGGTTAAATTCAGCCTATGATTTATTTCAGAGCTCCCTGTAAAGCAGGTGGATAGAAAAGGACAGTGATAGGAAATCCTGGTTCACTCCCCTTCTCCTTGGTAACAGCCTGAGTGTGAAGACTATGGGAATGAAAGGAAAAGTGGAGGATTCTGCCAGTAATTCTCTTATTTACACAGTGAGTCTCAAGTCCAATGTCTCATGGTGCAGTCTCAGCTCCCACTCATTCCTTACCTGCTCTTTATTTATTCAGTTCCTGAAGTTAATTTTCTTATTAATGTGAAAAGATACAATTTAGAAAATGTAATTTAATCTCTCTTCCCAGTCCCCAGTGCTGGAGAGAGAAACAAAGACCTACCTGAATGTATTGTTGATTCTGTATTAAATAACCTGTTGTATGACCCTAGTGCTAAAACTTTGTTTTTTCTGCTGTAGGATATTAATGATTAATAACCAAGTGGCACTTTGGAGGATAGCACCAACTCAGGTTGCCATAGCTAACACATAAATGGAGGGACATATGAATATAAACTATTACAATAAAGCAGTTATAATAACCTGCAGCCATCCCTAAGGATGAGAAGGATAAAAGAGGGGAAAGGACAATTTTCCTTTGGTAGATGGATACAAGGAAGACAGCCACATGTTGTCAGTAATCCCTTAAGTACTGTGAAGATGCTTTCCTGAAAGCAGGATCGTCTGGTACCCTGCTCCAGTGACCAGGAACCCCAAAGTTGCAGGGTAAGTGGCATTTTGGGATAAAGCTCTGAACCACCATCAGATTGGAGATAAGCCTGGTTTGGTCCAGGCTGCAATTGTCAAAGTTAAATAGTTTCATGAAAAATTAACCCCCCAAAATGCAAACTGCTATTGCAAGCTTACTGAATTTTGGAAATGGGAAAGCATGGATGCTCAGCCAGGCTTGGCATTGATACCTCTCCAATCAAGAAACAAAAAAACCTCCAAACCAGAAACAAAAAAAAAAACCTCCAAACAAGAAACCAAACTGTCACTAAAGTATTGGCATAAAGCAGATGCAGAACCACTTAAAAAACCTTCCTATATATTGATTTCATGCTCTGGATACCCTTCTTTCATCCTGACTCTCTTCCAGGAGGAGTCCCAAGCCTGCATTTTTTTCCCCTTCCACATTGTGGTGCCTGGGATGCAGCCAGGGGATGCCAAAACTGGACAATCAAGGGAGCAGAGTCTGAGCATGCTACATAGGTAAAGCAGACCAGAATTTAGCTTTTATTCTAACACAGGTATTTCCTTCCTTAAAAGAAAAAAAAAAGTAAATATCACTAAATAATGCAGGTACAAACAGGAAAAAAGCTTATCTGCTCTTTTCCCACAGTTTGTGTACTCAGCTTTCTTGAAAGTGTCTCCATAGTGTGGCATTTTTCACTGTTAGATGCGTTGGTGTTACCATTTAATTCATTCCCCAAGGGCCTGTAGTGTAAAATACAATTTTCCTGCTTGGATTCCAACCATACCTGCCATGCATAATAAGAGCCACACATTCATTTCACAAAAATAAATCTAATTCCTTTAGGGGGCACACTTTTATAGATGGCTGAATCTTCAGTGCTTCTGATTAGACTAGACTAAAAAAGGAAAATGGAAAAAGAAAGGGAAAAAAATTTGTCCCTGTGGATATTTGTTCACAGTGTTACAACTACTTCTGGGAAGGAGGATTCCTGCTTCTTTAAATGGAGCATTAGCTGTTAGCCATGTGTAGCGCACAGTGAAGTGGGAGACAATGACTCCTCTGTTCCAGACTGGGGGAACTGGATGTGTGGAGATACGTTCTGCCTTGTTAACGTGCTCCAAAGCAGATTTGTGCAGCTGCCACGAGGCTTCCCCCCGCTTTGCTGGCTGATTTCAAGAGCTGCCCTGTCCTGGTGGGCTTGGGAAGGATAAAGCCACAAGCGCAGCACTGCAGGCCCTCTCCAAGCACCACTGTTCCTCCACTGACCCACTCTGCCTCCACTGTTGACATGGGTGACATGAATACCTCAGTGTGACCTACCAGCCTGGGTGCTCATCCTGGAAAAAAATGCTCAGGGAGCAATCTCACTTCAAGCTCCTCCAGATGGATTTGGCAGCACAAGTATGAGTTCCTCACAAGCACTGTCATTGCCTAGTGAATTATTAATGTATATTAGTGATTAATGCTCAATGGTTTGACTCGATGCTCTTAGAGGTCTTTTCCAACCTTAATGACTCCATGACTGTATCATTTATTATATCACCATTTGTTTATTTTGCCCTGAAAGTGGCACTCTGTGCCTCTGTTGTGACAGGCACAAGGAGAAACCATGTAGTTCTGCGCTTAATTTCCACAGAGTTAAATGGGATCTGTGGTTGCCCAGCACCCCCGAGGAGCAGGCACTAATTGTCAAGCAGTGAATGGAGCACTGAGAAGCACTAAGAGCAGAAAAGTTAGCTATGATACCACCCAGAAGATTAAGAAGCTGTCATGCTTGCTCACAGTGAATCATTAGCCAACATGTTGTATGAAATAATAACAACATACATTGCTCCCTGCAGTCTGTGCTTGCTTCTGCATGAAATATAACACAAGTCTGTAATAGGGAGCAGAAATGAGAAGTGCAAAGTGAGGCATGGGAACACTGCAGTCCTCTGTCCTTGGCCTGCCCTGTACAGCAACTTGAGAGCATAGAAAATCAGCAGCCTCCATGTGAAGCTGCATGTGCATGACTCGAGGCCAAGAGAAATCCCATAGTATTTCCAATATTGGCTACAGGCTGCCATTCCCTCTCCCAGGACTTAATGGGAGCCTCTATAGAGTCAAGCAGAGCATGACTTGCATTCCCTGGGTTTCAGGCATGTCCCAAAATCATCTGACTGCAGAAAGGCTTTGCTACTGCAAGGCTCCAGCAAAGGACTCACATTCCTTATCATATCTGCTGGTTTTTCATATCACTGGGCTGGTGCAGGCATAACATACCAGCAAATGTTCATTTTGGAATCACTCATTAGTTCTCCTTCATGTTCTAACACCATGTGCTGTTCACTGTGTCTGTTTAACTCCAGTCAAATTAGAACCACGGCACGTAAGAAACACCAATTTGCAGAATTGTGTGATTCAGCAAGAGGAATAACTCCCAGGACTCCTACTGCCTTGTCAAGTGATTTTGAGATTATAGTGGCACAGATAATTTTGGATACCAAGCTCCTGATAGCTGAATAAATAGCTCAGTAAATAAGGACAGAATCTCATTAGTCATTCATTCTGATCTGCAGTTGGGTCCAGCATGTGAATTAAGATTTGAGTTCTCATCTGTCCTGTAGAGAAGGAAAACATTTGTGCAAAACACATTCACATATTCCATTAAGACTCTCCCAAAATAGTTCAGCCAGAATCCAGAATTCTGGGTGCACTTACACCATTCCCACAAATAAAACTTTAACACAAACTTTACAAGATCATTAACTTCACTTTAAAAACCAACAATAACAAGGAAACTTGGGAATGGTCAACTTTTTCTCTTGCCCTCTGTTCCCAATTAACTTTCCTGGAACATCTACAGGGTCATTTGCACATTTTGCAGCTGTCCCACCAGTGTTAAAGGAAGATTTGCATGTGCAATAAGGAAAGCAGCAACGGACCCCACAGGCTTGATCCTCATTCCCAGGCACTTCTGAATGTGATCTGACACTGGTGGAATTTCACAGGAGTATGGACACCCCCTCAGGGGGATGACCACAGCCCATCTGAAGAACCTTGGGGAGGGAAGAGTTAGGCTAAGATGAGGCTTATCTCCCTTCTCTCTCTCTTCCTTCAAGGGAAGGTGCCACAAAGCAGAGGGAGCAGAGGGACCACTTCCCACCAACTCCTGCAGTCTCCTTCCTCAGCCTCTCTCAGCTTGCCCCATCAGCTTGTCATTAAAACACACATGTATAATGGGAGAACATTTACTTAAGTTTGCTGGCACTTGAATTAACAGAGTCCAGTCACAACACCAAATCAGACAACATTTCCAGAGTGATATATTGAAAATCTTGTGAGAACACAGGCAGAAGCACTAATTGTGTGTATATCATTAACTCCAAGCGCATAAAACATAAGCTGCTTAACCCCTGCCAAGTGCACCAGGCACCTCTTCCAGCAGTGTGTTACTGTTTGAATGTTACCTGCCAGAAAGTGAGAGTACTTTAGCTTTGCTTAAATCACTTCAGAATTTGTGGAGTTGGGACTTCAGAATTTCTGTAGTCATTACATGAATTAAAAAGAAGAAGGAATCCTTTCAAACAAAATGCAATATTTCAGAGGTTGGGTCATTTTTTGTCTCCTTAAATTTTTATAATTCACCACATTTTTGGTGGTTTTTTTTTTTTTTTAATTTAATCAAACATTTTTGGCCCTTCCAAACTACTGAATTTCAGAAAGGCTTAGGAAGAGGAGCAAATGCCCCAGTGCACGGTCTGGAGTGCCTGGCAAGGAGCTTGACAACAAAAGCTGGGGTATGTCCAAGAAGATGTGCAATCCCACATGGAGTACTTTGTCTTAAAGCTCTCTCAGCTCTGTGCCACAGCAGCATTTCACCCTTGACTGCACTATTGCTGCTGGTTTGATCATAGGATAATAGAAATTGTTACATGCATATTTATATAGGTATTGCAAATATACTGTTTATGTAGATGGAACTGTGACTGGATAAATGCATTCTCCCTGTCCATCTAAGCCATCCCCTTCTGAATACACAAATCCCTTGGTTTCAGACTTAAAGAAATTGAATCCCACACAGTGGACATTGTAGTCACCTTGTCTGCTTTTGGATGCTCACACCTTATTCTTTGTATCAGGAATTCCACTGAAAATATTTTCATTTTTAATTTCCTGAACTTAAGCTTGTGTTTGGATTCAGTAAGAGTCTGATGAGCAATTGTACTTGCCCCACATATGAGTAACATATACAATTCAATTCAAGCATGAAATTAATAGTTACTGCTTAAGGGCTGTATTTAATTTGATTTATAGCACATAACCTTATTTTTCAGCCCCACTTGTTATTTAGCCCTATCAGTAACTCTTTGTTCCTCTTTCATTTGCTGCATGCAAGACAGTCCTGATTTTTTGGGCCAAGTGGGTGATTCCATGCCACCCCTGACCTGCTCTGCTGTGGCTGTCTCTGGCATGATGGATATGCCCCAACTTCTTATGCAGCGTGAGAAATACTTATTAGCTGCAAGAAAAATTACATCAAATTATAGTGAAAAACCAAAAATAGGTAACTGGGAGTGAATTCCTGAGTCAGACCTTTCCCTCCCCTTCTCCAGCCAGCATCAAAGGCTGGACTTCTGCCAGCTGCTTCCTCCTCAAAATCCAAAAAAAAAAAGAGTCTTATTTAGAGCTGGGTAATGCTCTAAAAGCCTTTCTGCAGAATACACTTGCCCTGCTTGAAAGTGGCTGGGCAAGGCTTGGAGGCCCTCTAATTGTTATGGATAGATCAGCAAACTCCCTTGAAAGCCATGTCAGCCCCATTTAATTATTTTGCTTCACACTTGGGTGCTTTTAACACAACAGTGATTGCAAGGTGTTCTCCGTGCTGGCGGCTGCCTGGGAGAATAGCAGCTGATTTAAAGGTTGGAGTGGAATTTAAAAAAAAAAAAGCCCAACAAAGGTACATTATGGTTTCCAAGGAAAGTAAAATGAAACAAAATGAGAACTAAAAACAATTGCCCTGGTAATCAGCATAATGATTAAGGAAATGGACGAAAGAGAGACCAAAAGATGCATCATAAATCTTGAGGATAAGCTCCCCACATGCTGCTCTATTACAGCTGGCTGCTCAGCACCTCATTAATGCCATGCAGTTCAGATGCTGGAAAATGCCTGCTCATGATAACACTGATAAGCCATTTTTCCTGTGTAGGAGAGTCTCACTCTGCATCTGGCCAGCATTTTTGAAAATATTTCTCCAAGTCCAAAATAAAGCCTCACTTTGCCAAGTCTGCCCAGGCAATTTGGCAATTTGGTTTTACCCTTTAGAAAGCATAAAACCAGAACATCTGAGAGCTCTTTCCTGAAGCCCCACCCACCACTGCTTTTTCAAGAGAAATGAGGCCAAGCAGTTTCCCAAAGAAGGGTGTCAATGCATGCCCGTTGGCCAGGCCTACTGGGATGGTTTTGGCTCACCAGGAATGCATTTGATGCTTGTACATTTCAGGTTTTTGGTTCTAAATTGTATTTTCTGGTATGTAGGTAAATATTAGTGTTTGATTTTTAAAATATATATTAGGAATTATATATAGTATTATAATTATATGTATATGGTATATAACTAATTATATAAAATACAGTTCACATTAAGCAACCACTTTTACCATTTTTCTCCCCTTCTTACCATTAACTTGTTGTCACGTGACTTAATCCTCCTTTATAAGTACTTGTCTCAAAACATTATTTTAAGTGAAAACATGCTGGTGTTGCTGATCTAGATATTGTCACAAAAGAGCTGGGTTCTATTTTCATTTTCTCCAGAGCTCTCTTGAGTTCCTGTGCATATTATTCATCCCAGAATTATACTGATGAAGAAGTGACTTTTGTATATAACTACATAATATGCTTGCCTTTTTTTTCCAGGATGGTGAAGAGCCAAAACACATAAAATAATATTAGCATTGATCAGCGTTAATTTTGCCAGCAGTTACATTTTCCAAATTCTGTTCCCCACCTTATAATAACATTCTCAAATTATAAGGCACAAGACTCAAATTGCTACTTACACTGACATCAAAATGTAGCAATTACTCTTGTTATAAGGAAATAAGTGTGTGGGAAAAGAAGCAGGTTTGTGTCTTTTCTAAGGCTGTTTCCATATAAATCAGTCTTTCCACTATCAGAAATGTTTTTTCACAAGAGAAAAGAAAGAGAGTTTGGTCCCTTCATGATGAAATCAACCCAAACACCACAACTACATCTCCTAGGCTTTTTTCTGTATGAACAGTGATTTTCTCTGGAAAATGATCATGAATGAGGCATGATTAAGAATAAAAAATCAATATTAAAAACTGTCAAAGCAATAGGAAGATTTTGAACTATTATTTTATACTCTCTTTTGCCTAACTGCATTGACAATTTTTTTATCAATTTTAGCATTACTGTTTTGCAGGATTAACATCTTAAAGGATTCTTCTCTTCCTATATGTGATTTTTGAAAAATCCATTTCATCCTTAAAATACACATTTTAGCAGTGAATGGTAGCTACTGATTATCACTTAATATAATGGAATTGTTATACACTATAATTATTACCTAGTATTAAACTTATTTCTTTTAGTTCCTAGCTCATGGAGACCATAAATGTTACTGTGGTTATAAACGAAATATAATGCTGCACTTTCAAGAGTAACCTTCCTTACTGGTGAGCTAATTTCTTGGTTGGCTTATTGCAAGTGAAGAGGACAAAAAAAGGGGCTAAAGAGCACCCAGAAGAGCTGATGGATATGAAGTAAAGAGATCATGATTTCAGATGAGATAAAATCCAGAAGTAAACTCAATGCAGAAATATTTTCATGGCCGCAATTTCGCTTCAGATCCTAGAAACAGCAAAGATGTAGAGAGGCTGGAGTATGTCTAGAAAACATGCTTCCCCCTCTTCCATCTGTCATCCCAGCCACCTCCACCAGAGAATCCTTAGCCTGACTCCACAACAACTGCTTCTTTGGATCCAGCTTCATCTTGCCTGCTCAACAGCAGTGGGGCGGGAGCAGAGGGTGGCACATGCCTGGAATTCAGTAGGCACTTGGCACGGCCTCGGCATCCCTCCTGGCAAGAGATCCATGTGCTCCCAGGCATTTCTGGGTGTTCCATGACACTTGAGTCACCAACACATATGGTCGAACCCAAGGAATTCTTGGCAGGAGCAAAGCCCGGATCGCAAGCTGTGAGCTGTGCCTGTGTCCAAGAGCAGCTGGACCTGCCTGGTCCCTGAGCTGGGGGCTGGATTCCCAGTGCCTGTGGATGTGGGGGAGAAGAGAGAGCCCAGGGGAAAACCAAACAAAACAGCACAAAAAAAGTCTTGTCGGGAATGTCACCCCATAGGCAGAGTTGTGTTGATTGTGTGTGATAATCACTGCATTTGTTCTTTACAGAAAATATTTTCCTTGGTGGCAGCTCATCACGTGGCTCCATCAGTGAGTTCACATTAGACCACAGGAGTGAGCATGGAGAAAAAAAAAGTGACAGGCTATTTTCACAGTGTATCCCCCCAGCTCTTCCTTTCAGCATTTCTCTGCAGTTTCATATTCCCACTGCTTCTAGAGCCTTCTCATGAATTGTCTCTTATTTTTGGTTTATTTACCCAAAGATGCCTTTACATTCCCCCAGGTCTGAACTGCATCGACTGCAATTTCTGTTAGTTGTTGCACAGCACTAGAAAATCCATGGAAGACTCTTCAGCATGGCAAGAAGCAGATGAAAAATGACTGTGTGAGACAGAGGGGGAAAGGTCAAAGTGCTGAACATTATCCTGAAAAAACATTGTTTGGTTAATAAATATGACTTTTGCCAAGGGTGGTAGACCCTGGAATATCCATGCTGTGGGAAATCTTTCTGCTGTCAAAAGCACTATGATGCTTCGCCACATGGACAAAAAATACCCATCCAAGGATAATCTCACGGCCAGATCCTTTCCCACTAAGTCAATATCAAGTGAGAGCTTATTAAGGATATTTTTTCAGGCTGAGAGCAGCTCTTGGATGGACTTTCAGGAATGCTGGTCACATTGTTATCCATGTATTCAGAGAAGAATGTCTGTCTTATGGGAATGTTATTTAAAGCAGAACATAAAATGCTGCAGGAAGAGTTTCTGTGCAGAGAAAGGAGATCAGGACACAGCAGATGGACATCATCCATTCCTGCTGGGGTGGCACTAGTACCACAAATAGGTTTGCAGTACCACAGGGAGAAAGAGATGACAGTAGAGTGCTGATTACCCAGCAGACATTTCCTTTATTATAGGAACAATCATTGCACTATAGTGATTATTCAATGTGATGCTGACTGAAAATAAAAAGGGATTTTTCATTATAAACCCAGTTCTACATTCCCAGTTGTGCTACAGCCGCAGCACCAAAGCCCTTAATGATTTGTAGGTACCAAGATTAAAAGAAGCTGTTCACTGTGTGTCAGCACCTATGCAAAGTCTCTCCTTGCACAGTGGGAATTCCTTCCAAACTGTCAAGGAAGTGCCAAAAAGCCAAAACTAATAGGTCTCCATAAATATAAACATAATAAATAGAGATGTAAATTGGCAACTTTATCTCCCAAGTCACAATTCTACGGCCATTACAAAATTAGTGTCTTGGGAAATTCTCTGTTTTAAAAAAGGTCCATCTCATCACCTGTGCAGAGAAGGGACACATTTTCCACTTTCCACTGCTCCATCAAGCAAATATTGATATCCTAATGTCAGGGATGAGGGAAATCCAGGACTCTGAGCTAAGATGTGGCACTCACCAGGCACAGCAACCTTGCACATATGAAATAGGGTCATGGTGAGAGTAATGCCAACATCTCAGCTTTGTAGTTTTACTCCCACCTCTGCTGAGGCACCAGAAGCAAGACCAATCCTAGCTGGTGGCTTCAAAAAACAAGCAGTAATTGCTATGCATGACAATGGTTGCTCAACTTCTTTAGCATATGCACCAGACAATACAAGCAGGCTTGGAAAGAGACTGGAAAATTTAGACTTTTGGGAAAAGATTCATTGAGTTTTGACAGCACAGAGAGATAATACAAACAGCCTAGAGGTCTGACTTATGGCCAGAATGAAATGAATACGATGTTGTTTTTCTGGTCCGCACCTGAGAACCAGTCTGGCCTGATCCCAGGTGTGTCAGAGCCAGTAAGAACAGAGGATATTCCTTCAGGTCTCAGGCTGAGACACTCCCTTGACCATCTGTGGCCAGCACTGCAGTGCCATGGGGGCTGCTGGGATGTCAGCAGGGCCATCCCAAGTTCTGGGCCACCCTGTGCCAGTCTGACCACACACAGCCCCAGGGAAAGCAAGGAGAACTTGGGTTTTCCCCTCATATCCACCCCATCCTTTTTCCATAGGATCATGTTTTAATTTTTATTTACCATAATGCTGGAAGTGTACAGGCAGTGTTTAGATAGGGAAATGCAGCACTACTTCTGTAATAGCATGCAGGGCAAAGATGACCTCTTCTGTGCTTTTCTGTCAAAAAAAATATAATATTTCTTCCAAATAAAATTTTCAACTTATTGTTTTAATATTTTTTAGCAATTCATCTGAAAAAAAGCTTTTCTGTGTGGTCTCTGCAAAGCTGTATGTGTGACACCCGTTAAGAAAACAGAGAAGTAACACTGACACCTCATCACATGTCCTTCCTCCACCATGACCAAAGGGCCAAGAAGTACAAGGTGTACTTATCTCCTCTATGTTGAAGTAGGATATCCACTGAAGGAGGCTATATCCAAAATAAATGTTAGGTCCAAGACTCAAAAAAAAAGCACAATTGTGATTGCAAGCAGATTTTCTGAAGAATAAAAATGCCTCCTGGGGATGCTGCACCAGTCACCCCCACAGCGTGAGACAGATACCTTCATTTGTCCTGAGCTGCAAATGTCTCACCTAGGCTTCCACCAATCCTCAACCCCTGCAGTACTGAGCACTTAAGTGAGAATATCAGCTACTCTAGCCCCATTTTCTCTTGTTATAAGGATCTCTGGACCAGTCAGAAAGAGCCAGGGCAGTTTGTGTTGGTCTTAGGCAGCTCTTCTGCCAAAGAAATGACCTTTTATGGGCCTCTAAGGGCTGGTTGGGTATGAGAATTCATTTTTGATAAAGAAAAATCTCAGGAAAATATGGAAATATCTCCCTTTTCTTTAAAATGGAAAATTAGGTGCATTATAACTGGGAAATTCACTAGACCTACTGCTTCCATTTGAATGAGCAGCACTACAGAGACCAAAATAGCTCCTCTTCTCTCCAGTAGGAAAAAAACTAGTTTGTAAAAACCTTTTTTTCTGCTGCTGAGCCACCCACTCATCAGTTTTATTTACCTCTAAACCCAGTAACCATATAATTCCTCACATTCTGTTCCTATATTACAGAAACAATGGCCCAGAACCAAATAATGGATCAGTAATTTAACATCAGGTCTTGGAGGCTGCCCACGAGCCATGCCAAGAGCCGTGATCGCTGCTGTAACTGAGCTGCATCTGGGCTGGGGCTCTGCCCTGTCCCGCTCACAGAGACACTGAGCAGGAATTCAGGAACTCATTTGGCTTTATTTTTCAGCCTGCTTGTCCTTGTTTTTCACTGAATATTGCACTTGAAAGAGTGGAAGAGTGAGCAAGCGCTGGCAGAAGCTGCGCAGGGAAGGGGTCGAGTCACCATCCCTGGAGGCGTTAAAAGGATGAGCAGATGTGGCTCTTGGGGACATGGTTTGGTAGTGGGCTTTGCAGTGTTGGGTTAATGATTAGAATCAATGATCCTAGAGGTCTTTTCCAACTTAAAAATTTCCACGATTCTTATCTTTGTTGACAAGAAGAGTCCGTGGGGTTAGGAGCAAAAGCACTTGATCCATAAAAGAAGAAAACCCTGACCAGAGCAATTCCACACCAAACACATTAAAGTTCCAAGAGCTGAACAGCCAGCACGTGTCATTAATGCCATTTTAATGCATTTTTAATGGCACTAAAATACACTGACTTAAAGATAGAGCTTTATATCCACAGATAAAATCAGCAGAACACAGGCACTTGCTACAAGTATGGGATTGCTTTTATAAGCTATGGAGGAAATAGCCTAATTAGCTGTGTGAGACTTAGGGCAGCAATAATTCAGGATGAATAGGGTTATAGACGATGTTACAGAGGACAGAGGCAGGAGTTATGTTCTTAGAGCAGTTTGGTGCCAGAGATTTAAATTAGGAGCAGTTGTGGGAAAATTATGGCAAATGAGGGGGAAACTGATGAAAAATGTTGCTGTATAAGACCAACTTGGACACCGAAAAAAGGCAAAATTTCACAATTGAAAAAAAAAGAAAAGGAGCAACACTAAATGAGATACATGTACCCACATGCTGTGAATAAACACACAAAATCGTATAAGCACTGTTTGTTATATACACTGCTTTCTCAGGGAAAACTCCTTGGAGAACCATCTGCTGCCTGAATTCCGATGGTGATCGGGCTGAGATCTCATCAGTGGCAATAAATCTACCCTTATGCACATCCAGTCATGTCACTGAGCAGAGGATTATGGTGACTAATGGCTCTCAGGTTAGCATTCAGCTCCAAGTGGACAAGTAGTTTGTATTCTGCATCAGATCTTTGGCTTGCTAGAAAAGCAGTTTTCAAGCACACATTTTGCATACAACAGAGATAATTCAACATCTTTTGTTCTGAAATATTTCAGAAAATTTCAAAATACATAAAATGTATTTTGTTTCCTTCAAATGCACAAGACCTGATCTGTAGCCAGTTACGGATTAAAAAATCCATAGGATTGTTTTCCATGGGCTATCCCCCAGTACAGAAGCTGCACAAGATATTGACCTCAGCAGTAAAACTGGTTCAAGATCCTCTTCTCCCTCTGATTGTCTTTTTTATTTCTATTTACTCCCACCTTTACATTTCCAGTAGTGACCCCATCACTTATGGGTAAATATCTGTGGTTTGGGAGCAATTCCCTCTGAAGGGGTATTGGCTGCTGGAGCTGGCACAGGAAGGGAGCACGGCTGGAATTTCAGCCTTGTGGGGTGGTTATGGAAACCTCTGCACAACACCTGCCCATCAAAGGTCACACCTGAGCAGCCTGGTGCCCTTCCTCTGGTAGGAGACAGCAAAAAAACAGAGGCAGGGGTGAACCCAGAGCAGGCAGGAAAAGAGGGGTCTGTCCAAAGGGAATTGCTGGTGGATGCTGGGTGGGAAGGGAGCCTGCTGGTCATGCTCTCCTGGCTGAGGACACCAGATGCACAGCTGCCAGGAGCCTATTAAATATTGAAGAGCCAGCACTCAGCAGGCAAAGCAACATATCGACTCATTTAGGTGCTCCAAGGTGAAAGGTTTTGTGACATGTCTCTCTAAAAACAACACGCTGCTCCCTGCTCCCTTTCCCAGCTCAGCAGAGTCCTGGAAGGCTCTGCCATGAGCCCAGAGCCACGAGAGCCCCGTGTGGGTATGGATCCTCCCGTGCTGGGTGTCACTGGCATCCCCAGACCCTCAGAGATTGCTTTAGGCAGCTGCGCTGATGCCAGCACTCACTGTGTGCAAACAAAGGCTTTGATGTTCACTCGGGGGCTGTAAGTGACCTGTAGTGCCACAGCATCTGCGTGGCAAACAAGGCCTCTGCATGCCTTTTGGGGTTTCTTCCTCTCTGTAGGACAGTGTGGAGAACAAGGATGTTTCACAACTGCGTCCCATGATTATGCTTTATCCCCTTGGATTTCTAAGGAAATCTCTACTGCGAGTAGACCTTGGGAAGGTTCATGACCTATTGCAGGAGAAATGTTTTATTCCAAGCCACTCATCCAAGATTTTAATCTTTCTAGAAATAACGTGCTTCATTGCTGGTTGGGCAGTAAGTGAATTATAAAATATAACTATAATATGCTGGTAACAAAGGCTGAAGCTATTATCAGATTTCACCACCTAACAATAGTCAGTTTTACAGATGTACAATAAAGAATAAGTGCTGTTTTACTGGATATGTTTTGTTCCTAACACTAGCAGAGTAATTTCTTTTATAACATAAACCAGAATTTAATGGAAACCATACTCCAGTTTATACTTGTCACATAGGTTAATGTGGTTTTCCCCTCCTTCCAAACTTAAAATTTACAAAATGTTTCCTTCTTTTTTGATACTTACACTCTCACATTCACTAGCAGGGGTTTTCTACTTTCTGTGCGCCTAAATGATAGACTTTTCTTTTTTCACCAAATCTTTGTGCACTACCTTGTACCCTTCAAGTAAAAATCAACGTTTTGTACCTTTCTGGGTTTTTTGGTTTTTTTTCCTATGAGTAACAATAATCAACAACCTCTATTCCTGGGTCAGGCCACTTTGAAACTGCAGTGCAAAAGCTCCCTGTTCTCCTTAAATGCCCTTTTGTCTTTTTTAAATTACTCTCAAATTTTAAACTTTTTTTTCTCTCTGCAGAAGGGAAAAACCTGAACTTCTTCACTTAACTCTGCCAAAAGGACTTCCAATATGAATAGATAACCTCTGTGGCAGTGAAGTTTTATTACTTCCCATAACCATTTTCATTTCTGACAAGGTTAGGCCTATGACCTAGCTAATCTAGCCAGGATCCAGATGATAAGGGGAGCTCATCACCAAGTACAAGGCCAGGCTGGATGGGGCTCTGAGCAACCTGCTCTAGTGGAAGGTGTAGGTGTCCCTGCCCATGGCAAGGTGTAGGAACAAGATGGTCTTTAAAGTCCCTTTCAACCCAAACTTTTCTGTGCTTCTGGTACCCCCACCTTTGTCTCCTGCTCTGCTCTGTCCAGGATTGGTGTGACACACACCCACCAATCTTCAAAGAAAGGAGAGATCAGTTTTGCACTGAACAGAGTGATCATCCTGTTGCAACGACCACATTTGCCAGCTGACCTGGCTCCCCTCTATTCCCTTTATGATGATCCTTTTACAGTAGGTTAGAAAACAATTCTCTCCAATTCTGGCTTTAAACAGCCAGCTTGTCTCTGTGCAGGAGACTCCCTGCAGGAACCCACCAGGGAGGAATTTCTGTGCCTTGTTCATACCAGCCAGCAGCAGGGACATCAGCAACCAGCCCACAGCCCACACGCTTGATTGAAAGCTGTGATCTATTTGCTAAGGCCACAGCAATTACAATTTTAATTAACCTCTGCACTTTCTGCAACCAACAGGTAACTTATTTCACTTATTGACAGAATTAACCAGCTCTCACTCCCTTCATAAACCCCAACAACAACCCCCTTCCCAAAACCTGATTTAGAGGCAGGACACACAAGGAGGGTAGGAAATGGGTACCTTAATCACTCCTCCCTCACAAGCTTGTAGCTCCTGGTTTTACATGCTAACAACTTCCAAACTGGTCCCTTTCCTTTACTGAATGAAGACTGAGTGTTATAAATCCTTCTTCATCTCTAAAATCCATGCCACATTCATGCACTTTCAGCCATCAAAATACAAAAAGGCATCAGACACATTTTGTGGGCACCCAGTCCAGCCCACACTAAAATGAATTAGAATTTTCCAGTCAGTTCTAATGAAGGTATGATCAGACCTCCCAGACTGTAAAAATTACAATTTTCATGCTCAGATGGTTCCAAAATGGAGGATTTTCCTCAGCTTTGGAGAACGATACAGCCATAGACTGAAAATATTAAATTCTTATGTAAATAGACATGGGACTCTGGCAGTTGAATAAAAGTCCTCTTCAAATTTTTGCACATATTTCAGTGAAAATAGCTAAATAAGCCACTAAATCTGCTGGCTCATTTCAGGGAAAATAACTCTGGGAGGAGGGTCATAGTTAATAAACAAACCAAACCAGGTAACACTGGTAACTAAATCCTATTATTGCTCTTTCTTGCCATGATCTGGATTGCTTTTTGTCTTGTCTCTGAATGGATCTCAGTATTTCTGCCCTGATGGTTGCAAATCAGAGTTGTATCCTGGAGAGAGGCTGTCCATTCCACTCAGGAAAGGAAAGTTGCCAGAGATAACATATTATCTTGTCCTCCACAGGTGGGAAAGAGACTCCAGTTCTGGGCTGGGCTTCCCCATGCAAAGAGCAATGAAGGAGGTGCTGGGATCTCCAGAACTGGTGCCCAGCACACCAGGAGCTTTAATTCTCTCTCTTTGCAGGGCCACTCAGTTAGTCCTTCTTAGCTCTGGTTTACTTTCACAAATATTTTAGCTGTCTGAGGGGCACCAACAGAGCACACATGGCCCTTGGAGCCAGCTGCACTCCAGCAAGGCTTGGAAGTAGCTGTGACCTAAGAAAGGATTAGTGAGGAAGAGAACATCAAGTGTTCCATTACAAGGCTGATTAGAGTTTCCTAACAAAAGCAAAAGTTCCTTAATCATTCCTCAAGGTTAAGAGGTTCACACTGTATTCCCATGTGCCCTGACCTTCTCTAGTTAGCATGCTGTTGGTATTCCACTTCTGAAATATGAATAAGCTACTCATTATCATCACAGCCATTATTCTTCTGCAAGCCACCACAAAGGAAAAAAAAGTTGCTTCTTTTCACAGGAGACAAGGTCAATCTACTCTATCAGTCGACTAAGCCTGAATAATGTATAAACTGTTTTTCACAGGAGGATCTTGCAGCTGAGCAGGAGATAAGCAATGCATATCCATAAGTATGGACAGCAAGGAAAGATAATCTACCAGTTGGAAATATTTTTACTGTGAGGTATTTGCTGTATATGCTACAGCGTCATCCAAGTGTGTGGGCCTTTGCAGATAGAAACTCAGTTCTGTTATCTTTTTACAACAATTCCCTCTCTTTAATAAGGTGGGAGCTGTGGTGCAGTTTATACCTGCCAGTGAAGATAGAAGAAGGAGGATTTCAGAGCAGGAAATAATTATTTTATTATTCTTGTTGTTGATATCAGCAATATCTGCATTCAGTGACCAAGTGTAGCCAGGTGAAGCTTGTAGGGAGAGGTAAAAATTTTCATCAGGCCAGCTAAAACATAAAAAAAAAAAAAAAAACCAAAACTTCTGGATACAGGAGCCTTTCTGGAGGTTAGAAAAAATGCCCAATTTTGTTGATGCTTCTTTTTAGTCCTGGGAAAGGGTTTGCGTGGGCCAAAAAAGCTTCCCCAGTTTTTGAAGCTGTATCACTTTACTCTCTCACCTCTCCTTTCAAACTGCCTCAATTTATCCTTAGGGTATCATGACACAACAGCATTACTGTTAATAACATTAACTCATCTCACGTAATGAGAATTAATGAGAGGTCTGCTATTGTGAAAACAAACAAGAGTGCAGCACAGCACTAAAGACATTCTTAGCATTTTTCTACTTGTTTGATGCTATTTCTATTACATTTATTACCTTAATTGTGGGACACACAGATGGAGCACACATACACATAGACACAGAGATATCACTTTGCCTCTGGTGATGAAGTTACAACTTCATACTATATGAATATGTGAAGTACAAGGATTGCACTTTTGAGCGGCTCATTTTCTTCCTGCTTTCACTGTTTCTCTGCCTAAAACCCCAATGCAAACTTAAGCTTTTTTGATTTTGACAGACATATATTGCCATAAAGCCCCAATCCATTACAAATGGAAATCAAGGACAAGGATGAGTTGACTGAATTACTTCATTTCTCAGTGATTAACAATACTTACAAAAATCTGATGCCACCAGAACTGCTGGTGTTCTGATGTCTCTGCAGTTTGGGATGATGAGTTTGAGGTCAGCAGAAGGTAAAATCCTGAAAGGCCATAAAGCTGTAAGCCCACTTGAAAGGTTTGTTTAAATCTTCCCCGAAATTCCACTGTTATCCGCATCCTTATCCCACAGCTTACTCTGAGTGCTCCTCTAAAGCCAGTAGGAGTGATTTCACAGGCACTTGTGCAAATGATGAAAAATTGTAATTTCTGCCCGCATGGATGATAATAATAAATCAGATTTTTCCTTTGAGTGCTTTAGGTCAGATTTGCTAACTCTCCATTTAACAGGCTAAGGCTGCTCAGTCTCTAGGAGAGGGAGGGCTGTGGGATGTGTGTCAAAACCAGAGCAGCCTGTTTTCACAGTGTTACCCATTTCAGGTTATTCCTGCACTAATAATGAAACTGCTAAAAGAAGCAAAGTGATTATGGAATATCTGTGATGAAAGAGAGAGGACAACCAGTGGGAGACTGATGTAGTCAAAAATAGGGTAGAACCAATTCTTTAAGTTTTGCCTAGGAAGTTGCTCCAAAAGGGATGCTGTTTTCTGCAGTGCTAATATCTGAGTTTACAAAGTCCTGACTTACCTTCAAGGAGGAAGTGAAGACTCTCTGTTTTCCTGATAAGTCAGCTGACACTATTTAAGCAGCAAAATGAAGGGATTTAACCTTAACATAAGTTATATGAAGTAAAATATTATTTTATATCCACCCATATATTACATCCATCACTTTGAATGCATTTCTTACTGATTGTATTAGTAGAAACTTAAAACAATAACTTCCTCTAATTTTTAGAAGTTAAGTAAAACAAATTTCTTTTTTCAGGCCTACAGGAAACCATGAAAAATAAGTTTTTGTTCAGCTGAACTATATTTTAAAGAAATATTTTTAATTTTGTCCATAGAAGAACAAGTTCTTCAGACAGTTTTTATAAGAACATTTATTGGAAATATGTTGTATTATATTATCAGCTATGTCTCTGTGGACTGCAATGGATAGGTCAAGAGTAATGTCGTGGCACACCAGATCATGGGTCTGGGTGTTCAACATCCTGATCAAGAAACTTGCTAGATGCCCTCATGGTCTTGTAATCCTGAAGGTCTTTTCCATAGAAGAAAAATGTCCTCAGCTGGAGGACAATAAAGCTGGGTGGTGAGTCTGGATGGAGTCAGAAGTCAGAGTCAGAGACACTGCAGTTTTACAGTAGAACTTGGAAATAGTTATTTTCTATTTTTCACTGGAAAAAAATGTACCTTTTTTTTTTTTTTCCCCTTTTCAACTCTGCCTGTTTGGGTAATTATATTCTACATGAAAAAGAGGATTAGTGCTTTGATCAGCTGTCATTTTATTCCTACCTACAATATCTCAAGCACTGTTTTCTTCTAAATCTCACAGGAATTTTCAGTGACTTGAAGTGACTCAATAAATTCTTGAGGAGGCGTTAGGCCATGCAGGAGGTTTCAATACACTGATTTTTATTTATTATATGCTCAAATGGTTTCTGAACAGAGAGAAAGCCATGCATGGTTGCATAAGAACTGAGGCACACAATAAGGAGAGCAGATGTTTCTGTGACCAGGTCTCAGAGCCCTAATTGCCAGCTGGCACATTTTTTCCTTAATCTGTTGGAGATATTGACTTGCCAGGCTGAAATGTAGAGTTCCTCTGAACCCTGGGAATACTGGGTGTGTAGATCATCACTTCCTGTGGAGTGAAATGCTAATTATAAATGGCATTCCTCATTATCCATGTAACACGGCCAGTTTAAATACTTGCTAATCTGAGACCCCAACTCCAGATTCAGGGATGACAATATCCAGGTTTTCCTCCACTAATGCCACCTGGAGATAGATTCCAGAGGTTAAATCACCTAGATATTAGAGGCAGCAACATTATTTCTTTTCTGGTCAGGAAAGAGCTTGAAATGCTGTGGCACTGTGGCTTGGTTGGCCTGGCACCGCTGTACAAACCAGGTTTATATTTGCCAGCACCCCCAGCAGTTTGCTGTGGATGCAAAAAGAACATTACTGCTTTGGGTATAAATTCCTCTGGGTTTCAATGTAAAAGAAACTTGAGAATGGCATCTGTACACAACTTGAGCACAGAATACCTTGCTGAAAAAATTTAAATGCATATTTGCCTGACTAGGACAAAGGAAATATTATCCAGCAGCTAGCAGCTGAGATAGGAACAGAAATTGTGAGAGCCACTGCTGAGGGTAAAATCCTGCACAAAATAAGTAAGACTTTTAGTGCAGGATTAGCAAGCCAGCTTCTTCCCAGCATCTATTATAAATATATGACTGGGTGTTTGTTGCTAAAAATTATATGCTTAGAGACACCAGACAGCAGTCTGTAATCTGGAACAAAACATCATGTGGAAAAGGACATGCAAAAATGCTGTACGTAGCTGCATGCCAATTTATAGATGTTTATAAGCCTGAAAAATTGCAGCTGGAGGCATCATGCTATACACAGGTGTATTGGAATAATTTACTCTCCAAAAAAGCAACAGAAATCCAGTCATGTCATTCCCCCTCCCCCCATATTTGTATCACAACAAAATATTAGTAAAGAATTCACAAAGGTTAATTGAAGAGGCCCTGTACATCTTCAGGGAAGGTGGCCAACAGCAATTTCAATTAATTTTGCAGAAACAGACATTTTATAACAGATCTCTCATGTCCAGCAGGGAATTTCTGTACAAAGAGAACACCAAACCAGAACCAGGTATCTATCAGGACCTACAGGCTGCCCTAAGTCAGGCAGAGAAGTGCCTTGAGCACTCACTTGATTAGCAGAGAAAATAAGGGATTTTATGGGGGGAGTCTCTCTTTTGCTTAGAGAATTCCAGGCAGAGCTGGAACCCAGTCAGCTGTCAAAATTAGTGTTTTTATAAAAAGCCAGTGGAAAACCCAGACATACTTCCTTACCCTTCTGGCCCTGATCTTTTCCCCATCTCTCCCATGACTGCCTTGCTGGTCAGGCTGTGGGCTCTCACTTTTACACCTATTGAATATTTAACCATTTTAACAAAGCTCCAGCAAGGCTCAAAGAGGGAAAGCAAGTGGCCGGCCCTGAGGGCCAGCAATTAGAGCACTCATCTGGTATGGCAGAAAGGAGATGGTTGTTTCTAGCCCAAGGAATGCCTAATAATAGTTTATAAAGCAGAGCATTGATCCCAGCTTGGACTGTGAGAGTTGATGATCCAGATGTGAGAATTCATAACCCAATAGATACAACCCTCCTATTTCTAAAATCAAAGCAGTGCACAAGCTCAGCTTTATTTCATATGTCTCCTTCTCTCCTTGCACAACTGGTTCTGTAGGAGGTAATTGAACAGCCAGTCATGGCATCATACAAAAACACATGGAAATCCAGACACCTACCAGCACGTGTGAATTCACAAAGCTCAGCCCTTCTCCAGAGGACATTTGTCATGATTAACTGGGAGAGATAAATTGGATTATTTCTGTCAGTTTTTCACAGCAACCAGGACATTATTTAAACAGTAGTCTGGGTTTATAATCCTCAGGAAATGGCCAGTTAGGCATTTATGGATGATCATCCTGGCATGCCACATTAGTACATGGAGTAGCCAAGTTATCACTTGTACGTCATACCACTCCATCCTTTCTTTACTGTATCTTTTCACCCAACGAAAAAGAAATTTCTATTGATTGAGAAAATTTAGCTGATGCTGTGACATGAAATTCAACATCCTGCACAAACATTTCATTGATCTGAAGACTCACCTTACAGCATTTTTTTTAATCACTCTGTATTTTTATTCTTGTTTCGCTGCATGTGTGTTTTCTTCCTCTATGAGTTCTCTTTAATTCTATACAGCTTATGTTATTCAAGTAATACAGGAAAGGGAATAACAATTAAAATTTACAGAAAGAACTAGTAGAAATGGATTGGTCCTAACAGAGAAATCCTGACAGCCCCAATAACTCTCAGGTTTCCTGCAGGGTACACTGCAGGAAAAGTAAAATGCTCAGTGAAGGGGAATAAACGAGTTTGTCTTGGCACAGCACAACTCCATGAGTCACCTTTTTGAAGAAAAAGAACTGAAACTTTCAGAGCCTTTAACAACACAAGTGACTGATTCTTGTACTGTATATAGAAATGAATTTGGGACATTAAAATAGCATTTCCTCTTTCATTTCCTCCACTTTCTGCTCCCTGTGAAGCCTTGTCAAGGCAGCCAGTGACTATCTTCATTTCAAGGAATGTATGATTCCAATCTCTGAGTGCGTTTATGGAATATTTTCATTTTTGAAGTATCTTTCTAAGAGTAGTAGCTTTTCTTTGGACTGAATCTAAACTTTGATCCTTCTGTGACTTTTCATTTCTGCAATAATAAAACAGAGTCATAGATTCACAGATTTTGGTTGGAAAGACTATCTTGTTCCAGCCTCCCTGTCATGGGCAGGGACGCCTTCCACTAGACCAGGCTACTCCAAGCCCTGTCCAACCTGGCCTTGAACACTTTCAAAAATGGGACATCCTCAGTTTTTCTTGGCAACCTGTGCTAGGACCTCACCATTCTTGCAGGAAATATTTTCTTCTACCCCTTGCTCTGTCATTATGTGACCTTGCAAGCAGTCCCTCCACCCACTGTACCCTTCACACCCATTATGGAGGTGCTGAGTCTCATCCTTGGTATTCAGCTTTGTTGCTTTATCCTCAAAACTGGCTTTACTCTAAGTTTTAAACAGAAATGTTATGTCAGTGTGGACAGACTGTACATCTCCCTCACATTCATCTACCAGCCTGCTGTGGCAAGCACCTTTCTCTCACTCTCAGGATTTTTCCTGAAGGTGCACAGAGAGAAATGGAAGAGAAAACAATTTCTATTTCTGCTCCTTGTTTTTCCTATGTGGAATGTGTTTGGAGAATTGTTTACCTGGAGTGAGTGCTTGATTGGATTCTGGTGAGGATTGTTCGAGCCTGATGGCCAATCCAATCCACCTGTGTCTGGACTCTCGCAAGCAGGGTCACGAGTTAGTTAGATTAGAGTTAGAGTAGGAGAAAGTAGTATGTAGTTTTTAGTATCCTCTTTTTATACAGTATATTAATGTATTTTATCATAATTATAATAAGGAAATAATTCAGCCTTCTGAATTGAGTCAGACATCATCACTTCTTCCCACTGGGTTCGCCTGCATCTACAACAAGTGGTGACACTGAACGTGGGATGAAGAACCAGGACCTGGATCGGTCCACAGCTGTGATTTAACACGGCAAAGGAGGTGAACCCTCTTGAAAAGGCTTGTCCGAAGTCCCTGCAAGGGATCTGGGAAGGTAAGACACCGTGGGAGCCCTCTCGATAGGACCAGGTGCAGCCCCGAGCTGTTTGCCATAATCGGACTCCTCTGCCTGCCTTTGACAAGGTGCTGATTTTCTGATTATAATACTGCCCTGACCTGGGGTGAACTTTAACTTTGGGAAGAGATGTCTGATGATCTGAACCCTCTTTGGTATCGTGATGATCTGTTTATATTTGCTCTCTGGAAAGATTTGCTTCGGAGCCATGGAGAGACTGTGTCCAACCATGATTTGTGGGAGTTTCTTGAATTTGCATACGCTCATGTTTTTTTCAGGAGTTTTACCACTTCCCTGAAACCAGAGGCTTGGAAATCTCTGTATTTCTTTGTCAGGGAACGCTCTGTACAAGATTTCCCACACTGTCGACACGGGTTGGTTTATTTTAAGCTTTTCCCGATCGTCCGCAGCTGGTACCCAGTGATGACATTTGAAGAGGGCTGGTGGGAGTCCCCCGCACCCCGCGGGAGCCCTTCAGCCCCCCCCATCATGGCCGGACAGGCTGTGGGAGCCCCCGCTTGTGAGCTTTTGTCCGGCGTTCAGAGGTTTTTCTGCCTCTCTGCAAGAGAAGCCTTCTCCTGCAGAGGCTGAGCCCACCTTCCTCCCCTCGGAAGAGATGGAACCGCCTCCCTCGCCGGTCTGCCCACCGCAGCCGTGCTGCCTCCCCCTCTGCCCCAGCTGGAGCTGAAAGAAACACCCGCCGCGGAGACACCGCCGCAGCCTTCAGCCACCCTGGCCATGCCAGAGCCGGCCTCGGAGCCGGCGGCCACGCCAGAGCCTGTTGCCAGTGCGAGCTGCGATGCTGGAGCAGACCCCCAGCCCGCCCCGCTGATCGCGGAGCACACTCCACTGCCTTCGGAAAGCAGCGCCCCTGCCCCGCCGCCTCCAGTCAGCTCGGCGTCCCCTCCCAGCCAACCTGGGCCTGGCACTGCCCGGCAGCTGTTTGCGGCTGCCGCGAAAGTGAAAATTGTGAACTTTAGTGCCTTTCTGGGGAACAGCGTTTTGCTTGGTCCTAGTTTGGCATGGGTGGGGCATTTTCGCTGGGGCTCGGAGCTCCTCGCCCCTCCTGATTGCATTTGGGCGGCAGGGGCGATGAGTTCTGGGAATGCTGCCGCTGGCCTTGCGGCCGGAGGAGATGGGGAAGCTGGTGGAGCTGTGTGCCAGCCCAACCGTGCCACAGATCCTGAGAATCAACAATTCTATGGGGAAAACATCTTCTCTGCCGAGCCCGGGGGCAGTTCTTGTGCCATGCTCCCATTTGAGGGGCGGGCTGTGCAGATGAAGGTCCCGCCTCGCCGGTCGGGCTGGAGTTCCTTGGCCCGGCCCCAGAGCCCCCAGGGCCTGGGCCCCCCCTCGGCTGTCACCGGGGCTGGGCTCCTCGGTCCAGCCCCCCGGCCCTGGGCCCCTGTGTTCCCCACGGCTGGGTTTGGGATCTGTGTTCCGCCCGCATGGACCGGGGCCACCTGCTTGCTGGGCATTCTGATTCCAAGATTTGAAGAACAAAAATCCATTAAAGTTAGATTTAAGATTAGTTAAATAGAGATGGTTATAAAAATAAGAAACAAGAAAGAAAGTGGTTGATTTCAGAGCTTTGGCCATGGCATTTCAGAGATTTTCTGACTTTTGAATTTGATTATGTTTTTTTTTTTTTGCACGGGAAAGGTGTTTTGGTATTTGGTAATTATATAATGTCACATTTGGTGTTTGTTTTTTCTTATGGATTTGCTCGTTATTGTTTGGACTTTCTTCAGTTGTTCTGTTTCAGGATTGAGAACGATTTTTTAAAGATGTCAAGATTAACATCTCCAATCAATGGACACCTTCTCCTGAGACTCAGCTGTTTGGACTTTGAACCTTCAGCGTTCTTTTCATTGTTGTTTGAGTTTTTATATTATACATTTTGCTTTAGAGATTTGATAGATGTTTTTTGCAGGTAAAGGATTTCTTTGAACATTCCACATCAGCGTTTGATTTGGCTTCTGATTGATAACTAGTAAATTGATAAGGGGACCTCTTGAGATGTTTTGTTTCCTTTTTGCAAGGATCCTGCAGAAGAATTGCAAATGCAGTTGTTTGGTTTTTTTTTATTTACACGGAAAGGGTGATATGTGGCAAGCACATTTCTCTCACTCTAAGGATTTTTCATAGAGGTGCACAGAGAGAAATGGAAGAGAAAACAATTTCTATTTCTGCTCCTTGTTTTTCCTATGTGGAATGTGTTTGGAGAATTGTTTACCTGGAGTGAGTGCTTGATTGGATTCTGGTGAGGATTGTTCGAGCCTGATGGCCAATCCAATCCACCTGTGTCCGGACTCTCGCAAGCAGGGTCACGAGTTAGTTAGATTAGAGATAGAGTAGGAGAAAGTAGTATGTAGTTTTTAGTATCCTCCTTTTATATAGTATATTAATGTATTTTATCATAATTATAATAAAGAAATAATTCAGCCTTCTGAATTGAGTCAGACATTATCATTTCTTCCCACTGGGTTCGCCTGCATTTACAACAGCCTGCCTCAGTTCTTTCACCTGTAAAATCCCTGTGACTTCCCACTCTTCGTGTTCCAGTGATGAAATCACCCAGCTGGGTGAAAGCACAAATGTATGCAAGTCCTGGCCTGAGTTCTGTTTTGGGACACTCCTCCTCAGCTCTTTAGCTGGAAGACTGGATTCTCCATAAATCTGGCAGGTCCTGGCATTTTCACAAGGAGCTGTCTCAGTAGTGGGAAGATTTGCCAGGCACAGACAAGAGCTGAGGGTGTGATGGCACTGAGTGCGCTGCTTAAAGGAGAAGTGCAAGGACTGGTCAGACCTCCTGAGCCCTGAAACACTACTGGGAGGGATGCAGGAATCAATGGATCACAAGGCTGGGCATTGCCTAGAAAAAAGTTTAAAACAAGGTAAGTTAGAAACCAAGGAAAGGAAAGAAAATAACCTAAGTCACCTTTAATCAGACTGTCTGACTCTTCTGATACCATTGTTTCATTTCATTTCATTTTCTGGAAAACTCCACAAAATGAGGCTGATCAGCAAAAGTAGAACTTTGCACTTCTTCTGGATGAGTATTTGAAATCATAAGCAACTTCAAAAAGGAGGGTTAAAGTCCACTTTCACTTCAGTTTGTCATTGAAGAATATTGTCATTGAGGTTCAAATCTGAGCTCATCTCGCCACCAGGTTTAAAGCTTGCAATTTAGGTGAAGCAAGCTGAATTTGTCATTCCTGGAATGACTATAGTGTAAACCCAAATGCTTTCATGTTGTGTTTGCAGTGTAAATATTTAAAAAAAAATGCCCAGAAAACAACAAACAACCCAAACCCAATAGTCAGAATGTTCCCAAACCCATTTCCTGAAGAAACAAACACAAAATGGCACAGAAACATGCAGATCAAAGAAAATACATGTATTCATCTATTTCCCATCAGCTGCATGATCTCATGCTTGAGAATTGGGCAGGAAACATAGTGGGGCGGGGGGGTATTAATTTTCTTAATGTCACATTTTGTTTTATTCTACTTCCAAAAGCATCCTGTGCAGAAATGAGAGTGGCAAAATAAAAGCTTTTTATTAATGCATGGATTTGCCTTAAATTAAAGGAAGCCAAATTTGATGTCCCCCTTCAAATCAGGCAGAGCATGAATGGGAAGCTGTCTGGGGTGGGGTGACAGGTGCAGTTCCAGGAGATTGCTTATCAGATTTTCTTCCCAATATGTTGGCCATTTCTCTGTCTCTTCCACTGCTATCAAAACAACACAATGCATATTTCAGCAGAGCCCTGCAGGATTAAGGGAAAAGGGACTTGACTCTTCACACCAGCAGGAGAATGGGATTACAGGGACAGGCCCAGGGTCCATTGTGAACAGATTCCATCAAGGATGTGGGCAGTGAAGAGAAATGCATAAGATATGGGAACCTCTACAAGCTCAGGAATAACAAAAATATAAAGACCTATTTGGGTTTGGCAAGTGAAATACTCAAGTTTTGGTATACATAAGACAGTGGTGAGTATCCTGACCCATCATTTCTCTGGCTACATTCACTCTGACACTAATGGGACAATGATTTCATTCCTAGACTTCACAGTGAGAGGGAAGCAACAAAAAGGATGACTGTTCCCCATCTGTAGACACTCATCTCTTTATAATAGCTTCATTCATCTTTCCACAGAGGTCATCTACTTGTGCATTTCTTAATATTCCCAGGATTTGTGGGAGGAAGGGACTGAGGGGGAAAAGATTCCATAAGAGAATTCATATTCCATGAAGAACAAGCCTTGTGAGAAGCTTTTGGATGCTTCTGACCTTTCATGCTGTAACACCTTCAGTTCAAACACTGTGCTAGATTTAGATGGTTGTGCCTCCACAGCCCAAGCCTGTCTGTCCAATTTGCTCTGTTTCAGTTTAAATTAGCATTTATTATGTCTTCCCTGAGTTATCATATAGTGTGCATGTTATTGTTCATGTTTTACAACAGTTTAGCAAAAAAAAAAAAAAAATCAGTGTTTACAGTAGGTTAAGAAGCTGTTATTTCCAGTCCATAAATGGTTTCATGGGTGACTGCTCCCTGATTGTTAACTTGCTCTTGAAAATAATTGCATAATCCCCATGTTATTTCACTGCTATTGACACACCAGGCTATAGATTTTCGTGATACCTTCTGTCATAGCCATGTCACTTGGGTGACCTTAATCCCATTAAGAACACATTCTGAAGTGAGCTGTAAACACTGTTAAAGTCTCTTTATGGAGCCAGGTCCCTTCACAGCACTGCGATCACCATCCCATTTGTCATTTCATGTCACCTGGCAGGATTCACTCATGTGAGATGCTGGTAGGACTCGGTCTGAATTTTTATTGGGATAGCACGAGGTCCAGCAATATGTTTGGAGAAGTAATAGTGCCCCCAGCCCCTGGGGATGGCCACAGCCCAGCCCAGGGATTTAGGAGATGCAGCTGGGAGTGGTGTTGACATTGCTGACCACTGTGATGGACTATTCCCATTAGAGGCCACTGCAGCTGGATGCAATTTAAAGAAGCCCTGGGGGGGTGCTCTAAACTCACAGCTCCTGCAATTACGAGGGATAAGGAAAGCATAAAAGCATGGTTTGAAGCCATATGTTTCTCAGCTGTCCCCCAACACTCCCCAGCATGCAAGGCACATACTCCCCAAATCACAAGCCAAGCTTTTACACAGAAAACAATCTGGCTAAGCATGGCAAAAAACAGTGTATTTGAACTCAGTATATTCTGTGTATAATGTCCAAATCCCTTCCAGCCATATCTCTTGACCATAAAGCAGAGCATGAAAAAGCCACATAGTTCCTCATGGGTCCAGGGAAACACAAAACAAAGTTTTATTAATATTGGGTGCCAAGCACTAAGGAGAAGGAAAATGAGTGTTAAAACAGATTGTGTTTATTCGGTTTAGCATAAAAGCAGAGCAGCATTAGGCATGGCAAAAGCTACACTTTTCAAAGCACCAGAGCCTCCATGAAGGGACAAGACTCTTACTAAAGGCTCCAACTAGCTAGAAGTTAGATGCATGAAAACCAAATTTTTGGCTTTTGGAGATGAAACTTGCTGCTGGCATGAGCTGATGAAAAAGAACCCTTAAATCCCTTGCTCATACAGAGTAGGTCCATATCCCAGCATGTCTGTCCTCCTCTCCACTGTTCTCCTTTCAAGGTTTCTGGCTTCTTTATAAAAACAGCTGACAAAGATGCTGCTGCCTGCTTGCACTTTGTATTATTTGTTTAATTATTTGTATTATTAAATTCTGTGGGTGAATGGTTAGCAGCAGCAACAAGTTCTTCCTCATCAGGTTGGGCTGTCATTTAAAGCTTTCAAAACGAACAGCCTCATTTTCTTCAGTTGAAGCAACAAACAAAAACCCCAGGGCAGAGGAATACTTCCCCCGATAAAAACAGGCTCCACACACACATATTAAAAGCATGTTTCCACACCTTATAGTCTAGATTAAAGCTTCACATTAAGTTTATAACCCCACCTGCAAAATTCTTGACCTATATTTAATGCTAAATTTGGGGAAAAAGGAAGAGGGGAAGGGAAAAGGTTAATAATAGGTTGAATAGATTTATTTCCTTTGTAGATTTGCAACACACTGAATGACCAATACAGTGGAATCCTCCAAATATCCAGGGATGTTGATCTGCTATTGCATTTCTTTATGGTACGCATTTCATTATGGGTAAGATATTTGCTGTTGACACAAATAGTCCAAGAGGAATCAAGAATGCAAACTCCTCAGGTACTTTCCAGCTACTTCACTTCCATTTTTTTTTTAAATGGGCACACTTTTCTTTCTTTTCGTCAATGTTCTCCTCCTATAGAGCTCTGAAGTCTCATGTATAGTTTACTGAGATTATTTCTGAAATACTCTAAATGATTCAACCTTGTTTGTTGACAAAAAAAAAAATTACAAAAGTTGAAAGATGCTTGCTAAGCATCTGCTGACCTGTATTTGGTCAATAAACACTCCCAGAACATAGGCACAATGTTCCAGTGTCTTAAAATGAAATGCAGATCAATATCACAACCTGACAAAATGCAAATAAAAATTGACTTAATGAATTTATTTTGACTTAGGCACATCAGATTTAGCTTGTTATACACCTCCCATTAGGAAGTAATGGAAACCATGAGGACATGTGTCACCCAGCACTCATCATTTTGAAAATTCACAAATATATGCTAAGCTGATGTCAGGCTCTGACCAAGTTTCAACTGAACTGATGCCAATTAATGGGTTTGAGTGGAAGCCATGGAAAACTCAGTGGTTTAGACTGAATTTGGAGGATCTCCAAAAATATAACAATATCTAAACCAGTAATAATTTAAGCAAAGCCAATTGAGTTCCACCCTTGTGAGGTGGAGCATGGAAATCCGACCGAAGGGCAATAAATGTCTGCAGGCTAAAAAGCAGGAGGAGACACCACCCTTCTGCTTCCAGAGGCCAAACCTGGGCAGTTCTGCTAGGTAATTACTGCTTCCATCTGTCAGCAGGCTCCTCACTTACTCCTCACTTTCATTCACCTCCACTTCCCCAACAGGAGCTCCATGGAAAAGTTTTGGGAAGTATCAGGATAAAATGTGCTCTCACAGGATAAGAGGTGTTCTTACAGAAAGGATGGCTTCATCTCCAGGTTTCCTGAGAAATATTTATAACAGAAAAATATCTCCTGGCCCATGCTGGAGTAGTCTGTGCTTTTTGCCTATCTCCTGGAAGACAGAGGGATGATTGCAAAGGAGCTTTTACCTCCAGCTCACAGCATCCATCTCAGCAGAGCTTGGGAGTAACTAAACATTTGGTAGTACTCTGGCAGCCTGTGTCAAATAAGTTATCAGCCTGCATAAATCTTTTGCATGGAAAACAGCCACTTTTGGGAAATCATTGTCAAAAACAGCATCTTGGATGACAAACCCTTTCCAGGGAAATACACTGTTTTTGGAGAGTAAGATCTGAGTATATCTAGAGGTACAATCTCTCAATATACAGCACACAAATATAAGCACATTGAGACAATGTGTAATATTGGAGGAACAATTTTAACACAGAATCTGAAAGTACAAACCATTGCTTCAAGCAATTTTCTCTGAGCCTAGTAAAGCAAAGACTGCAGAAAAAAATTTAAAATACTCTAAAACAATATGGAAAACACTCACAACAAACTTTATACAGACCAACTTTTTAAAATCATGATAGACAATTTTCTGAATTTCAGGTTTTGAATCTAAGTAGAATGTAGAGTTCCTAATTTCATTTCATTTCTGTGCAAGGTCTATCTGTTTTGTGGTGTCAGGACTTAAGTCTTTGAAGAAGTGAAATACCCATGCAGGATTTAGAGGTTTTTCCCTCTGAATTTGGAAACACCCTGATAAGGTAAATCTGACAGGTATAAACTATCCTGCCTATTTTTCTTTTTCCCTTTCTCCTTTATTTTAAGGAGAAAAGACCTTAAAGATGTCAACTTTATTACTGACTTAAACTGGAATTCTGTTGACTTTTTCTATCTTCAGCTTCAGGTTTTCCTTGACCACTTTGATTATTCAGTTGCACATTCCTTTTGAAAATAAACACATGGCTGGCACCCAGGAGTACATGAGCACAAAACTGAGCTGTCATTAATAATCTGAGAAACATTACAGGATCAGACAATTCCTGCTATAGGTGTCAAATATATATGACCATGTCTGCATTTGGCATCACATAATTGCACTCCAGGAATTTATCTTTTACTGTGTTTTGATTGTTTAACATTATTCTAAGCTAACAATTTTCCCACCTCTCATACCAATCCAGCTTTGCATTTTTTATTGGGTGCTATCTGAATAACTGACTAGAGGGAAAAAAATGGAAAGATTATGTGATTATTTTCAGAGCCCTGTGAGCCAGAGATTTTTTTTTTTCATTTTTAGAAGTATTCATTTAATTTATTAGTTATGAAAACTCTGAGCTAGATACAGAAGGAAATAAATCCTTCATTCCCTCCCTGGAACATGTGAGGCTGCCCTCTGGACCACCCTCAGCTGCAGCTTTCCAGTAGCAAGGGTGAAGCTTGCACTCCCCTTGCCTCATCAAAGTCATCTCCTCAAATCAAGGAGGGGTGGCAGCTCAGCTGGAGTGGTTTTCTGCTGCTGGTGGGACTGGGGAGAGCTGAGAAAGCAACCAGACATTGAGTGTCTTACCTCGTTCCCAGTGCTGAGGGGAGAACCCTGATACAGGGTGGGAGGTGCCATTTCTGCTCACATTCCCCCTCACAAGCCTTTCTTCCCTGTAAAAGGACATGTGTAGCTTGGGAAAAGCATTCCCCACACCAGCTGTAAGCAAAGGAACTTTTTGTTATGTCACAGCCTGAAGACACATGGGTTTATTTGTGTTTCCTGGGCACCACACAAGAGACTGGCACCAGAACAATCTGGGCATTCCTAGGCACAAGAAAACGCTCTGACAGAGCCCACAGATGCCGTTTCTCCTGTGTGCATGACTGAGGCTTTGCTCAGGTTCAAAAAACTGTGCTGTAAGATTATATCTCTACGTGGTATTTATCTTCCAGAACTTTTCCATAAGATCCTCCAAAATGGGCACCTCCCATGTGGCCATATTTCTGTGAGCAACAGAAAGGAAGGGTGGAAGATGAACTAGTGACAGCAGGGGGAAAAAGGAAGACAAATCAGCTTTTCACAGATTTCCAGCTTGATCTGTTTGCTGTGTTAAATTTTCCTCCTCTGCTGTGAGTTGTTAATAATCCAGCCTCTGTCTAAAGGACACCTGGATCCCCATGGAAGCACATAAGAGTTACAGGTGGCGCATGTCTCCACACAGCCTGGGAGCTTGGAGGAGAAGAAAGACGAGGGGAGAAAAATGAACTCAGCTCTTTTAGATACCTATGGAAAAGAATAGTCACTTTTCCCATTGAGTCATGTATCAATAGAGAGTCCTTTCCTCAGGGAATGTAACGCTGGAGGAGGAAGAATGAGGAATAAATTTGATCTGCTATTTTCTGCCAACAGCGCTTGATCTGAGATGAACATTATTAAGGGCTTGGCACCCTTGGCAGGTATCAGAGGCACAAGGCTACACGACGCACCCAAACCATGGGACAGCAGCCTGCTGGCACCCTCCTCTTTGTTATTCCTGATGAGACAATCCCAGAGAGACAAGAGAGGCAAAGGAGAATTTCCACACCAGACAGAACCACTCCATCACATTCTTCTGGAGCTTAGAGGAAGAATCAGAGCCTAGCTGAGCAGGCTCCCCTGGTATATGGAGGCACCTGGAGATGTCCTTCCCAGTGTGTGGGGTAGGGGCTCCTCAGAACCATGCCCACTGCTCCTCTGGCATGCACAGAGTTTCCCGCTGGTTGTAACCTGTCTTCCTAAGAAAAGCAGATCTTGTAAGGAGCACCAGGGTGCTGGGTGTGAGCCAAGTTCCCTTGATGGCCTTTAAGTGAGGTTAAAGATGTAAAGGTGGCCCTCCAACGCAGTCTGAACAATGAAACTAAAAAAAATGCTATTTTAATATATCCACAAAATTCATCTGTAAATGCTAATACTTTATTCAAAACCTGCTGAAGCATCAGTACCTTCATATTTAAGCACAAGAAACAGCTCAGGCTATGGGTAAGGGAAAATTGTTTTGTGGACTTGGAAGTGATGGTTTAACAATTGGAATCAATGGTCTTAGAGGTCTTTTGCAACATAAACAATTCTGTGATTCCAAGAGAGGACTGGACTAGTGGCAAGAGTCACCAGAATCTGTGCCTGGGAATGATGTAAGGATGGTCCCTACACTCTCTTCTCTGTGACCTAAACACTTCCTTCTATAACTGGGTCAAGTAAATAGCTGTGGCACTCAGGGAAAGCATGGATCTGGGATGGACTTTGGCCATGAAACCTTATGTGCCATTAGCCCATGAGAAGCAGTATTGAGGAAAACAACCTATACCTAAGCTACATCACTGGGAAATTCAAAGTCAAAAGCTGTTGGGTCATTGCAGTGGATTAATGGACCAAACATCAAGAGAAAATCCCAGTGACAAATCTATGCTACAACAGCAGTTATAGTTCCATATCTGAAGATTTAGTTTGCTACTAAAAAATACCATAAAAGCAGTATATCTCCATGTGTTTAGGCAATAGCTAGTACAGACCAAAGTATAAATATGTCATAAAAGGTCTAAATGCAGGGAACAGAGGGGAAAGGATTTGCTACTGGAGCCACACCTTCTAAATATAGTTCAGCATGCAGAAGAGAGCTTAAACATCTGCCAAACTCTAAATTTAGGAGAGTGCCAGGGCATGTCCATGCCTGCACATCTTGCATATGTGCACTGTGATGGGATAAGGAGTGCATGGCCAAGTAGAAGCTTACAGTGAGCTCTGCAGAGCTGAACTGCAGCGTTATCCTGAGGCAGAACCATGGCCTGCTCCTCTGCAGCTCCTTACCCAGATAGATATTCTTCAGCCCAAAACCTTTCCTGGAGGGTCTCCAAAGTAAAACTGAGTGCAGTGTATAAATACCCTACTGACCTGTGGGTATTAATGGCTTTTTACATCCCTGTAAGCACATTCATCTTGCTATAGTGAATTCAAAGCTGCACCAGAGGCCCAGCAACCAGGGGCAAGGTTACAGAAATATTAGCACTCCAACTCATACACAGGGGAGAACGTGAAGGCTCAGGGAGCCTCTGACAGGAATTGTCTCATTAAACAAGCTTTTAAAATTTCATTCAGTGATTCTTTTATTATTATTATTTTAGTTTGGATGTGCTTTGAGTCAAGGTGGAAAAGAGCCACAATTAAATTGTTTCAAACTACATAGAACACTACATGTGTCTTTCGAGATGAAAAGACAATCCTGTTTAACCAGAATCCTTCCATCATTCTCATTCTATGCAACTAAAGCATTAAAATTATTTCTTTGCCATACATGCACACTGCTATGTTACCCTTTCCTAGACCTTTGTCTGGGAAGAGGAGATTAATCCCACAAATAATGGTCCTCTTAAAAAAAAAAATACCAGTGTGTACATTGCTGGGTTATCCTGATCTTCTGCAGGTTTAGATGAGAAAAAGCCCCGGAGAGCTCACTACATCACATGGAAATGCAATCAATATGCAAAGTTTATAAAGTGACAGCCAGGGTGTTGCAATAGCCACACAGCATCCTGGTCGATAGCGTGTTTAAAACCCCTCTCCTCTGTGAGCAAAGTTGGTGCCCATGAAAGCAGGGTGTCCTAGGTGTGATCACACTTACTGGTTTCACAAGGCATGTGCTATTTTTAGTTTGGGTTCTCCTTCACTCCTTTTGCACACGTTGCCTGTTGTTCTGCTGCTCTGCATCATCCAGGTGACTCTGAGGCTGCCACGAGCTGATGACAGCCATTTGCTGGGCTGGCTTTAAATCTACCTTGTCCCACCCCATCTGAGCTACAACAGAACAGACAGCCCATGGTCATGGGGAGAAAATGGGAATGGTTCCAAACCATTTCTCCCATAAAGCAGAAAAGAGTCCATTAGAATGAAACACCACATTCAGAGCAACTTAAGTTAAATGTGGTATTGATGTGGCCAAGGAGAAAGGCAACTAATGTTGTAGCAACATTTATTGTCCTGAAAAGAGGCAGAAAGGTGCAGTGGCAGTGTGATGGCTGCATGAAAGGTGTTGTCTCCTTGGTACACTGTTTTTCTCCTCCAGCTCCTGGTAGGTGCAGATGTGTAGGAGTTATTCCATCTAACACAGACAGCTGGGCATGACCCTGGCAAAAGCAAGAGACACAAGGTAATAAAGCGTTAACTTACCCAAATTATCAAACAGCTGCTAGCAGACCTGTCTTCTTTTTTTCCTTTTCCTCTCATCCTTTACCAGGCCTAGTCCACTACACTGGAGGGGCAGTGCCCAGTCTGCCACAGAACATCCCAGAGGGATCAGTGCCTTTTCCCTGCACAGCCAAGGCGCCAGACTAGGAGTAGTCTCCTCCATCCATCCATCCATCCATCCATCCATCCATCCATCCATCCATCCATCCATCCATCCATCCATCCATCCATCCATCCATCCATCCATCATCCACAGGAGGTCCAGACTGAAGGAGAAATGCTAACTATGGCCAAAAATAAAAAGCATTTAAGTATAAGCTTTGATGTTAAAATGCTCACTTGTCATCTGCTCTTGAAAAGGGGACTCATCAGACACAAGTGCACTTTTTTAGAAATGCACAAAATGAAACCTTCAAAGATTTTTGATGTAGTATCATCTCTTTGCGGTAAATCACCTCTTATGAAAATGAACTACTAATTACATTTGCTTTCCTAACAGCACCTTTACTCTGCAACATAATAAACATCTTGCCACTTTTGCATCACCTATCCTTTGGCAAAAATGCTGCCTTTCTGAACAGAGCTTTTGGGAAAACTGGGAATGACAGCACCTTCCCCAGCCCCATTTGTCTAATCCTCCAGAATCAATATCTCAGGATGCACAGACAGGAGCAGGCTGTGAGCTGGCTTAGCACTTTATTGCCCTTCAAACTATAGCTGGGCTGCCTTTAAATTGTGTCAAAAACACCAAAATGAGACAAAAATATGACCAAGACTTATGAGGCTACACAGAAGCTTTATCTGTGTCCTTTGCATCTGCACCTTTCCATAAAGGAGGATGGATGTGGAGGCTGGCTGAAAGCCTCCTGTCTATTTATCCCCTTGTCTGAGAGGGACTCAGCTGGCCCTGGGAGAGCTCCTGCAGAGTGTTGGTGCTGCCAAGGTGTGCAGAGCAGGCTTCGTGGTGCTGCAGATGAGGTAGGGTACAGCTCACACAGTCCTGAACTTTTGCTGTTGGTAAAAAAAACATTATTTTTGTGACTCTGCAGATGCTTGGGTTTATTTTGTGTCTAGTAACAAGGGCTCTTCTGCAGTTCAAGGCATAAGAATTTATAGCAGTGCATTAAAACATTGATGTTCAAGCACTCAGAGCAGAGCTGCCCTCGCTGAAGGGCTCCCAGCTCTGTAACACACAAATTGCCCAAATGGTGGTTCCTCATCTCTCCCCTGTACCCCCATCCCCCAGCTATGCCATGGAGATGGAGGAAATTGAGGGGAATGCAAGAAAGGTTTGCAGTGCCTTAGCTCTACTCCTAGATGCTCTGTGGCTTTACTACATGTATTCATTGTTAACTTTCAACATCGGCTTATTATAGAGAAAGTGGATGTCTTGAGGGCTAAATCTGGAATTGCTGAAGCAAGAAAATTCTCAAATTGCAATTGCAGCCTACTGAAACATTGGATTTGCTCTCTAATTAAAATTTCTCATATCAACTTGAGCTACTTCAGCATGCAGAGCATTTTCCCTCTCTCTGCTTAATGTTTAGACATTCAGCCTCTGCAGAAGATTAATAAAGTTTTCTTTTAGTAGACCACCCCATTTTAATTGCAGTATGGTCTTTTTCAGCTGTAGTCTATGCTGCCAGCACAGTTTGGGTGTTTCCATCTCCAAGTGATGGAGTGTATGGGATTAGGAAGTTTATATATATTAAGGAGTTCATATATATCTTAAGGAATTTATGCTATATGTGTGTGTGTGTATTATATGAGTTTATATATATTTGCATTTATAGCTATATACACACATATATATGTATGCAATATTCATATTATTTATAGCTAATATAAAGACCACACCTGGGCGATAGACAAACACTTTTTCTTTTTATTTTTCTTCTGTCCAGAAGGGTGTATATACCTGCTGTGAATTCACTCCCTGTGTGCAGCTGGATCTTCTTCTGCAACAAAAAAAAATATTGACATGCTTCTCTGATAGTGATGCCATAATTGTGATTCACATCTATTTATATTCAGTCTTGTCTTCTGTCACCGGTGTCAGACTTTAGCTTTCCCTTCCCCCTCCCATTTCAGGTTGACTCAGTGCTGATTATTGCCATCGCCAATGGCAGAGTGAGGCTGTGGGAGGCAGCACAAGAGCAGGCAGAATTAAAAGGCTTTAATGAACTGCCCGTGCCATTGAGGACTGCCTTCGCTGCGTCGGGAAGTGAGGGCTCCAGGAGATCAATTAAAACATTCCCGCTGCAGAAAAACTACAGGAAGGTTGTTTTAAGTGAGGAAAGGGACTATCTGGGGGGATTATATGACTCCAGGCTTTGGTCTGGAGGAGCAAAATGAAATACTCAAGTAGTTTTGCAGACATCCACAGCTGTCAATTAGGGATGTGCACCAAGGCCATCCGGTGCCGGCTGAAGCAGCAGAATAAAGTCAATAATATTATTCTGCGGCTGAAGCAGCAGAATAAAGTTGTTTCTAGATATATTATCTTCCTCCAGTAATGCATAGCCACAAGAAAAAAAAAAGAAAAATTATGAGGTTTTAGAAATAAGAACTGAAGAAGGACTCCAAGGGCATTGTGCAATTAAGAGTAGTGAATCCTCTGGCTATTATTTGAACTGCTCTGGACTTAGAGCAGCAGAAATCTGAGGAAATGCACCAGTCCTGTCACAACACAGCTCTGGCCATAGTTGTTACATGTTGTCCTTCCCTGGCATTTTATAGCTAGGCTTGCCACACTAATTTCAGCATTTCAATTCTGTATGCAGAAACACAGCATGGAATCATGGAATTGTTTGGGTTAGAAGGGACCTTAAAGAGCATTTCATTCCAAGCCCCTGCTGTGGGCAGGGACACCTTCTACTAGACCAGGTTGTTCAAAGCCCCATCCAGCCTGGCCTTCGACACTTCCAGGGATGGAGCATCCACAACTTGTGTTGATAGTCTGGGACATCATTCTCTGGCCACTAGAAGATCTCCACTGCCCAGATTTCCTAACAAAGGAAAGGAGACTTGCTCTGCTTAAGCCAAACTCAATTTACTAGAGATAATTCTGAGCTTGTAAGTACAAAATTACCCTTTTATCAGAGAGAAGAGAGTGAAAAACACCAGCATGATTGTTTTCATAAACAATGAAAGCAAAATCTCCACTATGCATTTAGCAGTGAACTGTTTTTATCTGAAAGAGAGGATGATTTTGTTGGTGAATTCATCGCTATAGGAGACCTATACAGCCTGTCAGAGACACAAATAAAAATGCAGCCAGAACACACAGGAGGCAAGGTAGAGGAAATGGAGAAAACACAACCATTTTTTTTAACTGCCATTAATATTACAAGAGGGATTGTGACAAAGGGAGCAGCTTCAGAATTCATAGTAGTGTTCTCTTTAATGCCAGTAAAAGAGTATCTGATGAGAGATGTCATATCAAGAATAATACAAAATGAAGGCAAGGACAGATATCTTATTAAGAAAACCACAGCACCAATTATATATTAAAAAAGTGTTATTGTGAGACCATGAATAAAATCTTGATTGAATACAAGTAATAGACATTCCCATACTTCACGTTTCAGTCTCTCAGTTCTATAAGAGCATAAACATTTCCAAGAAAAAGAGGTGGATTACTAAGAAAAACAAGCCACTGAGAATTTATTTCCCAGCTCAGATCCCCAAAACAGACTCATTTGCTTCATACCACTGACTGGGATGACAACTTGCAGTATCAAAGATGCTTTACAAAATGTTTGCAAAGAATAAAAAGAGAACACCATTCCCATCATCTTCAAGTTCTGATAAAGAGGCTGTTCAAAAATTCAGATGTTAATTTGAATAAGTGGCATCAAAACCACCTGCATATGTTTACTTTCTGTGTGCCTGGAGAAATGAAAAACATGACTAGGATCATGTCATCTGAACATAATTTTAAAGCCCCATAATTTTAAAGCCCCAGATGTCCCTGGAAAATGCTACCAACTGGAGTCTGGCAAGCATCTCACCCAGAGAAGTTAACAGGTAAATGGTGTCTCCTTCCCTGATTTCTATCACGCAATTTAACAGCCTCTTGTTGAAAGGACTAAGACAGAGCAGAATTCAAAATTTACTGGTGGTGTAAGCATTTCCCAAAAATTTCCACCAGAAGCTGTGTATTTTCTCCAAGTTCAATCAAAGCTGATCAATCAGCCAATTCACTCATCTTTCTATCTGTCACAAAACAGCTTTTGATAACAGAAGCATCTGCTATTCCTTTCTTTCCAGCTACTGTTCCTGAGAGATTATCCCAATGGGCTTTTCTTCCCAAACACTTGTGATAATAAATTTAATTAATATTACTAGACTACAGGAAAAAGTCAATATCCTATCTGATAATCACAATTACATAACTCAAGTATGAGCCAGGCTGTAAAGAAGCAAATATTCACAGTAGATGTGTTCACAAACCATCTATTGATGAAAAGATCATGATAGTCAACTGCGAATATTCATTTAGCAGCTATCTGTGAACACACGGACAAGACTAATTAAAGATACTTATCTCCTGAATTACTTGCTCATCTCTGGTAATTTCTGTTCTCACTGTCAAATAAAACAGGTGTACAGATAACTTCCTAATTTCAGACCACTCCACTGTAAAAATCATCAACCAGTGATGTACAGCATGAAAACCACAATGCTTTATAAATAAAGCAATTTTAAAATATCAGGAAAACAAATGCTTCTGAATGAAGTAGCCCCTTCCCTAGGCTCACATTTCTGAGGTGAATTAGCATTTATTAGCATAAATATTTCTGGTGGCCACTCAATTGGATCAGGAAACTGATCTGGATTAAAACAAACCTTGACAAGCAAAACAAAATTTCAGCATGGATTTTAAGGATTATCTCAATTTCTCCTGGGTGAGGCACTTCAGTCTCTTGAAGAGCACCAGCCTATCTACTTGAAAGGAAGAAAATTTCTAATTTTTATTCTGAAATAAAACTTCTTAAATCTCTTGCAGAGTTATTTTTCAGCTAAAATATGCTCAGATTTCAATAGTTGATTTTTTTTCTTCTATAGCTTTGTAAACCTGAAACTCCAGCAGACTCCAATTTCCTAAGGATTTGCCCAACATGGGGGAATCCCCTGGACAGATGAGTTCTTCCCACATAATCTCAGCTCTACTGTAGTAGAGGGAACCAGGCAGAGAGAAGGGATTATAGCTCAACCTCTATCTGTCCTTCACGGCCTCTTACTGTGTGCGCAGTCCCCAAGGAGTCAGGCAGGTAAACCCAATTTACAGCAGCCCCAAGGCAGTCCATAATTATCACAGAGGCCATCCAGACTCCATTCACTCCTGATGTGAGAAAAGCAAGTAGGTGGCCATCAGATACCTTTCCCTTTTTGCTCAGGAGGAGATTAATTAATACTATGGAAGCACTCTAAGTTCTGAAGCAATGATCCCATAAACGGGAAACACCAAAGTGAAAATAACAATAACTATTTTTTTGGTTTAAAATCCTGACTCCTTACAAGGCTATGAATAGCATTAAAGAAATCAGTAAGGACAGAGTACTAATTCCAAGTAATAAACCATTTCTATGTGGCATTAGTTTCTGTGAATTTCTTCATATAGGCAGACTTAAGGGTGACTTGTCTTTTCTAATTTTTTCTCATATGGGATCTAGATTTAATATGCTTTGAAATATAAATAGTAATGAGGTCATAAAAGATGCAGAAATGAATGAGAGTCAGAAAAGGAAGCATAAGGAGAGCATTCAGGGGGATGAAAAGGTTGGTAATTTCAAAATGACATGGAGTTGGGCTTGACAGTAATAGCCCCCTAAAAAGAAGAAACCCCACAACAACCCCAGTAGTTTGTAGTTAAAAATTCCCGTCAGAGAAGGCAGTTGATAAAAATGAAGCTCAGCACAAAGAATAAGCAAGGTAAAAGCCATTGCAGGGAATAATTCAAGGCAGTGTGAGGCAGAGCAGAACTCTCAGCTTGTGGACTCCATGTTCCAGTATTGGAAGGTTGTGCCTGTTGTTATCTCAGTGCCTTTTTTTACTGTTTGTGCCCATTTTAAGCCTCCCCAAGGTACAATTCCTTCCAGGCACTTCTCTTGCAAGACTTTCTATGATCAACTAAAGTTTCCCAATAGGAAACACTCATTTCTGCACAGTCAAATTTGGAAAAATTCTGTTTGTTAGCCATAAATATATTCTGTTGCACTATCAGGAGTATTCCACTCCCTAAGTTTTGCATGGCTTATATGCAGCTATGAAGACATTTCTCCGAGACGCTGCTACAAAATTTATTTAGTTTTTGCATTTGATTTTTAAAATCAAGTGAAAGAAAAACTTATTTTATTACTGAACATGTTATTGAACTAGTTTTCCTACAAATGGCATGCCAGTGTGTTTTCTAACCCAACACTCAAAGTGACTGAAAATGGAAAGCACCACCCATTCTCTGGCTTTCCCCGTGACCATGGCTGGCAGCTGCCAACAAGAGGCAATATATGGGGATTATTTTGCACTTCACACACAGTTCCCAACTGGATCTTACTCCCTTTCCTTCATGCCCAGGTAAAACTCCTATTCACATCATCCTGATCAGAACTGGCTCCCTAGAATGCTGGTTTCACTGCATGCTAAGCAATAAAATGAATACACCAATTTCTCTCTTCCACCTGGAGTATGAAGACATGAGGGAAACCAACTCCTCAGTTCCTCAAGACATAAAAATAGAAAAACTTTTCAAGGAGGGAGTTAGGAAGGGTTTGTTGGGGTTTTTTTTTGTTTGCTTTAGGGCTTTTATTTTGGTGGTTTGTATTTTTTTCTTAACTTTGGAAAACAATCTCTGTGTGTGAAAGACAGTGATTGGTAACTTGAAGAATATTTTTTTAACCCAGATAATTTAAAAACAACATTCATTCTGCATCAAATCAAAGATAATTCATTTGACTCTGCTAGGATATTTACATACATTGGAGTGATACATTACAGTGTGAAATTCTATAAAGAAACACTTTACATATTCTCTTCTAAATTAATTTCTTAAATTTAATTGTCTTCTATTAAGCAAAAAAAGGAGTTCATGACTCACTTTTCTGATATCATCCTTTGGTTTATATTTCTTCTCATCTCCAAATGTAATTAATATTAATATTTTAAATTGCTTCCAACATAGAAGAACCCTGTGTCTTTAATCATGCTCATCTCTGGATCTGTTTAAATTCTTCCCTTTTTTTTTTCAGTCACAGGACATGACTGAAATTTTAATGCTGTCTGCAAAATTGTGTGCTAGTTCTTCATCACATGTAATGACATTCTACTATCATTTGGATTTGCTGGCTGTTATTATGCATCCAGAAAAGGTGTCTCCACACATCCACAATTGGACAATAATTTTTTTTAAATCCACCCAGAAATGGAAAATTTTAATAAGGAACTTTTCCAGAGGAGAAAGAAAGCAAAGCACCAAGCAGTTTTGTCACCCTGAAAATGCCTATCTGTTCAGGGCTGAGGCTCAGAGCTGAAGGAATTGCTCAGCCTGTAGGAATTTTTACAAAGCCATATAGATTAAATTTTACCAGCCTGGCACTTTCCACAAAGACTATATACACCAGTGGGTGTTCAAGGGGCTGTTCTAACACCCTGAAAGAGCACTGGCTTTCCTACCAAAGCCCTATGCTTCTAGGTCTTTAAAGAAGATTATGATAAAACAAGCCTTACCACAAATGATTTTGCTAAATGTCTGCTTCTTTGTGAGCAGGATGAATGGCGGCTGGCTGCTGCATCAGGGATTCCTGACAGCATCAGGCTGGGTAAGATCTCACTCAACAATTGGTCTGGGCAGGTTTATCCAGTATCCATGGGAGCAAGCTGCTCCACAGGCACCACTCCCTCTGCTTTGATGCTGGGGACAATCCTTGTATTAAAGAGGGATTTTGAAAATTAACATGTCTTTTGGCCCCTGCTAAAATCAGTAGATGACTTCTGTTTTGTCAGTAGGGATTTGTGGAAGAGGCAAGACCCAGCTCCTGGATGGACAAATGCTCAAGCAAGAGATGATTCAGTGAGTCCAAATTAATTTCTCCACCCCAGGAGTTTGGGAATTGCCTTGCTCTCTTTCAAGTCAGGAGGTGTTTCAGGGCATCTGGCAGCACAGCAACCATGTACATCAATGCAGTAAATGTGGGGGGACAGTGGGGGGACACTGGGAGGAGGATGCTCTTGTCTTTTCCTGATATGGCATCATGGAATCATTCAGGTTGGAAAAGGCCTCTAGGATGGAGTCCAACCAATAGCCCTGCCAAGCCCAGCACTGAGCCATGTCCCCAAGCACCACATGCACACAGATCCAGCACACCACACAGATCCAGCACATCCACACTGATACAGCACATCCATGGGGACTGTCTTCATCTCAGGCTGCTGCTCAGAAATTACAGACAAGGCAATCTAAACCTTCTCTTTCAGATTATTTCTGTTTCTGCTCAATTCAATGATGAGAGCCTTCTCCATAACCTCATAAAGTAACAACTCCTGTTTGGTCTTAAAGTCAAGGACATTTTTTTAATTTCTAAAATATGAAAAAGCAAAGCTCCCAGTAATATTTTTCTTAATTTCTTACAAAATTTGGACTGCTTGAAAATATGCTTTTCATTAGCTTTATCTTTTTGAGAAACTAGTGAAACTATGGAGGCTTCAAATTTCACCAGATGCCAGCCAAAAGTATGGTTTCCATGTCCAACTGAAAAAAAATGAAGCGGCACCTCAAGGCAAATTGTTTTAAAAGTGATTTGTATGAGAAGAAACTGCAGTAGTGACTGTATAATTACAATTGCTCCATTAACAGCACAACAATTAATAGCACCATTGATTCACTACCAACAACAAAAAAAAAAGGTTTTCTGTAATTCCAACAGAATGAGCCATTTTTATCAGTGTGGGAATTCTTGCCTTGTTTTGAGCTAATTATTTTCTGTCTTGAGATTCTCCCATCAGTCTCTTTTTGGCACTCCATTTCAGGCAATTATGATGTCTGTAGCAATATCAGGCTGCCAAAAATGGTAATTTAAAAAACCCTATTCCTTTTAGAACAAATGACTCAGCAAATTCTGCTCTTTTGAGTATTAAAAAACCTCATTTTTCAGAAACCCACTACTGCACAGTAACTTTAAACTACATGACAAGAATTTTTTACAAGCTTGATGTTTGGGAAAGGCCCAAAGAATGACATTTTGTGTGTCAGGGCTCAATATTTTTGCCCGTGAATATGGGAGTTTTGTCTCATTTGTCATCTAAATTTTGACATGAGCACCAAAATTAACAGTCATTGCCAAAAACAGCAGTTTCCTGTTGGACATCCAGACTTTGGCTTTCCATGATGTGGAGTCAGTTGCCTTTACCATGTACCAAGTTTCACAGTCACTTAACAATAGAGGATTAGGATAAAGAATAGACAATATAGAATTCATATATATCTAGATAGATAGATAGATAGATAGATCGATCGATAGATAGATAGACATTCTATATTTGATGGGAAACAGTGAGCATGGCAAAGTTTCATTTATTCAGACCAGCAAGACATTTAAGCAAAGGGAAAATACCACTGGTCACACTAAAGTGATGAGTGAGATACAGTTCACTGCCTGGCTCAGGAAATAAAATCCAGATTATCCTGGGAGTTTGCTCAAGTAAGAGTTCTTATATAAAAGCTGGGAATAAGCCACATATTAACCTGTTCATCAGGGTCATTCAGGCCTTCCTTGTGCTCCCTGGGATTCAAACTGCTCAGCAAATTTTCTGCAATGCATAAAAACCCTTCAGACACAGCAGCAGTGAAGGGTGCTGCTGTACAAAACCATTCAGATATTTAACAATTCCCTGAAAAGAATTGCAGTCACCTGCATTATGCAGCCTGCCTGCCATTTGATAGATTTCATGCTACAGTGAAATATAGACTTGTCCGTGTAACTTTATAACTTGAACAATGATTATGATATGTACTGTATTTCCAATTATCTTCCATTATGTTTCATGTGCTGTACAGATTTCCATTGGCATTTGCAAGGCAGCCAGAAAATTACAGCAATTATTGAAAATTATTGTGATATAAAAGCAATGCTTCCCCCTCCTATCAATTTTCTTTATATTGGTATATAAAACAGACTGCTGCTTCAGCACCTAGAAAGATAAACTATATTTTGCCTTCTCAACTATACTGAGAGAATGAATTCTACTCTAGATTTAGGGTATTCATAGTAGACATAGAGTCAATATTAATTCTGAAATTTTCTTAGTGTTACACTCTTAATTATATAGTCATTTACTTGACTTAGGTTAGAATTAAATCTATAGTTATATGGTTGTAAGTGCACTCTCACACATTTTGATGTGTATAACAGTCAATTCTTTATTCTACTTTAAAAACATAAACTATTTTAAATTTCATTCCCACTGCTTTCGTTCAGATTGAGGAGATTTTAACAAGAACGCCTTTGACCAACCTTTTTTTATTACTTGATTTATCTTAATGGCAAAGACCTGTCCTATAAACTCATCCCCTCTTGGTTATTTTTACATTCATGAGTAGTTTCTTCAGACCGTATGGGTATGCTCATGTACAACAAGCTAAACATTCATGAATTTACAAGAACAAGGCCTTATTTTTGCCTGGGCTTTTTTAAATACAGAGCACTAAGACTTCATTGTGTCCCTTTAAGGGGAGAAACAATTCCAAAAGTGTTTGAAAAAGAGGATTACTGTTTTTCATAGCTTGTATAAACAACAGTAATAATTTTTGTCATGTGTGCTTGACTATAAAGGAAAACTTGTAATGCAAATGTCTATGCTATAGCATAACAAACTTGTACTTTCTGTGTTCCTCTGAGTTTAATTCAATCTGACATTAGAAATGGCAGGAATTTTAATTACTTAAAATAATATCTGCATTATGACCTAACATGCTAAAGAGGATGCTGTTTGATTATAATTCAGTTTTATGCATGTTTCTTTCTTCCTTTTTTTTTTATGCTTAGAAAAGAAAATACACTCAATGTCTTTGCTGTGACAAAAGATGTCTCATGCTAGTTGCTGGAAAAACAAACCAGAAAACAATATAAGTACAAAATCTGTGTTAATATCAAAGAAAATTTCAAAATAAAACCACAAAAAAGAAGAAATAATTCCTGTCTAAAACCTTGCTTTGGCTCCATGTTATATCCACTGCAGCAGCTATCCCAAAAAGGTCCCTAAAAAAGCTCTCTGATGTGGAATGCTGGGTGTGCTATGTCACGATAACATCAAGTCAGGGCCTTAAATTAAGCAAGACTCTTCTTTATTTACCTTTTTCTTCTATTGTGGTTTTTCTCTGAACTCACATTTTTTTCTTCTTGAGTTTTGGATGTCAGAAAAAAAAAACAAAACAAACAAACAAACAAACAAACAAACAAACAAACAAAAAAACCAAGAACACCAAGAACACATGTGAAGCACAGCTTATCCATAAAGTTAATTTGGAAAAGCCAAGCACCTTTGTTGTTTGGTCATTATCAGTAAAGGGAACTCTGCTTAGTATCCTTCCCTGGAAACAAGGAATCTGTGACAGCAGGAAGCAATGTTGTAACATTATATATTATAATTATATTATATTATGTTATTTATATTATATTATATTATTTATATTTTAATATATATAATATAAATATAATAGCTTGAGGATAACTGGAGGCTACAAGCAAGTCATGTCTAACATTACTGAACATTTCAACCCCCACTAATTCCAGCTGATTATTGTGACAGAAATTGTGGCACAAATTAAACAGCTTGAATTGCTGGGCTTCCTCTCACACACATTTCAAGGTTTCTGGAGATTTCCTTTCCCATTATCCTCCACTTCTTCCACAGTCAAACATAGTTCGACTTGTATCCTGCACAATATAGTGTCAGTTGTTGCTTATCACAGTGACTGCTGACCAGTGTCAAAGCCATTTTTAGTGTTACACTTCACTTTCTCACTGCTTCTGAAAAGTGTTGGGCCAACAAGTCCCAGGAAGATAAAGCTCCCAGAGCAACAAGTTTAATCACCCTCCTTCTCTTTCCTTTATCACTCCTCACCATGCAAAAAAAAAAAAAATACACCCCCAAACTCCTATATTGGTGCAGTTCAAAATGGTTGTTTTTTCCAGGAGCTCAGTGGTACCCTGAGCATTGGATGGAGTGTTGACCTAAAAACAGCAAAGAAATGAAGCACTGGCTCTGAGACACGTCTCCAAGGAGTGAATGTACCCAAGGACTTGTGCTCACAGCATCCTTCCTCTTGTGGAAAACTAAACTCCTCTTTTTAGGGTTTTTATTTAACATTTTGATGGAGCTGGTGCAGCTCCCGCTCCTGCTGTCCCTCTCATTTTTACAGCCTCACAGGAAACTTTACAGCCCCTCATGGAGTGTTTGGCTAGGGAGGAGTTAAAGGACAGTTGCAATGCCTGTATGGTTATTACTGTGTCCAAACAGATGACCATATGTTGCAGAGATGCATAGTACCACGATTTAAAAATAGACATATATTTATGCCAGCTTTAGTTGTCATGGGTAAGTCTAAATTTTTTCCTAAACAGTGCTTTGAGTTATGTGAACTCAAAAACCCTAAGAAAGTAGAATCGAGCCATGTCGCACTAAAATATTTAGTCCTTAATTGTGAAGTACTGCTGACAGAAATGCACAGCGTGGCACGTGCACAACCAGGCAGTGTGACAAAGGCTGAGCTACCAGTGTCCTGCATCTGTCACCCACAAAGGAAACCATCCACACTTTTCTATATCAATATAGGTTACTATAGCAACACAGAGCTTTTATTTTTCCTCAGGTTTATTATGTAGGAGCCAAGGAGGATGTTCAGACACTGCATACATTCATAACCCCATAGAAGTGTCTGTCGACTGCACTCTCCAAGACACCTCTAATGGACTTTGTAATTGCTAACAACTGCAGCCTTCACTGAACAACTCCAGGAACAAAAAGCAAATGTCCCTCACACCCATAACACGCATCCTTCGCTCAGGCTTGTACCCCTAGCTCAGCAAAAGTCAAATATTTTCTTAAATATTAATAATTAGTATGTCAAATAATTATTATTTTATCAAATTGATTTAATTATTTCAGTTTAATTATTTCTATTAAGTCAACATAATAACAATCAAATAAAATCCCTTGTTTCATTTTTACAGGGTAAACTCAGGGGACAAAAATATTGCCAGAACTTTTTCATACTTCCTTACTTCCTCTCCAGTGGCAGCAGATGAGCAATCCTGAGGAGATGTGAAATGTAGAACACCCTCACTTTACTCCACAGACAGTTCTGATCTTGCTTCCTGCCACTTGGTTTTACAGCTCAGTGCCACAGCTTCAGTGGAAAGATTTTTGTCAGCTTCCTCTGGCAGAACTCCCCAGTCCAATGGAGAGTGGGGAGAAATTATGAAATACTCTGGAAAGACTCCTTTTCTACACACACATCCATCCTTTTATGACTCATGTCTTTCCCATCACTTTAAACACCATTTAATTTTAAAACTGAAAACTTTATTGGTAGCTCCAGGGCATCACAGACAAGACAAACAGAAAGCAATGATGCCCTGGGATTCTGTTTGCTCTTACCAGAGAACCCATCCCTAAAAATACAAGCACAGCCTATTTAAAGCATCTCCATATTTTCTCACTCTTTGGTTTCCACTATGCTGTGGCTGAGTTGAGAAGAAAGTCTTCAATCTTGTGGTTCTGTGGTGACAGAAGAAAGGCAGCCGAGGGTCAAATTTAAGTTTTATGCAGCTGTATAGGAACACTTTGGGCACTCTGGAATTAAAGGGGGAAAAAATCAACTCAACTTTGGTTTCCTGCAGTGAAGTGTTTTATGGTGGGTAGGAAGGATAGTCCGTGGTTAAGGAACTGGCTGCACACCTAGAGGGTCAAAGTTCAGCTCATATGAACATCACAAGGGGGCTTCTGTTTCCACGAGCAAATATTCCTAACAATTAGATTTTAATAAAGTACATATTATCAGATAATAGAATAAAGCCTAGTTTAGCAGCTATGACTGCTATGGCACATGCTAGGGTAAGAAAAATTCAAACGGCCAGGTTTCCAAAGGCCTTTCAAGAGCTACTGACATGGTGGTACCTTGCCAGGCTGATTTATAGACAAGGGTCATTTTTATTTTCCCAAGCTCTCTCCTGCTATCACTCTGGATACCCAGATGTCATACATTTATGAATCCTGAAGGAGTTCAGAAATAAAAATGGTGAGTTGCTTGCAAAGATATGTGATCTCTCATTAAAAACAACCTTGTGTTTGGAGGACTTGTGGATAGCTGTTGTTTAAAACAATAATTCAGAGGTCAGCAAAAGCATTAGTGTGGGTAATTATGCCATCTGTACGTTTGAAAATCTGGTCAAAATGTTAGTTATAAGCAGAATATGAAGTTGTCTGGTACTGTTGCAGAAATCAGTTAAACCAATAGCCTTTGCAAGGAAAATGTCACTTTTTATCAGAAGATTCAAACAGTAAAAATCAAGTAATTCATAAAACAAAATGGTTGACGCTATAGGCACAGGTATACAAAAAAAAGTCTTGTCCTGGAGCATTTGCCACATTAAAGTCAGAAAATTCTGATGACTCAGAAGCACGGTAGGAAATGGAGGAGTGGTTTAGGTTTACTTTTTAAAAGTGCTCCAAGGCTCTGTGTTAGATTAAATGCTTAATATATTTCCTAATCATCTGAAAAGAAGGTGAGCAGCAGAGTAAGGCTGCTCACTGATGATGGAAAATTATGACATGAGAAGTGGCAAAGTTCAGTGCCAGAGGGAACTGTTTACTTGCCGAGGTCCAAAAGCCTCAGTTTAAGAAAGGGACCTGGCAATAGCTCTGCAGCTGTGGTTAATGATGCAGAAGTATCCCTTTCTTCCTATATACAGCCATATCCATCCAAAAGGGAATTAATTTAACAAGTGGATCAGATGACGAAGTACACAGGGAAAAACAGTATCAGGATTCAGAGTACAGCTTCAGCTACAAACGTTGTGTAGAATATTCATTAGGTCGTTTTAGAAAAGATATTGCAGATTAAACATAAAAGATGCTGAGAGAAGGGTAGTAAGAATGGTCAATGGGATGGAAAAACCTCTCATCTTAAATGACTTTTAAATATTGGGACTGTTTCTCTAAAGAGGTTTTACAACACTAGATGCCATAGAAATATTTGAAGGAGTCATAAGTAAAGAAGCATATGAGAAACTTCTACTTTGTTTGGGTTTTTTTCTGTGATTATTCAAAGTTATGACAGTTTATGAAAATAGAAAGCAGAGAATTCAGATTTCATTTAAAAAAATATATTGGAAAGTTAATCTGGCAAGGTGGATTCATAGGGACACGAGTTAAACAAATATTGGAATATTTGATAGCATAGTTATTTTTCAGGTTTTTTTTTTTTTCAACAGCATTGTAAAAAAATGCAAGTACTTCAAAGTTTATGGCCATCTCCAAATAGCAGAATGACTAAGATGCACCTCCCAGACACTCATGATCTCTCTGAGGTGTTTTCTCCACATTCTCAAGGATCTGGCTGCAATTTGATGTGCTGATTCCGCATGGCAGCCTCTCTGTTCCTAAATTATCTATTGCCACTAGTGAACGAAAACAAACAAAAAAGCCTCTTCCAAGACACTAAGTGTCAAATTTAAGCCCAAATACTGAAATAAGATGACATCAGCTTCACTCAAGGGATATGGTGAGGCATCTTCTAATATATTCAACCAGTTCCTTAAGCATGATAAAGATGCTTTTATAAATGTATAATATGTATTTAGCTATGGTCATTTATTTTTTAGCTATGCCAGGTGAGAATCGGATTGGAAATCAGGAGCCAACATGAAATATTTATGGCAGGCAACCAAAAATGCCATAATTGATAAGGAGTGCAGGAAATATTTCTTTTTTTTTTTCTTGTTGTTGTTTGTTTGTTTGTTTTTGTATGAATCCTGGTCCTATATTTAGCTCTGTTAGGAATTTTAGGGCTGGGATGAGTGATCTCATTAAATCACTGGTTTCCTGATTGCTCTTTGGATCATGCTCATAAAGGATCGATGGATGCAAAGGTATAGATGGAGGTACAGAGTGCTAATGTAACTTGAGAAGCAGAGTTCTTATGAAATTCAGGCCAGCAACAAAAAATTCAGCCCAACAAAATAAAAATAATATATGCAATGCAGGGGTATTATGGAACAAAGCCTATGCCTGGCAGTATTTTTGAACCTATTTTTCTGTTAATGTATTTAAATATCTGTCAGCCTGAGTTCTTATATACAGTGTCCCGAGGCATTAATCTCCTCAATAAAATGCTATACTTTCCCACAGAAGCCAGCAACATAAAAATAAAAGGGAACCTGTGCTCATATTTCACAATAAAAGTGATCCTAAAGAATTGCTGTGTGAAAGGTTTAAACTGTGTAAAAGTCTGCTAGGTAACCCTCTCTTTGGAGATAAGAGCTGTGCTGAGGATATCCCATGAAAATAAGAGGTGGAAAGAGCATGTGAGCTGAAAACATGACTAAACATGACTAAAAGGGTTAATACATTACTTTTGTAGACTTTTGGCTCTTGCAAGTTCCCATGTCTCACTGCCATCAACAGAGCCGAGCCACCATAGTAAAATCTGTCCCTGGGTGGTCACAGAAAGGGCTCTGAGGGTTCTGTGAACAACTCTGAACGTGCAAAAAGTTGCATGAGCTCATGATGGTGTGGCTGTGCCTACAGTGACACTGTAGTAAACTCCCAGTGTGGCAGGAGAGTTCAAGAAGTAGGTGCAATGCTCCGGTGAGGGTCAACAGTTTTACCCTTTCCCTAAGGAACTCTTTTTTTCCCCCTCTCTTTCTGACCATAACCCTGCTATGTGGCTTAGCCACTTCCAGCCTCCATCAGAAATGCCTCCTGGCACACAGGGAATTATCTCAGACAGTGCAGGGAGCAAAGAGAGGACTAGTGCTGCGCACAGACTTTCTGTCAGCTGGGGGCTGCTCCTGCTCAGCACCAAGAGCAATGAAGGCTTCCTGACACGTCTGCCTGGTTCCTGATCCTTTTGAATACTGTGGCAGAGCACAGAAAAGTACAAATGGTCATAAATTATTAATTTCTGAGGTGGATGAATTTGTCAATACCATATATAAGATGCTACAAGGCACAGCAGATTTGTTGCCCTTAATTCTATCATGCCATGCAATCACATTCTGCTAGAGACACTCAGAGACGCAGTAAAATGTGCAAAAATAGAATGGGGCTGTATGACCTGAGCGAGACAAAAAAATATATTTGAGTCATAATTTATATTAGATGATAGATCCTATGGTAGTTTTCCATCAAATAAGTCATTCTTAGGCTCCCTGAGAGAATGCTTGTTTATAGTAGCCTGTCTGTTCTTCCCATCTCTTTTATTGATGTAGCAGGAAACAGGAGGAGGTTTGCTTGGGACCAATGTATTTACTGCATATGCAATATCTGCAGGTCATACATAGTGCACAATGTATGGCAAAGCATTTTTCTCTAGAATTTAGCAATGTGAAATTGCTTTTCAAGTTTCTTGCTTCCAACTGCCTCTGGTAGAGATTCATGTGTTATTTCCCCAAGATTATTCCTGGGCACAGATAATGATGCTATAAGCATTTGAAAGCCGCCATTTCTGGTTATATCTCCACCCTGAAAAGGATTATTGCATATCTATATCTAGGCAGCTTTTGTCAGTGTAATTCAGCTGATTGGGGTATGGATTTCTAATTCTGCAAACTGTAACAGTCCCTGGACTAGTCAAACTGGCTTTACAGCAGGGTGTTCACAGCCAGGGATGCTTGGGTTTAGCAAATCTTTTCCTTCCCCTTTTTTTTTTTCCCTTCTTATTTATTTTTTCCTTTATAGGACCCCTGCACAAGCTACCATTACCTCCAAATTTCAGGGAATAATTTCACAGCTATTTTCACACCCAGACTTACTGTGATCAAGGAGACAAAGTGATCTCCAAAGCCATCATGAGCAGCCGTTAGGTATGCTAAAAAAAAAAAAAAAAAAAGTGAAATATCTCTTGCCACTCTCCTTCTCTCAGGAGAAATGGCAGCTCATTCCCAGTCTGTAGATTTAAGTAACAAGTGTCTAAGCTGAAGATTTGTTTGACCCACAAAGCTACCCTGCTGTGTAGTGAAACACAAATGTCAAATGCAATAGCAAAATCAGAATGAGTCCATAAGCACTGGTCTCCAAGATATTTTCAGACAGATATTTGGTGTGACCCTTAAGTTTGAAAAATCAACAAATATTCATTGATTATACTTGCCTTTTTATAACATGAGAATGACCATAGCTACTGACATTTTTTGCAGCTTACTACTTTTTCCTTTAAACATACCACGACACTCATATTTCTCCACCAAGTAGAAATGGCATAATTCTCCAAATGGGTAAAAATTCCACACAGTTATTGCTAAAATTTCTCATATAAAAATGAAATTATGTTTTCCAAGTACCTGGGGATTGAATACAATTTTCCAGAGCCACTCAGACAATCCCCCTTTCCTCTAAAGCCATTCATTTGAAATCAGCCACACAGCATGCTCTGCCACAGTATCCTGGATCTAATTATTTTCCCATTTACCAGAAGGTGTGAAACAAACCTACAATCTCTTTCATTGCTCTTACACTTCTAATTATATCTCCAGCTTGTTATCAAGAGCACAATTAGGTGAGGTGCAGCAGGTCACAGAGCTGGGTGGGTAATTGTGGCGGGCTAGAGATCCGCCCGCGCGCCGCTCCCGCTCACATCGGGGCTCCTCTGGGAAATCCACCCAACCCAGGGATGGCTGCTGCCGCTGCCACACCACGCTGTCCTTTGTTTGCTTTACTCCACATAATTTATCACTCCCCTTCGGGAGAGAATTCAACAGATTTCAGTAATAGCTACCTCTGCTGTAGCCTCCACAGTTTATTAAGTAAGAAAATACCCCAAATGTCACTTTCTAACAAGTCGGGAGCTTTAGCAAGTTTGGAGTTAGCTAGTTGGATGACTGGTCTCTCTGGAATAGAGACATGGACATGATGCCTGGGTGGAAATTCAAGCACTTTTTAATTAGTTTCAACTCATTAATCACCTGCATGCAAATGGAAATCTCTTAGTATTGTACTCATCATGATTATTACTACCATAATCATCATCATCATCATCATCATCATTGTTAATATTCTATTAAAAACTCTTTTGTTTCTGCATAAAGCTATGATTCTAATATTGATAATGAATATCCAAATGATGCTTTGCTATATCTATTCAAAATTACAACTTACACCATAAAACATTGTTTCTGATGCCCAGTTAGGTGGATGGAATTTCCTCCTGACTTCTTGTACGTGGAACTTCAAGTTACGCTCAGGTTTTTTAATTATTCAAATCATCTGAGTATACTCAAGAAAAATGAGATTCATAGTGGATTTCTAATGGATAATGCCAGTAGTGTGAAGACATTTTTTTCTAAATTGCATTTCTCATCACAATATTTTTTGCATAACCTCAGCTGAAAATAACCTTGCTTACTCAAATGTGAACAAATGAGCCAGAAGAAAACATATTTTTATACAGAATACCATTATCTAGGCAAGTTGCAAATCCAGTTGAGATGTGTCAGCTTCTTCTGAGCATAGCAAGAACCTGCTGAAGATCACTGTACATTCCATAAAGATGTCATGCTGCTAGGATATTGCTTTGAAATATGTTCTGAGAGTCAGGGAAATTGAAAAAGAAAGGAAAATGAGAACATCTACAAGGGAAGTGCAGCTGAGATTTCATCAGTCACTGAGGGACCCATCAGATAGCACTGAGGTCCCGACTGACATCTCGCTTTTCCAAGCTCACAGCAAACAAAAAGCCATGCAGGGAAGTGCCTCCAAAGGATTTCATTCCCATACGAAGATAATTGTCTGTCCTCAGTGAAATGCATGTCCCCTGGATATTTCTCTTTACATAGGAACATCAAACAGCTTTAGACAGGTCCTAAATGACTGGCTTGGCTCAGGAACTTGCCTTTCAAGGGGATGAAGATACAGGGGAACAAATATCATTCTCAATGACAGGCTACAAGAATGAAATATCTGTGAGATAGGATATCTATCTGTCTAGCTATCCAAAAATATTAATCCCTCTAAGTGAAGGCTCTTTTATTTTTATTTTTTTAATGTAAAAGTCATATTGGAAGCAGAGACCAGACTCCAGCCTTTTCTCCTCCAGATGTGTGTGTGCCTTCAGCCTTCCTTACCCCATCTTCTGCCCCACCATTTTCTTCTACCTCCAAGCTGAAGAATAAAGAATGCTCCTCACCTCATACTCTAAGCTGTATCTCAGTTGACCATGGAAGATATCTATAAAATGTAAAATAATATATTTAACGCAGAATGCCCAGTGAAATGAAAATAGAAAAGAAAGCAGAAAGCAGTGAGCTTCTTTAACAGAAAAGTTTTTTCCTGTATTATAAATACAGAAAAGCATCCTCAAAAGACCTTGAGATTAAATGAATGGTTCCAGGTGTCCTCAAGACTTTTGAGAACACTGAGAAAATTGAAAGATTTCACAGAGCCAACAAAGAGACAAAACAATTCCTTTTTGCTCTCTTGCATCTGCCCACAAATACACCTCACCACATTTGAGGGGATGGAAGATCGATGATGGGATTATTTGCAATATAATACTGGATTCAATAAATCATATTGCATTTTTCAGCTGCCGACTCTTTTATCCTGTGGTCCTCTGAAGCCAGAGAGGAAACTGGGCTATGGAAATAAATTAACCTAAAAAAGAATATGCCTTCCACTAGCAAGTAAGAAAATTATAAGCTGAAACTGCCAATTTTTCTCATTAAATTATCCCTTATGACTTGTTTGATGACATATCATGAGTTAATTTTTAAGGCCTGTATCTTTTTTTTTTCTTTGGGAAGTTTATCTGAAAACAAAACACTAATAAATGTGGTGGGAAGTTCCTGAACTTCTAGAGTTGCAGCAGGAAATATTTGACCTTAAGGGCCCCCTAACTGTGATGTTTTCATCAGGGAGAAATATCACTAAGCAGTGTCTACAGTGAAACTGTCTTACAACAGCAGTGTGGAATTTTAAACAAAATATGTCAGGAGTAATTAAAATCAGAAGAATGATCAAGTGTTTGTTAGCGTTGCTACATAAACAGCCACTACCAAAACAAAAAGCAAAACCCCCCAAAGATTATAGAGGCAGCAAGCATCTTGTTTAAGAAAATGTACAAGTTTAGAGGTTTTGCGTGAATACATCCATCATTTATTCCACTTAAATTTAAGCTGTTCATATTTTCCATTTTTTGGTGTCTTTCATGAAGTTTAATTACAATACAGCAAACAGACGGAGACTGAGAGCATTTCTGTTGTGCAATAAAATTTAATTACTGGCAGTTTTAAGAGGGATACTTAGACCTGTGGCAAGTTTGAAAGGGAATTTCCTTACACATTTTGCCAAAAGCTCAGTGTGCCGCCGCTCAAACCACGGCAGCAAGGAGAGGCTATTTAAAGACTGGTGATAAATAAACAAATAACAATAAATAAAGTCATCTCTTCCATTTTGAACTGCCTTGCACCTTTCAAGATTGCAGAACACCTTGGCTATGGGTCAAGCCACTCTCTGGAAGAAAACAGTCAGAAAAGTCCAGAATAATTTTGAAGAGGCAAAAAAAGAATGCATGGGACTGTCTTGGAGAAACTGCTTGTCTGGCACAAAAAAGGCTGGGAACACCAAATTCATGTTACAGGTGTAGTTTGTGTTCTGCTCTCCTGTCTGTGGCTCCCACACACTTGGGGCTGACGAGCAACTCAGTGGAAATTTAGTTTGTTTCTTGGGATTGCCTCCTGGATAGGCCATAGCAGACAAAAAGGACAGAGCAAAAAAACTATAGCACTTGGAAAAACAGCTGAAACTGGCTGGGAAGCTGGTGGTACTTTGTGTTTGGATCCAAGACCTGATATTCCATAAATCCAGGCCAACTCCAGGTCCTTATGCATTCCCACAGTGATACTGAGAAGTCTTTCAAACTTAGAGGGCCAAAGCATCTGAATCACCCAGAATTTCTTTAATTCCTTCTATTTGTATACAATCAACTTGCAAGGCTTCACAGGAGAAGGATATGAAGATATGATAAAATAAAATGTTATGTAGGTAGCAGAGGAGTCCTACATGCTGACTGTGTAAGTTACTATCCCTGGATGGTTTTAATATGGCTTTGCCTATACCATTCACAATTTCAGCTCAAAGAGTTACAGCTAATTTTCTGATGGTTTTATGAGGATCTCATGCCTGACTTCCTAAATTAGGGTAGCTTTTAAAAAAAAGACCTTTTAAAAAAGCTCCTGTCAAAATAAATTTTCCTTGATGTTCAAGTTGATAAATTCCTACAGCCCAATTTTTTCAATTGGAACCTTAAAGGTCTTCTAAGGGAGTAGCAATTTGCCCCTTGCTTCTTTGGAAAAATTCCATTTTTTTACTGGCATGAGGAAGAGCCTTCTGGAATCCACACAGTGCTTGAACTCTGAAATTCCTTGTAGTGACTTTTTTTTTTTAATGTGAAGGATGCTGAAGGCAAATTCAAACCACATAAAGACTAATGTTGACTAGTACATGATCAAATTATTGTTGATATCATTACTTAGATTCTCACTCCAAAGCATCAAAGGAAAAGTTACGGCTTTGTTGATTATTTTTAAAGGCAAGACTGACTAATTAGAAAAATAATCACAGCATAGGAAATATCGGGGTTTTATGCTCTACTTGACAAAAGCCTCTTTAGATGTTTTTTTTCCCAAGGTCAGGTTAAAGGCTTTACTTTGTACAAAAGGGAGAAATAGCAACCCAAGTTGTGCCGTCTCCAGTGCTTGAATTAAAACAAGATTCCACTGGATATCTTCCCATCTTCTGTCTGGAAAACATGTAGCTTTAATATCTTTTTCATTCTCTGTGTGTTTTGTTTTCCTTTGACTTGTGTTTGCTTAATGGAGAACATCTTACTGCTATAAACTGCTTTATGAAGTAATGATCTACGGATGTCATGAACTGGTGAATCAAACCAAAAATTATTTAAAACCTTATGTAGGTATAATGCTTTCCTAGTTCTCCTAGAAAAGAATCAGGATTCAGAGTTTAATGTCATTGTTTACTCATCTGAATAAACCATAAGACATGATAAAAGGATTTGAGAGAGAAAATATCTAGACTGTGGGCGCAGATGGTTGATTAGTACAAAGACAAAAGCATGCAGAAAGTGTATGGCAAATACTGTTTTCTTTCAAGATGTTTCTAACACAAAACACTATCAATGGAACATCATCAGGAACACTTTCTGAAAAGGAGCCACGGAGATTTAGAAATTAGAATATTTTGTGGTTTTGAAAGCACGAGTATTAAAGCTGGAACTCATAACATTTTGGGACGTTGTTTCTGTAAATAGAAGCTGAACTCTTTCATGCAGAGGAGCTGATTCAGTGTTGTACAGGAGCAAGAGAGGTGTATATGTGATGAAAAGGAGCTTTAGAGGCCAGGTTGCTGTGCAGCACACTCGCTGCTGCAGCAGTTCTGCTGCACAATGCTCTCTACTGCTTGGGGTTTTACACTTGAGTGCAAGCACCCATTTGACCCTCTTGACAATGTTTGTCCTGTCTGAAGTACAGAATCGAAAAGCAGTTTATGGATCTGTTGGAACGGGTCCAGAGCAGACCATGAAGGTCACTGGGCCAGGCAGCACCTCCTGTGTGAGGACAGGCTGGGAGAGTTGGTGTTGTTCAGCCTTTGAGGTGACCTTAGGGCACCTTCTGGTACCTGAAGGGGCTACAACAGAGCAGGAGAGGGACTTGTTATCAGGACAAGAGGGAATGGCCTTAAGATGAAGAGGGCAAAGTTAGTTTAGAGATTAGGGAGAAATTCTTCCCTCTGAGGGTGGTGAGGCCCTGGCACAGGGTGCCCAGAGAAGCTGTGGATGCCTCACCCCTGGCAGTGTTCAAGGCCAGGTTGGATGGGGCTCTGAACAACATGGGATAGTGGAAGGTGTCCCTTCCCATGGCAGGGGGGTTGCAATGAGATGGGCTTCAGGGTCCCTTCCAATCCAAACCATTCTGTGATTCTATCACCATGTCACATGGATTAAAAGGCACAAAGGGGATGCTCAGTACTTAAAACAGGACTTTGAAAGCTGCCCTATTGCTTGCTGTAAATGGTGAAGCAGGGTGACAAGTGATCATTTGTCACTGACCTGGATTTTCTAATAAGTGGAAAGTCAAAACTGTGTGTCCCTGCCATAACACTTCAGTCATGGCTTGGCTTGTTCCCTGTTCTTCAAGAGGTGAACCAGTGGACACCAATTTTATTTGCTTTCTAGTGCACCCATGCCTGTGGTAAATGACTGTGTTTCAATAGATGGTAAAACTAAATGAGAAAATATGTAATTAGTGTCTCCCTCTGCATCCGTCAGGTATTTTGGTTGTGGGACTCCAGGAAGAAAAAGCTGCCAAAAGAGATTGGACTAGAAAGTGCTGGGGTTTGAAACAGGCTTTAATTCTTCTGTAAATGAACTTTCCGCTCTTTGGAGTACCTTCCAAGAGGACTGCAGCTTGAGATCAATGCCTTCAGCTGGCTGCAGTTCTGTTGAAATCCTGCGGGGAGTGGGAGGAATAGCCCACATTACCTCCTTCTTCACATGTTTTGGATAGAATGACTGCACTTTGCCTTTGCCACCAGTCCTTAGCCTGGAAGATCTTCCTTCCTGCCTGGTGTGCCAGCACACAGAATGCCGCTTCCAATTTGAATCTGAGGAAAGTAAATCAAAGGAATCTGGAAGTGCAGAGAGTACACAGGCTGGTGACTCCTGTGATGTAGGTGCAGATATGGAACCAGCTCTGCCTCCCACCAGCATCCAGGCAACCAAAAGCTGCCTCTGCTCCCCTCTGCACTCAAGAAACACAAAAAACCCACTGCAGGAACACAAGGGAGACCAGGGGCTGGGGGAAACTGGGAGGAAGGAGCTCTGAGATGCTTGTCTGATGCTTGTTTCTGCTATCTGAATGTGGAGGACTGTTGCGTCGCGGTCAGCTCCTCTCGCCGCGACACCCCGAGCGGTGGCGTGCTGGGCGGTGAGAGGGAAGAGAACGGGCGGCCGCTCCCCCTTGTGAGGCTCTGCAGTCCCAGTTATCGGCGCGGGGACAGATGGCAGACCACACGGGACTTGGGGGATGAACAGGATGGATTTATTCAGCGAGCCCCGAGACGCTCCGGGGAGGGCGAACAAAGGTTTTATACTGTAACTCAAGAGGTGGAGTATAGGAACAGCAACCAATAAGGGTAGGGCTAGGGAGGAGTTTAGGGCAGGACTAACATAGCACAAACCTGTCAGGGGGACTAGGGAGAATGACAGGGAGTGCTCTGGAAGCAGGGGAGTGGGCTAGAGGGACTGACAGGGGATGTTCTGGGGAAAGGGGCAGGGAAAGGGAGGACCGACAACTTGGAGAGGAGGGGTGCCAGGGAAGAGCTGGGGAAGATTGGCAACTGGAGAAAGGAGGAGGGGGGGATATGAACTGGCATTTTAACAAATATCAAATTAAAGAAAAGCACACCACCACAGAGGACCTGCCAAACCAGCCTGTCTTCAGCTGGTGGAATCACTTCCTGCCTGGAATATTCCTGTCAGGAAAGAGACGATTTGATGCTTTCAGGGTCGGGCTTTGAGCATGAGGAGCTGCAGCAGCCCAAGGGCTCCTTGTCCTTCCCAGGGTCTGACAGGGCACACCAGGGGTTTGAAGAAGAGCTTTGCCTCCTGCTTGTGTGCTCCCCTCACTGCAGCCCAGCCCTGCAAGCAGGGCCAGGCAAGGAGCACCTCACACCTTCTCTGACATGTAATTGTGGCAATTTCTGCTTATTTTCTAAGATTTCACAGCATGGATTCAGGCAGCCAAAGAATCAGAAGCAATGACACATAATCTGTCCTCTTCAACCTTCCAAATAAGACTTTTGAAAAATTACTGTGATACTTCTTTCTGTGACAATTCTTCAGGACAGTTTTGGGAATTCGATTTTTTTCTTTTCTTTTCTTTTTTTTTTTTTGAGGTACATGAAATTTTTTTTTTTTTAATCAAAAGGTAGTAATTTTAGTGAAGAATATTCCTTGTCTCCTGAAGACAGTAAGTTTGCTAAAGAGCAAATATTTGCTTAAAAAGAGCCGAATCATTGATATTTCAGCCAGACAGTTCTGAAAACAGAAGAGCACAAAGTATCTAATGGGACGGGACTCACAGAAACACCAGAGCAAGCAGGTAATTAAAAAGTAAAGGAAATTTTACCAGTTGTACTTTAGATTCAGTCATATCTTTTAAATTCTATTTAATGTTTATAAAATGTTAGATAACATGAAAAACCCAATTCTTTTGAAATAAGTCAGTAATATAGATGCATGTGGTTTACATCACGTACAGGATACAACTTCTATGAGTTAACCCTTCTAACCCTTCTAGGGATTATTTGAAAATGGATTGAGAATGTAATTTGTCAGGCCGTTTCTCAACAGAATACAAAAATGAAAACTATTTATCTCTTTCTGGATTTTTTTATGGTTTTGGTTTTTTTGTTTGTTTGGTTGGTTGGTTTTTTTTGCTTCTTTGTACCACTGTTTAAAAAGAAACATACAAGTGTCTTCATTGCTTTTGATATGCTCCTGCAGATTACCACAACAGATCTTGAAACATTTTGTGGGTCTAAATTTTTTATTGACAGCAAAATTTCATCTTGCAAAATAAGAACTTTATTTAAAATTCCAGGTTTAGAAATATGAACATTTTGTTGGACACATTAATTGACCAAAAATGAGAAGTATATTGTAAAAGATGTTTAACTTGGTTCTTTCACGTGAGCCATTCAGACTGGTACATCTGAGTTTTTTGTTCTATTAAATATTATTATATATGTTTCAGTGAAAAAGCCAAACTCATTAATTTTTGTTTTCTTGTGACTATTCAAATTCTCACATTAAATATCCTTTTTCTCCATTTCCTTTATGTTTGAGGTGGAGATAAAGCCTAACTCCTTCTTACAACTGACAATAAAATACTTGCTCCACTTTAATGGAACCACCTGCAGAATATAATACAATTTATTGCCAGAAAGATTATTAAAAATCAAACTTTAAGTGCCTTAGTCATGTTCAAGATTTGCTTTTGTAGATAGAGAAGAAAATCCATTCTCTGTTTCCCTGAATTACTTTTCCAGTGGGCCTTCTAGTATGCCACAGGAAGTTATAAAATCTCTCCAATAGTGAAAATATCTAATTATTAAAGCATATATTAGTGTGCAATATTAATTGTTTTAGTTGTTCATACTTATTCTCAGAGATACTTTTGAGAAATGAAACTCTGTCTTGTTGCAGGGACAGACAGGACAAATGGAAAGAAGGAAGAAAATTTTCCATTATTCTCTGGAGATTCCTTTCATCCTGGAAAAGGGATTTGTACCATATAATAGCATTAAATCACCTGTTCCTGCAAGTTAACTCATAAAACCCAGGCCCTTAGAAACAAAGGTTGTAGACATTAAAAAAAATGGAAAGAAAAGGCTTTTACATTTTTTCAGTTAAATGTAACAAAATTGTAAAATACTCCTTTGTCCCGTGTTTCTTGAGGGCAAGAAAAAGTGAAAAAAGGCAGGAAAGTCTAATTGTTTCTGTGAATTCCTTCTCACTTCAGGCTTTTCTGTGGAGTTGTGTTATTCTATGTTGTATTACTTTTGTGCTTTGTAACGGTTTATTCCTGTTGCCCCCAATATTGTAATGGTTTTACCCTGTGTCTTCGCACCTTTCCTCATGTGTCCATCAACCTAAAAAAGTGCTGATTCATCTCCTGTCCCCTCCCAGGTGCCGTGTCTGTCACTCGGTGTTCCTGCCCACATCTCTAGAAGCTTCCATCCCGGGCACCGGGTGATTGGACGAGGGCCTGGGGCCTCTCCCCTCTCCCACACCCATTGGATGCCTCCCACCGCCGATCTGCCCACGAGCGTTCCCATTGGCTGCACGGTTCCCCTCCCCTACGGTTCATACATCGTTGCAAGCGCCATTCAGTGCTCCTGTTGGCCGGCGCCCAGCACTGTCAGCTGGAGTGCTTCAGGCTCCGCGTTCTGTTTGACCACTCTGCTCATAATAAACTGGAGTTGTGCCCCCAGCAAGAGTCCTCCTTGTCATTCGCCGTGCGGGTCTCGCTGTGGTCTTCAAACCCACGAGGCGCTCCCCAAAGCCCAGACGGAGACAGCGGAGAGCGCCTCCCCCTGCCCTTCTCGCCCCGTGGAAGAGCTAGCCGGGGCTGGGAGAAGAACTGGTCAGTGGTCTGGGGCAAGGACGTGGCACTTTTCCTTAGGCAGAAAGGAGCTTTTCCTTAGCAGAAATTAGTCTTTACCCATCCTTTGCGCCTTAAAAACTGCTAGGTATGGCCCCACTAGTAAAGCCTTACTTACGACAGCTGACATATTTAAAATTATTTAGCAAGCTCATTTCACTATTGCATTTCACATAATGTCATTAGATGACACACTTATTCAAATTAAATTCTGGCAACTATTTGAAAAAAAAATTTTGCCATGTGTAATGATAGGTTTAGCAATCCTATAGTTATAAAAGAGGCTTAATTCACATGCTGCACCATAGCAAGGGGATTCAGTTCCTCTGGAGGAGAAAAGTAATCAAAAGATTCAAGTATGGTCTTCAAATCTTGGAAAGGTCAAGATTTAAGGATATTTATGTCATAAGGCAGCAAGTCACATTAACACATTATTTCATAGTAGATAGGTTATCTTGAATTTCATTTCGAAATGTAGAAAATGAAACAATTACTGAACTAATGTTCTTTGAAATATTTCTATTGGTCTTCTATGGATGATGGTTTGATACTACAGAATTCTGTGTGTCTTTAGTTTTAGCTTAGGTTACTTTATTTACAGTGAAACTTGGAAGCATGTTTTGCTTTTTATTTACATTGGGACTGGAGGATATGTTTGCTACTCATCTTGAAAAGAACTGTGTTTATTAAAGTATTTAAACTCCACATTTACTAAAGACAAGTAGATCTGTGCTTCTTCGAAGCACATCCCAGCTACAGCTCATGGCTTTGTCCAGCTCTGCTCCCTACAGTGAAAACAGGTTTGAGAGAGAATACTTCATCCAATAGAATGGAAAATAAATGTTCATGGCAGGGAGCAGGTGCAGGAATATCTGTGCCATCAAGAGAGCAGAAATGCAGATGTGGCAGATCTAGCATTGTAAGTGAGATGTGATGTTACCTGTGGCTGTCTCCAGTCATGGGGGATTCCTCAGTGTGGCTTCCTCTCACCGGTGGTGCAGGACAAAGCAACTGGGACAAATTAAATGCACAAAGTTTTTATTCCCTGCCTTCCATCCTGACCACGCATCTTGCTTCAAAGCTTCAGGAATCTTGTGAGTGATTCGTTTCCAGATGTTTGATTCAAAGTCTTTTCCTTCAGTAAAAAGACTTTAGCATATCCTAGAAGTAACTGACCAGCTTCTCAAATATTTTTTTCCACTGTTAAATGGCATGTAGAATGCTTTGTTGGAAAATGTGGAATCTTCCAAACTTAGATCTATGTCCAGTCCAATAATTCCTTCTTTCCAATAACTAAATGTGGCCATCAACACTGAGCAGCCAACCAGACACATCAGCCAACAAAGAAATTGTGATCAAATATTGCCATACCCCTATCCCATGTCAGATGGTACGCAGAAACCTTAAATATGCCTTCTTATCTACAGATGTAAAGGTAATTTTTCTTTTTCTCTTGGACACAGTTACTTGCATGGGATGGGACTGATGTCAATGAGAAACAAAATGTTCATTTTACTACAAACAGATTAATTTTTAAGAATGTATCTAAGCACTTTACATGCTCAGAGTACTTCATGTTCACAAATGACCATAAATTTATGCAGAGCTGGCAAGATTTTAAAAGTACATTTTTTAACCCTTCCTGACTGAAATATGGGTGTGGATAAATAACAGTTTTATCTCATTCCCTCTGATCTGTTCAGAAAGGAGCAAGCAATTTTCGGGCTAGAGAGACAGAGAGAACTGTCTGATATAGAGAGCTCATGCTGAAAGTGCTCACAGGTGGAGCTGTTCTTTCACAAGATCTAGGAGGAGGTACAAAGACTATGTTCCTGTCACAGTGGATTTGAAATCTTGCATGGTTTTGGCCTAGTTCTGTAAGATTCACTGAAGGTCAGCATCATTCTCAATTCCACAGCCTCTCGAATCCTTGATCTAAGAGCTGGATGGTCATCTCTCAGGATCCATCCAGTCTCCTGCTGTCATTGCTATTTTATCATGCCTCAGTCTCATCTGCTTCCCCACCCAAAGCCTGTTCCTGTCACGGCTGGTATCCTCAAGTCACAGCCCACTGGCTACTCCTGACTGTGGTGTGTGCTAGGACAAGGTTCATAGGAAGCATTGACTGGAAATACAACTCCAAGAAACAGGGAGATGCAAAGCCTTGACTGGCAAGTAAAAGGCTTCCCCACTGTTCCCTTTCCCACCATTTAAATTACAGGCATTTACAGATGTCATGGCCAAGAACCTGTTGTCTCAGAACTTAAAAATAAATGCTCTTTGTCAGCTTGCTTGCAAAGCCCCAGTGCTGGTTGATCACCAGGAACTCTGCTCAGATGTGATTTTTGCATAAGGATAGTGAGCAGCCTTTTTCATCCTCTGGCAGATCGGTGTTTCAGACCACTTCCCACCAAAAGCACTGGACTAAGATCCTTGGCTGAAGTCCAGGAAGCATGTTTATGAATGTTGGCATGTTTAAGCCACATCAAGAGCTGGACCAATGTTTTAATTGTGGTTAAGTGTGCAAGATGACCAAGAGAATCAATCTTTGCATGGGAAGAAAGCTGTTCTGAATTGCTCAAAGTGATGTCTTCAGTTTTACCTGAATAAGACTATCAGTCTGTTTTCTTTCCAATACCTCACTCCAAACCTGGTGCAAAAATAAGCTCTAAGCCTTACACATCAAGATTTCTTTTACACTTTCCCTGGATGCCATGAAGGAATTTTAATTTTTTTTTTGTTGCCTTTGGGTTCAGCATAAGGAGAAGTATTCCCACTCGGCATCTGTCAAAGCATTTTCCTCTGAGAAATCTGCAGGGCTGTTACCCAAAATTCTCTTCACACGTTTGCACGGCTCTGCACTTGTCCTTGCCTACAAGAATTAATGACTGATTTAGAGGGCCAGCTCTGTGCTCTGTGTTTAATTAAACCCTACACTGCCCTCCTTTTTACTATACTGTCTTCCATGTCCCAGAACTCTTCATAGAGTGTATAGTGGGCATTGTAATTAAATCCTTCCATTCTGGTACCTTGTTTTTTACTACTAACCACCGGGTTCTCACCTTTAGAGCAAAGTTTAGCTATTCCTAGAGTATGGGACATACGTCCTAGAGTACAGACTTCACCTTCCCCTGTCAAAGGTTCCTAACTTTCTTCCCCTGCCAATTTTCTTACTCTGAAGAGCCTCAATACATCAGAACTTCTCTGGTACACTGCGCTTGCCTGGACATGTGTGACATGTGGTTTTATGGCCATAAACCCCATCTTTCCAGATATCCCTGTGCTTAGGGTCCCTGTAACTCCTCAAAATGCTTCTCTAGACCCTCAACAGCAGTCACAGCATTTCTAGTCTCATGTTTCTTGCAGAGGCCCTTGTTTTTAACGCTGCACTGCTGTGTCCTGCCTTGCTGCAGGGCATACCCGTGGCATTTTTCCACAGGTAAAGGCATTTATCTGCATCTATTTAACAAAGGTGTGTTGGTGTTCACTGAGTGCTGCTTCAGGAACATTTCTCAGTTTCACTCGATTCACTGAGTGAATCTCACTTTCACTGAGATTCACTGAGATTTCTCAGATTCACTGAGTGCTGATGTGTGTATATGAAGGGGCACTCATTCTTATCCAAAGACTTGCTGCTGAGTAATCTTTTTTTCTTTACCAAGCAGTTTATAAAGCTTGCCTATTTGAGTTATAAATAGACTGCGACAAAACAAATTTGATATTAAGTGATGCTTTAAAGAGGTCTATATTTCAGTGAAGACTTCTAGTGGGTTTTCCAAATGAATATATTCATTATGTATAAATCTGAATGGCTGCACACACTGAATACCTAAAGGAAAGCAATTCATCTTTAAGGATCAAATTTTTAATAGGTGTGCAAGTAATCCATTATATTTTTCCTTGAATAACTTGGGTTCTCAGAGGCAGACAGACATCTGTGGGGCAGATAAGCATGTGCTAAATATCTGTATTTACATGCCTTCCTCTGGCACAAAGGTACATCTAAAATACATCAGTGGAAGTTTGAGATGTAGGTGAAGGTTACCTCAGGTTAACGTTGCCATTCTTCAAAGCCACCTCCATAAAGAGGTCTGAAAAAAATAATTTTAATATGAAACTTTATTAAAAATAGCATTTATGGCATTTATATGTTATCAAGCTCCCTCACTGAACACAAGATGTGTAACTTAATCAATTTTTCAGCCACTTTTATCTTTGTCCTCTGTAATCTGGCTCATTTCTTCAGTGTAGGGAAAAATATAGGGAGTCAATCTGCTTCACATTCTCCTCTTAATACAGAATTTGTTTAATGCAGCAAAAACAGCAAAGCCAATAATGGATGTAAATACTGACACATTAAAATGCATCAGAAATCCTTCCTCTCAGAGCATCCCATAATTTAGAAAAATTAACTCTAAAAAATTATACTGTGTGGAAGACAATTTGGATTTTTCTCCCTTGACTTGCTAAATGGGACCTTTCCTAATTGCAATGAGCACAGTTCAAATAATCTAAAAAAAAATTTCAATTAAAACAAAAAACTGGTTTCATTCCACTAATTTAAATGAAATATTTGAAGTACCAAAAGCTTAAATAGGAGAATGAAGATTTAAATTAGCATAGATGCTACTGGTAATAGAATATAAATTTGCAAATCACTGACAATGAGGATCATGCTTCATTATTAACTCAGCAGGATTTAGTCCAAAGTTGAACAACATTATTTGATGTGCGTGCTCAACACATTGACAACTTCAAGGTGTGATTTGAACAAACTGAACTGTCATAACATTTTTTAAAGGAAATGCTGTCTATAATTCTATTTTTTTAAGGGTGGCAGAAGAATCTTTAGTGACTCTTTCAGTTTTTCTATATTAATGATGATTGTTTCTCAACAGTAATGACTAAATAATTTTTTTTTCTTCCTGGATGAAGTAATCAAAAAATACCTGGCAACTGTGAAGAAAGATATGACTGAGATTCCACCTTCCCTGGGATTTTGCTTCTGTAGTGACAATAATTAATAATTATGAAGTCATTAGGATTAAATGGAAATGTCACATTGACATTATTATTAATGAAGTAGGTTTTCCTAGAGGTGAATAATGTGCCTTGCTTACAAACCAGTGTGATGACAGCCACTACATATTTTTGTGGTAACTGGTGTGATCCAAATTTTCTATGCTCCCAGGAACAGCAGCAACATGTGTTGGAGTCATCTGGCTCTATAATCAGAACATGAATGTAATTATAGACACACACACACTGCTCTGACTCCATGCCCATGAGGGCTGCTGACGCTGCGCTCTCCCTGCAGCACCTGGGGCCAGCTCCCACTTCATGCTGCTTCCCGGGCAGGGAATGGGTTTATCCTGGGATTTTGTCCTGTTCTGGAGCTGGAAACAATTCCTGTTCAGCCATAAGCTAAGGAAAAGTCTGGGTTTCTAAAACACTTGGGTTGCATTTTCCTAACTCCACTTGTCTTTGCCATCCCTGCTCCCTCCCAAAAGCTGTGTATAGAAGCAGGCATTGGATTCAGAGTATTTAGGAATCTAATTTCCTCAGTGGATTGTAATTTATGAGTTAATAATGTTCCTCAGAAAGCCAAATTACCCAACTAACTATTATACATTTATAGTGAGATAACACTGAAGCTGCCAGTCAGCAGCCAGTGATGCTGTATTTATTAAAAATGAACACAGTTTCTGCACTTCTCTGCTTGGCTTTAAGTGGTGGCTGGTTTAGTATTGTTTTGTTTTAACTGCACAGCTTCTACTAATCTACTTCTCATTAACAGCACCAAGGCATATCCTTTCTTTCTGCTTTGGCTGGCAGTTTCAGAATTGTCTGTACATATAATGCAAACAAATTTTGCCTTATTAATACCAACCACCCACCTCCCGTGCATCTGATTAATCCACCTAAGCTATGGCGCTCAAGAAACACCTATTGCTGTGGCATAATTCCATTTCCAGGTTAAATATAATTTGATTTCACTGGGAGGGAATTACTTTCCATGGCATGGGTGGATCTTGTGGAAGGTTTAGAAGAAGCTCCTTTAAGAGCTGCTTGGGGATTTAGTGGTGGTAACCCCCTGCTGGGAAGGCAAAACACGAAAGAACATAACAAGCCCGGGTATGTGGCTTCAACAAGGAGAAAATGCAAGTGTGAAATTAGTGCAAAAATATATTTATGGTAGAATGGAGCCTTGCTTGGACCACTGCTGCAGTCTCCACCATCTTTGTGTACTGTTCACATCTGACTTTGGTTTATGTCAATAGGATTATAAAGTTGTTGATACACATGAATGCTATTACCTCCAGTAATAAGATGCTGAATTAGTAGTAAAATACTTAATCCTCTTCCACTGAGTTTAATGCTGTGAATACAGTGCAAGAAAAAACACGGACAAGTCTAAACTTCCTTGGAAGCAGACATTTAGATATTGACTGTCCTTAAAGGCACCTACTTGCTTCCAGGGATTTCTGAGATCTGGAACACTTGTCAAAGGAGGAAAATTATTGTTTTCCTATGTTGGCAACGGCATTAATGAGTGTCTTAATGTGGATAGTTAATATAGTGGCTTCATATAGGGCCATAATTTATCATTCTTAATTAGAAAATCATTGAGTTTACTTTCTATTTTTCTGACAAAACCTGATGGAACTTCTGATAAATCTGGCTTGAATCAGTTTGGCTTGATTTACTGTAAGAGTGATAGTAATTACTGGTGAAAGGGAAAGAGAATAAATAGCTGCTAAAAACTACAGAAAAACAGAGCAGATATCATAATGGAGCCCCAGGCACCAAATGGATTCTTACCCCTTAAGAAAAACAGATTAATCTGAAAACAGTTGCAAAAGTATTTTAAAATTAGGCTCTCGGCAACAAGATGGAAAAGCTGTTGATGTCATGGATATACTCTGATTTCTAGTGCATGTCTATCTGTTGTACAGGCTGCTTCCTCAGTTATTTTCAGACTGCTTTCAATCCTCTCCTTTATAGTAAGATTGTCTTTGCCATGGTGACTAATGACTTTTTCCTACGTTTGTCAAGGCTGATTTTTGTGCTGCCCTTCTATCTCACTTCACTGAGTCTCTAGTGAGACACTCAAGGTTCCTTCTCACACTGAGACTTATTCCCCAGGCCTTGGATAACATGTGGGACAGGGCTTCAAGCATTTCCACCACTGACTGTGTCACCTGAAGGGTGCACCAGCAAATACAAAAATCCCTTTAGTCCCAGCACTTCCCCAGCAATTCACACCTGGCTCCCACCCAGATAATTTAATCTGTGGAGGCTTCAGAACTCCATTTATCATCTCTCCCTCTTCTCATTTACAAGACAGCTAAAGTTAACTCCACCTCCTTCTGCCTGGGTCCCATTACCCCCTTAATCCATTTAAATCCTTCCATTATTTTTTTTTTCTTCTGCTAAATCCTCAGCTTCAAGGTCCTATGTGCCACCCCTTAATGTTTCCAAGAAAATTCAGCACTAAAGTACTGGAGTGGCTTTTGCCAAGACTGAGGAGAGCCTTGCTGACAGTTTATCTTTGGCTTTTTTTCTGCTGCTTATGGCTATGCAGCAAAATGGACTTTGGGCTTTTTTTCTAGTCTTCTTGCAGGTTCAAGAGCTCACCTTTAAGGAAGTGAACAATGACTGAACTTAATGATCTTAAAGGCCTTTTCCAACCTAAATGAATAAATCTGTGAATGGGTCTAACAACAATAGACTAGTTTTTGTCTGTTTGGGTTTTTTTTTTTTTCCCCAGAGGAACTGTATCATCAAATCTTTTTACACTTTTAACTTCAACTCCATTTGTATTTTTTAGACCTTTTTTTTATTGCGACTTGTTTCCAAGAGAAAGCTAAAATAAGATGTGTGTTGCTCTACATCTAAATATCCTTTAATCCTTTTGGGTAGTGTACTCCATAAAACAATCTCATAAACTCTCTGCTGCCTCAGCCAGGCCTTTACCTCCTCTCCCACGTTTCCATTTCAATTGTCAGCATCATAAGAGCATTAACAGGATTTTATGAAGATGACATATGCATGGAAACAGCCAGTACCCAAACCCTTTGTTCTTGTGTCCTATATTTTGGCTTCGGTTTGGATTTCTACAGTGTGCTAATGCCATAGAGAAAAGGCAGGGAAGGGTGTTGGGTAATGAAAGCTGAGTGGTAGGAGATCACCTAATGGTGAGCAGGAAGACACTCAGAATGCACCACCACACTCAGGGCTGATGAGGAGCTTTTCCAAAGCTATCATCAGGTTTGTTTTCCAGGTTCCATGACACTGACTGGGCCAAACCAAATGCTACTGAAATCCAAACTCCTTTGGAAAAGTCTGCATCTCTCACTTCAGGGGAGTTTTTTGTCCATTACCAAAAAATAGGAGATCTGTGGAAGCTGTTACTGTTATTGGTATTACTACTACTATTTTGGGTTGTAGTGGCTTATGACATTTCACAGGAACAGCCAACAAATATCCAAACTTAGTATATGCCTTGAACCAGTTTTATGTACTTTCTGAATCTCTTCTGAATTACCTTTACCTTCTGAAGTGTCAGTAAATCACATGGCTTATGTGTTTGGTAAGTGCAGAAATAACTGGTTTTCCATTATGACACAACAAATTCAATTTTTCTTTATAAACCCCTGATTTTTTTTTCATGTGGGGAAAATAGCAAGTGGAAAAGTTAGCTGCGTTGATGCAAGTATGTGTCTAAAGTTTTGAGTTATTTTGCTGTGTTGCATGAGGAAACATAACTTGATTTTTTCCTTTTAATTCCCTTTAAAAGGGATTTTTTTTTTATTCCTAAAATCCATTTGAATAAACAGTCTGGATGATGAAAAACAGAGTGAGTTTCTTATTAGGGAAAGGGAATGAAATTCTACTTATTAAATGACACTAATGACAAAACTAAATTCACTTCCACACAAAATGCATATGCTGTTTTTTAATCAACATTGTCTTTCTCATTCTATTTTCAAAGTCTAATGGGACATTTCTAAGGATATATTTTAGCTGCCTCTTCTAGATTCAGAAGATCTGCAATTAATCTAAGCAAATTTATCCAAAATATGCTCTAAAAATTCTTCATCTATGTTTCATCTGTGTTTAGATATGTGTTAGAAGGGGACTAATCAAGTGGTTTCATAGATGCAGTGAAACAGATTAAAAATCTTTTCTATTTACCCCTGTTGATTACAATTTGTCATGAATAATTTTATTTTCTGAGTGTCTACAAGAGTTTAGCGGCTTCAGTCTGGGGAAAAATATAGTTTATATTGCAATTTTTTTTAGGATTATGCTGATTGCATTTACTAACTTTGTGAGCACAAAAATAATTCTGAATAGTATGACTATTCAACAAGACCTTGGTGGAGCAGTGGAAGATGCTGAAACAGTTTTGCAGGGGCAAAGGCCAGAGGAGTTTTGAGGAATTCCTAGGAGGAATTTTGCCAGCAAGGGTCACCAGGACAGCTCTGAACTTGCTCCTTCTGCTCCTGACTCTTCCAGTGCTCCCACTGAGTTCCTGCAGGTGCTCCCTGTTCCTTGAGCCTCCTCATAAGAAAGGAGGATATGTATTTGCTATTTTGAGCACGCCCTACACTAAGGAACAAAGATGGGCATGATTGCATTCCATATTATCTTCCAAAGTGCTGGTAAGTCTGGAAGCTGAGCTTATAGATAACCCAAAATTTGCGTTTGATAGATGTAGCACCCTTACAGGTAAGGCAATGGAAGGTAGAATGCTGTCCTGTCTTCACAGGAAACTGGCTGGGTGAAGTTTCTTTAAAAGGATGGACAAAATTAAATCCTACCATTTTCTCACTTCTGAAGTGATGATTTGCAGAGCCCCCACAAACTGAGAAGGGCAGCAATCAGTGCTAAGCAACCTGGGCAGCTTGCCTGCCTGCCTAAGGATTGCAGTGGAGTGTCTAAAATGCACAAATTCCCAAATAACATGAAACTCTTGAGCCAGGGTAAACTAGATGGAAATAAAATGTGTTAAAATGACTCATTATAGTATCACAGTGTGCCTTCTTGCATAAAAGCTTTTGAGCTAATACAGGCCTAGGGCAGAAGTTTGTAAGAGCTTATACAGCAAAAGAAGTATTTTGGTTATTTATTACTCCAGGTTTAGCCTGAAGAGTTTATGCTGATTCAATAACATCAGTCAAACTTAGCTGGTTGGAGCAAGTTTATGCCTATCTTGTGTTACTGAAGTGGTAGAATATATTTTGGCAAACCTTACTCTAGCTTGCTATTTGACCAGGCATAAGAAAGGAGATAGGAAAGATTTACTATTTTTATTGTACTGATGGAGAAATAGAAGCAGGTAGGTTGACATGAGTTGCTCAAGATCACAGAGCAGGTCAGGGCAAGTGTTCAGACACTGCCTGTAACACAGACTGATGAAAACACTGAGATTATGTGAGAAACATACATATAGATATAATTACTTACATTATTTATACACAATTTTTCCCAAAGTTCACAGCTTATTCATGTGTTGTATGAAGCAAATATTTTGTTAGGTTTCACTAGGTCTATACAAAATCTTGTGTCAGCATAATGTCTTTCATTATTGTAGTTATTTTGAATATTCACATGAGAATCAGTTGCCTAAGACTGATGCCTGGTCTGAGAATGTTGCTGAATATACTTCTGGACCAACTCACATAAAAGTCAGTTTCATGATTTAGCTTTCTCTTTTGACTTGCTGCTATGGATATTTTTTCTTTCTACTCCAAAGACATTTTCATGTCATCACTTAACAGCATCTAAATTCTTCCCTTCCCAAGGAACAGACAATTATATTTTCATCCAGCAGGACAACTGCAGCACCTGTTTTCAAGAATATCATTGCTTTAGTCTTAACTTTGGCTGGCCTTGTGCATTGTCAACTGTTATTAAATGGAATGATGATGTTATACCAGAACTCATATTGCACAAATATTGGGTAACATGTTACTTCAAGATAGGAGGAAGCTGAAGCAGATTCATGTTCCTCTACACACAGAAGTATTTGAAATTAGAATGACACAGGCTGGAGAGACCACAGCACTCCAGAGCACTACACCAACATGCATTTCTTGGATACTAAAAGCAGTTGTTTGGGATTTTTTGCATAGCTGGCTAAAAATTTAACTGTGTGTCTGCAAAACCCTTGCCCAGCAAGTATCAGAGGTTGAGCATCAATTATTAATCAGAAGATTCCTATCTTCCTACTTCTTTGAAGATGCCTATTTGTGTATGTATAAATATTACACATACATATAAAAAAGATGCTGCAGCCAATATTTGAAGCCAATGCCTGTGTTTTGCTCAAGAGGCATAAAAAGTGCCTCCAAGCCTATTGACTAAATTTAGTGTGCAATTGGGAGGACAGTGCTCTCACATCAGCAAAGAGCAAGAAAAAAAGCTATTCCTGAAGGAATTCAGAGCCTTTAGACTGATCCTCTATTTTGAACTGTCACTTGGCAAAGTGTTTTCCTTGACAGCTTAGCAGGGACAAGCAATTGGACCAACACGATGAATGTAACACACAGTAGTAGATATAAGCACAGTTATAAGTACATGTGATACAAACTATATTTTCCAGACATGGATGGCTGTCATTAAGCTACAAAATGAACATCCACCACTGCTGGGTATTCAATGCACACATGTGCTTGTACAGAGGATGGGGATATGTGGATGCAAACCTCCTGCTTTTCCTTTTCTGTGGCTACAGGACAGACCCTGGCCCCTGTGTACCAAGGAACAGAGAATTGCCCTTTCTAACCCAAAGCACAATAGCCATTTCTCTACCAAAATGCAACTAGATTGTTGTGGTGGCAGTTCTGTAATGACCTAGAAATGAATGCTGTCAGCCTGGAAATGGGAACTATTTCCTATTCAGGGAGAATGCAAATACAGCTCCCTCCTCTCCTGGCCAACTGTTCCAGTCACCACATGATCCTATTCCAGATCTTTTGTTTAATTTTGCTTCAATTTAGTAATTCTTGCATCCTTTGTTCACAGAGCTCCAGTTTCAATAGATGGGATAGATAGTACTCCTACCTAAATTACCTGGTAATGAGGAAGGGTGAGGAAAGAGCTGAAAGGAACTATTATGCTTCCTGGCTATATTCTTATGTAAAAGAACACTATTACCTTCATCTATTGAAAATCGAAATTGTGAGTGCAAGTCCCTGATAAGTAGGAAAAAAAAAAAAAAGCCAAACAAAACCAACCCGCATTATGTTCCTCTTTAAAAAAGACAAGAAGGAACAAGATGGTGAACTTAACTCAGTTCCTGAGAAGCTCAGGAAGCACATCCTCTTGGAGTCCATTCCCAAGTACATGACTAAGTGACTCTGAAGGATCTAATGACTGTGAATAAGGACTAACAAGCCCTTTCTGAGGCCTTTGACATCCATTCCTTGTAGCATCATTTAGGAGCTGAGGGATTCTCACCTGGGGCAATGGATGACCAGAGATGGATGGATGGAT